>CALSBZ010046870.1:1093957-1142580 GCA_943591055.1 Gobionotothen gibberifrons | reverse complement strand
ATGCGTCAAGTACTATAATAACCAGCTCTCCATTATTAGACCAGCTTGGGTTTCAGAACATCCGCTCTACTCAAGTGTCGCTTGTAAATTGTCATCCAATTGACACTTGTTCAGAGGAAGTGGCTTTCCAGAGATGGTAATTAGCGTGTGGTTTGTTTGGGTGCGCGAGCCAAATGGGGGAGGAGAGAAGAGGGAGTGGGTGATGCCTCGTGCTGGGAGACAAACACATACACCAACACTTTTCACACTCTTTCACGGCCAGCTGATTTGCTGAATGCACACACACATTCACACACACACAAAATGCACACACTGATCTAATTGGGGAGTTGTAAAGGAGACTGCTTCTCTAATTAGCTTCTGTCTGCCTCATTGCCCAGCTGCCTTTACAAGGATTTCACTCCATCGCTCTCTCCCCCTATCGCTCTATGTCCACCTGCTGCACAGCCTCCTCCTCTCCTTTGGGCTTCTTGCACAAGAGAAAACACACACAGGCGTCACAGCGACACAAGCCATGGCATGAATATAAATCTAAGTGGATGTGCTTTGGAAAGGGGATTTCATAAACTAGTTTCACAAGATCTACACAATTTGTGTATGGACATGGAAAACAATCAAACACCAGCACAACAAGGTGCAAACACTCACAAACAAAGGGCACACACACACACACACACACACACACACACACACACACACACACACACACACACACACACACACACACACACACACACACACACACACACACACACACACATGTACAAACACCACACTGTGTTACCCAATGTTTATAGATGGTGTGGTAAACAGGGGAACTGGCTGTGGAGAGGAGGCTTTAATCGTGTAAAGGTCTAGCTCTGATCTGATCAGAGTCTGTGGCTACTTCATCACTGTCATCACCACATCTACAATGAAATTACTACCACTTAGACTGCTGGACTTTGGCTTGGAGCAAAATAAAGCGGGAAGGTTGAGAAGAAGAAGACGTGTTGAGGGAGGTAATGGGTTCAGTCTTGAAACAAAGAAATAGATGAATTGATGAAAAACTTGTAAAGGTCACGCAGTAGAGTGCAGATCTCTACCAGGAGTTTCCCCCTCTCCCCTTACAATTAAAAGCATCTCACATATCTAACTTTAGTGAATCATAACACATTGGGTGTGGATTTAATCTGCAGATGCTTCGGTTCTAAGAGAGACCAAACTGTTCTACTGTCCAACATGTGGCCTGCCTAAGTCAAGGTAAGGGTATTTAAAAAAAGAAAAAAAAGAAGCTTTTGTTACAGAAGCATTTATCGGCCGGTTAACAAGAGTAAGGAGCCAGCTTTCATCGAAGGTATAAAATAGTTATAATATTGTGTATCATGGCAACCACGAGAGGTCATTGAGCGTACCGTCGTAGAAATACAGACAGGCAAAACAACTCTACTGAACGCCCTATAACATTTTTTTCAATTCACAAAAATATCTGCAGTCAATTAATACAAAAAAACCTTAAAATCAGTGTTTCCACTACTAAGTATAATGTGGCGTCGCACGGCCGACAGATAAAAGATTATCGGCCCCTCTCAGTAGTACATATAGTGTCCTATGACCCGTACGATCCTCCTTGCTCTCCCTCAGCCCTCCTTCTCCCTCATTACAGTGGGGTCACACACACCTTGCAAATCCCGAGGCAGTGCTTTGATTCAACACAGCATCCATCACACAACAACAATGCCCTGGTGTGGGGAGGTTGGGGAGGACAGACCTCAGATTATAGTCTTATATGCAGTATGGGAAATGTTAACACAATGTTCTGTGTGTATATGCAGTGGCAGGTGTGGTGAATCTGCCGGTGGACTGAGAATAGGTTATTGGATATGCCTCTGAGTGTTAATTTAGAGGTGCAAGATGAGATGAGACTAACCTTTCTGCAGAACATACAATATACTTCTGTCCTTAGATATGATCATGTCCTTTAATGCGTTTATCCTTTTTTGCAAATCAATCCATGTATTGCTACTCTAGGTGGCAATTAGTGGTTTATGATGTGAGAAAAGGGACCATTATCAACTTCATGAGGCTAAAATAAAGTGGCACGAATTCGATCAAGGTTATCGAAGACACTTTGTAAGATACTAAAGATAATTGTGATGGTTAAGGGTCTTCATCTCTCACCTCCACTCTCTTCTATTTACACAAGCTTTCGCTAAAGTCTGGCAGAGCCAACATTTTTCCTTGGAAGGGGCAGCTGCTTCTGAATATTCATGAGCGGAGACAGTTGGTGCCTTGTCCGTTTCTTTCCTATCAACCTCGAAGCATTGTGTCAGCCACTCAAAGTGTATCCAAATACAGCATGGGACTGGTAATGCGTACAATTTTGGGGGGAAAGATGCTGAGTTGAGTAGGAAGCTTTGTGAAATTCAATGTTTAACATAAACAGAAACCCAGGATAGGCTTTCAATTGGGATATTTTATTATTCAGGGTGACCTGTGTGCTGCCACACAGCGGCAAATTGTGAATCAATTCTATAGACCAGGACACAGCTGCATGAAAATGAGAAATCTATCCGTGAATATCTTTGGTCTTATCTTTAGGCTCTCTTAATATCCTGTCTTTTAGTTACAAATGGCCAATTACATTGTCACCAGTTTGAACTATACTCATTCCTCTCCAATATATCAAAAGTGTTGCTTAAAGTAGACCAGGCACACAATCTGTGGACGATTGCGATGGGTTTAGAATGAGCTTTGCTATGAATTTTGATCTTGACACCAAAATCCCACTTTCCTGCTCTCCAGGGAGCGAAAAGGATGAAGGGATCCATGCTGGACAAAGAATGAGTATTTGGTGTTGAGTGGGTATAAAATATGCGTGCATGACATGGGAAAGGTCAGCTCCATGGAGAGGAGAGGGATAGATGGGGTTTAGAAAAGGCCATTATCTCCATGTGGAGCTGGGTGACAACATCTAAGTTGAGAGCCGCTGAAGGCGCTGGGGAAACAGGTACCATATTTACTCCCTGGAAACACATACAATGCTTAACTTTCCCTGCATAAACAGAGAAACTGAACCCGAGGTTTGAGCTGTCAAACTGTCAGCATGTGACTGTCAAAATACTTCTACGAGCTCCCCTTTGAAGAGGGGATCTATTGCAGTGCGCTCAGTAAAATAATAAACACAAAGGAAAAAATGGGAATAGACACAAAGACTAACTGTTGGCAGGAGACACAATTAAAATCTCCCTTTGTCTGTTCAGGATCTAGTTTCACTGCTCTGCGTTTTACCTCAAATTTCCTAACGATGTTGGTGAAGGCCTGGTTGTCTTTGCAGCTTTCCTCCAGTAGGAACATGCTGCGATCATACTCTGAGATAAAGGTGTCAAACACCCCAAAGTCCTCGCGACGTGACAGGATCACATCGACCACCCTTTGGCTCTCCTCCCTGAACAGATAGAACATTTTAAAATTAAGTACATTTTCTCAAGTCATTTCATGCACAGTGAATGTTTGTTATTTTTATCAATGCAAAGATAGATAGTCTACCATGAAACATTTTATATTCTAGAATTTGTATTCAACATTCTAGAATTTGTCATTCAACATTCTAGAATTTGTATTCAACATTCTAGAATTGTCATTGAAGGAATCCATGACTTGTTTTTGGCTCTAACCACTTTCCTTTAACTAACATACTTCTCCCCTAGTTTTCATACATTTCCCATAATGATGTTGACACCCTTAAACAAACAGAGGTTAACATTTTGCTTTCAATTTTCTTTACAGTAAACTACATTCATCGTGACTTCACTATTTTGGGAATATAATCCATCACTCGTAAGATTATGGAACATCTGAACATGTCTAGAAAGATGTCATTGTGAGAGGGTTTTAATTGATATTTTAAATTAAATGAAAAATTGGACATTTCAGGAAATTAGCTTTTTAACAAAATTAAAGATGGGAATATCCCTTGTCTCATATTGTCATAATCTGCCCTGCCCTTAGGTTATGTTTAATTTATTTCATGTAATTCCTTCATGTTCTGTGTTTCCAGTTTTATTTAGCGTTGTCTGTATGTTGTTGTTGATGCATGGAGTTTTGTTATTCTGTAATCAGCCTGTCTTTTTTAATCTCAGCCAGTAAATATTGTCATTGTGTCTTCTAGTCTCTAAATAAGCTTTGGATCTGCTCCTTTACACGTCTTTCTGGTTAAAGAATGACCTCACAAAGTGTTATTTTATCCTGCTACGCATTTTAAAGCAGGGTTATAGGTTGTAGAGTAATTATTGTGTGACCTCAGTGTAGAATGGAGGATGGCGTTTATACTTTACATCCATGCTGCGTTAGCATGTCTCAGTTTGAACTGTATTGTGGCTATACATACTAAATACACCACGATTAGAAACGGCGTCATCTGCAGTGTACAACACAGGCAACAGGACAACTAACAGTAATGTCCCCGGTGATTCTTACCACTGAGTAATGCGTTCCTCCAGCTCAGCAAGGATGCTGCTGTGGAGGGTGTAGACCTGGGGGAGCATGCCCAATATCTCTCCTAACCTCTGCTCCTCCAGCACAGGCTCCTCTTCCTCCCCCAGCGCCTCCATCACTGCAGACCTAAAGTCCTGCACAGGAGAGGGAAAAGGGATTTGTGAGAAAGAGGGATATTTAATACAACAGACATATGGGGTAGAAAGAGAGGGGAATGGAGGAAAGGGTAAGGTAAAAGTGAGCAGAAGAAATTAAAGGAATGAAAAAGGGGGGAGAAATGGAAGGAAGGTCAGATACTCCTAAACATCCTTCCTGCCACCCTCCCTTCAAATCACCTCAGAGCCTCCCCACCACTTTGGGCTCTGTCCAGGCATTCAGGAAAGGCGGCACTGCTTGTCCAAGAGTATCACACCAGGTGTTGTTGCATAAAGACCTTGGTGCTCAATGACACAATGCTGGTTCGTACAAAATCCCCACTTTTCATGTCTCCTTAGACAAGAAACGACAAATTCACTGATATACAATGAATTCAGGCTCACTGAAGTCTATTCAGCACACATAAAACATAAGCAACAGGCATTAATAGCTGCAGTGCCAGACACTAAGAGGGCCAATATGAAGAGTTATGTCACATGGGACTGAAAAACCAAAAGAGATGTTATTCATCCAAAGAAATCTCTGTGTGTGTGTGTGTGTGTGTGTGTGTGTGTGTGTGTGTGTGTGTGTGTGTGTGTGTGTGTGTGTGTGTGTGTGTGTGTGTGTGTGAGGGATACATGTCTGGAGTGCATCTATTCCAGTTCTGAGTAAAGCACAGACATAAAACAAATAAAGTTGTCCCAGTCGGCCGCTGGATAATGCGGTGACATCGCGTGTGTCAGAACACGCCGTTCATCATTACATTTCTTTTTTTTTTTTTTTTTTTTCATCATGCACAAACGATCGCGTATGAGTTAACATTCATCACATCTGCCGGGGAGAAGAACAGCTCTGGTTGTCTCCCAGGTTACACACAAACACTCAGATCCATGAATGAGAGGAGCTTTACTCTCCAGATTTCCCCGGTCCACTCTCAACCTTATTCCCTCACACCAGGCAGGTCAAAAGCAACGTTAAGCAGTCGGTCGAGCAGCCAGTCATGCTCGGTCGTAGCTCAGCAAAGAGAATCTGTTCGAGGTCACAGGCTACAAACAAGAACAAAATAATAAGCCTTATGTGTTGAAGCTGCTGCAGGGAAAGGCCTTTAGAAGAGGAGCACGGCCTCCCTTCCTATGCGCGGACAGGCTCTGGAAATTCTTTGTATTCTTGTTATTTTTTATCAAACAATGGAACAATAGCTCATGTGTGCCTCTCACTTAACGCCCCCCCTCACACCCCAAACTGTGTGTTCGTACCGCTGGAGTGTTTCCCAGCTGTATTGCTCAGTTTCATGCTAATTATGACATGACATGAGTGAATGTGTTGAGATATTAGTTACTGTTTGATGCACAAACAGTAACTAATATCTCAACACATCACTGTTTGAAGTTTGAAGAATAATAACACCCGAACACAGCAGCTATGCATTATGCAGCAGCATGATAAAAAAAAAGCTCTCAATGTCACCTTAGAAAGGTGGCAAGAAGATTCAATTAGGTCCTGTGGTTACACAAGAGGCGCTCAAACCAAGGTTAGTATAAAAACAATGAGGATTTTCACTTAAAATTATAACTGAACGATTCAAGACACTGTCAAATTGTCACTTTAAAGCGCTGATGCCCACATTGACTTACAGAATTAGTTTCTGTCAGTGCTTTGGCATGCAGCAGCTAATTAGTATAATTGAGCATAATGATGAGATTGCAGATTTATGAATATTAGACGCGTCCATTGTATAATATTTGCATTACTTGCTGTTTTAATGGCGTCAAATTAGACATTACACAAAGCAGCTGCTAGTGTGCCCACAGCAGGCTTTCATAAATCATGGTGGGTGGGCACATGTAAGAAATTCAGGTTACGACCTCATTCAAGGTTATACGGTACAGGCTGACTGATGGGCTTCTCCTGGTTCAATAATACCTGTCAGATTTGTACTGGCAACCATCACCTTAATGGCAACTCTTCCTCACCGTTCTTCCAAAGGTGTTGCCTATCTGACGTCTCCAGCGGGACTTTCCCTTTTCATTAAAATGAAATAATGCTCACCTCAGCCAAGGAGGTTATGTTTGTCTGTTTGTTTCTCGGCAGAACTATGCTAAAATATTTTCATGAAACTTGGTGAAAGGGTGTAGCATGAGCCAAGGAAAAACCCATTACATTTTGGAGAGGATTGGATCAGGAGGGGGGTTCACGGATTATGTTTCACTTTCATTAACATTGCAAGAGAGAGCATTGCTGCTGCATTCGTGTTGTGTCAAAATAATCCAAAAATGTAGTTTCCGAAAGCGAACATTTACGTTAACCCTCCCTTAAGTCGGAACGCCAACTCGGAAACAGATGTTGACATTGTTGTTTAAAAGCTTTGGAGCAATGAAATAAAACACTTAACTTAAGATCATGAACACACCCTTCTAGTTTTTAACTGTTTCACCGTCATTTATGTGGTGCGTTTGGTAAATCCCTTCCCTCCAGTGATTTGGTCTTGTTTTGACAGGCAGTAAGTGAGAATTGATGGAAGTAGATGAAAACAGTTGGTGGTGATGCATGGCCGACCGTATGAAGCAAGCCCCAGCTCAACCTTAAATCCTCTCTCCCGCATTAACAGAAGTCCTTTCACCTCTAATCAAATCAAATCAAATCCATTTTTATTTATAGAGCACATTTTAAAACGATTTTTGGTCGAGTCCAAAGTGCTGTACATACAATAAAAATGCTTTACAATAAAAACACTTTACAACAAAAACAACAGCACAAATACAAAATAACACACAGCGAAATGCCAGGAGTCGTGCTCCGCTCTGACTAGAAGGCCAGAGAGAAGAAGTGAGTCTTTAGTGAGGATTTAAAAACCCCTAGGGTCTGGGCCGACCTCACATGGAGGGGCAGAGTGTTCCAGAGCCTGGGGCCAGCTGCAGCCAAGGCTCGGTGCCCTCGGGTTTTGAGCCTGGTCTTAGGCACTACCAGCAGCAGCTGGTCAGCAGACCTTAAGGCTCTGGTTGGGGTGTAGCGCTGGAGGAGTTCAGCTATATAGCTCTAAAGGGGATATTCTCCATTTTAAGGCCATATGAATGTCATACCGTGCATAAACCACAACAACTAAAGGGCCCAGCTGACTTTTTGTAACCTTTAGGTGGCAGATTGCCAGCTGAGTTGCTATGAATCATTGTATGTGTATCATTGTATTAGTTGAGTAAGGATACAGGGACAGCATCAGCAAAACGCCCGCAGTACGCACGCTGCGTCATCTTACAACTGACCACTCCAGTGTGCAACACATCAACTCTGTCAAGACCAGGAAGTAGATCTCGCTGCAACAACATTGATAAACCTGAGCAGAGCCTTACGACAGGAGACGTAGACAGAGAATGGGGAGCAGACAAACAGGAAGTGATGTTATCATTAAGAAAGTTTAATAGGCTTTAAAGGAGGATACATTCAAAGCCAATATGACACGCTTATGGCGTGGCAGCGAAGCTTTTCTTACCTCTTGAAGGTGCTTGAGGGCGCTGACGTGTCTGGAAAACAAGAAGAGAGAAACACAAGATTTAATTAAACTTTGAAAATAATTTACAACCTTCTACACAACTATGTTAATCTTAAGACTCATTACATTATCTAAATTATGCATGATGGGAAAAGTACATCAGAAGAAGGGTTAAGTGTGTAGCAGGGCAAGGGCAAGCCTGGTGTGTTTAATAAGTTACATAAGACACTTGTGTAATTGGCTGTCAGATAGTCCGCATTCAGGATAAATTAGCTCAGGAGCAGGAGAGATACAGTCAGAGGAAAAGGAGAGTACAGACAAGGCCAACAAAAACATCAGATTTGGATGCGTCTGTGTGCAAACGGGGAAATCCAGCGCAGATACTCACAGTCTCTCTGAGTCGACCAGCTCTTTGGCGACGTAGAACGCTCGGGATCGCCCATCAATCTGCGTGACAGCGAGGGAGAACAGTGTGAGATGAATGAACACAGCTAATGTTTAAAGGCTCTCTGAGGGCACTTATTCCTCTCAAACATTAATAGGAACAGTTTCGCAGCAGCCAAGGAGGCTGGCAATAAAGCAAATTCACTTTTCTGCTGTCAAAATAAGACTGATTATTTCATTACAGTAACAGCAGAGACACAAAGGGTTGCTCAAATACGGAACATTTAAATTCAGATACATTATGTATGAGAGGCTGTGGCGACAAACACTGCTGCCCATTGATTTAAAGGCTAATCACAGGGTCTCAAAACATCCGAGTCGAAACATAACATTGAAGCCATTTAGGGGTTTACCGGCAAGGCTTCGGTGCTTTGTCAGTGTTATTTTGTTTCTTCCTTTATGGGGGCATTTCACAAATAATGCATTAAGGCACGCTGATCCTCATTTCCTCGAAGTAAAACCCAAACACAGTTCCATTAAAATAAACCGTTCCTGCAGCCAACTCAAGTCTCTCTGGTCCTCTTCCTCTCTGTTTTTTCCTCAATGTATTGTTTTTTTGCTTTGAAGAAGGAGAAAACAAGGAAATGCGTGTCACGTGATGTGAGCTGTGGCCTGATATTATTATGGGAGCAGGACGGGTGGGGTCCATCTCTGAGCTACTGTAAAATGGATGCCTTTTACTATAAGGGGAGTTTGAGGCCTAAAGCAATATAGGCTGGTGAATAGAGTGCTGCATGGGTAAAGTAAAGGAAGTTAGCATTGTGTTTCCCTCAGAAAAAGCCAGACACATTTTTTATTGGATTTTGGATAATTGCAGAAAATAAGCTGTGTGGCAAACTTAGGTTTATATTACTTAGCCTACATATGAGGAGCTCTTTTCCAAAACGCTATATATCCATTTTAATAGTTTTCAGGAAAATGACATTTTTTACCTAGACCCACACATTTTGTTAATATTATATTTATATATATATATATAGGATATATAGCGATTTGGCATGAAACGTTGATAGAGCAGTGAATAGGTTCAGTACACAGCAAAATGGCACAACAAACTCAATTTTCAATTTGGCTTTTATAGCGTTTTGGAAAAGAACTCCTCATATGTTCTTTAGCTATATCATCTTTACCACATTTTGGTTTATTAAGCATGAAAGCAATCCCAAAAACCTTATGCGTGCATGACTGTATGTCACCAACTACTGTATTCTCATTTAGCCACATGTTAGCAACTGCATATTGTAAGACACGTAGTAGCTTTGAAATTCACAATAGAGCTAATTGCTGCCAGATTTTATGTCCCAGAACAAAAAGTTTTATGATACTAAACTAAATGCTTTATTGTCCTCGTAAGGAAAAAATGTCTGGACTCCTGCGGTTGCACAGAAGATCATAGAAAATCATAATTAAATTGTTTGTGTTAACCACATACCTTGTTACAGGGATTTAACCCATAACACATTTAAAGAAACAAATTGACTTAGAGACAATGGATCAAAAACTTGCATCGTTTAGAATGTATCTTCCTGTAGAAAAGATACACACAATAATTTACATTAGGTTCTGTTGTTCAGTCCTACTCTCGTAAATATATATTATATTGTCATCTTCATTCAAATCTGACATCGCCATGTGTAGAATATTTTAAATATGAGTTCCACAGGGTCTATTAATATAATGCCAGTCTCAGAGAACATAATTAAACATCTTCTACCCTGCTTTCATCTGTCTCTGTATCCCATATCTCACCTGCCGGTCATAACTCTGCTCAGCCGCCCCCTCTTCCTCCTCTGAAGTGCGCCCGTGGTCCTCGTCCGCTGACAGCCCGGCAGAGACGGCGTTCATCGGGAAAGGCTCCGTGTAGGCACTGCCAAGGGAAGAGAGGAATGAATACAGCAAAGCAGCTTGAAATATGAATACTTAATAGTTACAGCTTCTACATTAAAGCACATCTTCAATAGCATTGCTTTTACGAGAGAGAAAGACACTAAGTATTTTTAATTGGAAATACATTAAGGCATTGATGACACATTCCCAAAAGTACATGTGCATTAAATCTTTGCAGCAGCCTATTCTCAAACCACTGAGCTTTAAGTCTGCTATAAATATACGTTTTTCCCTTTTCCTGTGTGTGCCTCTGAGCATTTCCAATCCTCCCGTAGAGCCCTCCAGTGGCACACAGTAATCTCTTTCATCATTAGTTCTCTCTCACAGATGGCACAGTTGTGTTCGTACACCGGTAATCCTTTTGTGTGCTACTCTACCTGAGGGGGCCACGCTGTCGGTCACTTCACATGTAATCCCTTTAAATGCTATCTGTGGTAATTATTAATGTCCTTAGGCACAGTCAAATCAATTCAGTGTGTTTGATCAAATGCATATTGCCGCGATGATAACTGGATAACAACTTTTCCAAACTTCACTTTTATAGTATGCAATGTATCCAACTTTTACCTCCGCTGTGCAAAATCTAATTGAAAGACTTTGTGGGACTGATTGATGCATTTGATAAAAAAAAAGAGATTTTGAAGTTCAATTGAGAAAAGTTGTGCTATCTCCTTGGGGTTTGACTGCTTACTTAAAGCCATACGGGTAAAACAGCAGACCTGCATCAGAAATAGGATTGTGTTTTATAAATCATTTCCTATATATTTTCCAGAAAAGCTTATATTCCTATCTAGAGCTGCAGCGATTAGTCCATTCATCAATAAGCCGATCAACAGAAAAATAATCGAACTGATTCAATGTTTTCATACGTTTTAAGCAAATAATGCGATTTGGGAGAATTCGCAAAATATGAGAAATGTTAAAATCACCATGATTGGGATTTGGCTTGTTCCGTGACAAAACCAACAATTTGAAGACATTACCTTGGGAAATTGTGTTTAAAAAAAATTGTGATTTTCCCTTTAATTCTGACTTGTACAGGTAATGATGGAAGTTTGTCCTGATTTCTTAAACAGCCGCTGAGTGTGTGTGCTGAGAATAGACGGCTATTAAAAGGCCAAAGGTTAATAGAGTTGCCCAGTGGACTTCATCTCCATTCAGTCACACTCACACTTCATGAGGTACACACACACACGCACGCACGCACGCACGCACGCACGCACGCACGCACGCACGCACGCACGCACGCACACACACACACACACACACACACACACACACACACACACACACCCATTGGTCCTATTGGGTGGGCTGAAGAGAGCACCTACAGACCATTACTCATGGTTGACCTCAGAGTTGACAGATGAACCTGCTGTTGGCTCCTGGGAGGTGTTTGAGGGGAAAGAGGACTGGAGGAACCGGTCTTCTTTGAACTACTTCTTAAGCTCTGATTTATTCTATGACCACGGGGAATCACTTTATACGCTCAAGAGAAATGCACCGCAGGTTATAACCTTCACTTTTTCACCCCTGACTATCAACATGTCTTCCAGAAAAGACCAACAGAAAACAAAAAAACGTTACTCCAAGTCTGAACATCTGTATCTTCTATAGCGTAATCATATTTATTCGTTTTATTCTGGTCAATCTTATGAGAAATTCTATGAATCAACTTACTATAATGTTGAAGCTTGCCAACAACATTGTCTCTGACCCCAACCATGTCCTGAACAGCGAATATGAATTGTTGTTTTCATATAAATGTTGTCAAACAAATCAGAGATCCCACTATTCAATAGGGTTGGACTGAAGCACTCTTTTGTGCACACAATCCTCAAATTAAGTTAAATCCCAAGTCAAATGTACGTCACAGGGTCTTGAGCATGTTTCTCCTCAGTGATTGGTGTGTTATGTTAAATGTTTGTTCCCTTGTAGGCTATCTTGTCTTGTACATTTCAGACTTGATCTGACATTAAAGTATTATCATATCGTGTCATGTCGTGCCGTGCCATAACGTATCGTATCAAAAAGGCCTAAACATTGAAGTGCTGGTGCATTAGGTTCAAATTGGCTAACAGATGGGTTTTCGATTGCGACAGGGATATGTAGAATTATTGCTATCCTGATGTCAATGGGAATGTAATACATTATTCTTTAACAACATGGCCCATTCATCAGCATAACATCCTAAAAATAGCTTTTGTTTAGCTTCAGTCAGCTTCATAATTCGTGTGATATGTGATATTCTAATGTAATACATGAAGCCCTATGACAAGACCATTAAAGTAATGCTATTATTCTAACAGAGTGCAATGGCAAAGTTAAATCTACTGTGTCAGATTAAGAGGAGGACACAATGACTCTCTGTGAAAAATACCTTTATTCTACCTGCGAATTCGATGATGCCTGTAATATGCAATTCAATTGGGCTAAACCTCCAGTATTGAAATATATATGAAGCGCAATCAGACAGGCCTTTTTCAACTTGTAATGGCTCCATTATAGGGAATAGCAGCAGCTGAATAGGTTCATTAGACTGCTGACGATAGATGATTGGGATACTGATGGGGCGATCAAGAGATTTGGAGCAGTTTTAAATCGTTTGCTGCTTTTAGTGTTGATGATTACATGTAGCCTGTGGCTGTTGTGCCACTGCTGTTGTGACAGTGTGTGATGAAGTGATGTGTGAAGACACTGGCAGATCCTCACCCTGTCATCATGTGCCAGGTTGGATTAGAGGACCACATGTGCAGCAGTGTTCCTCACTTATTTTCAGTTGATTAACACTTTATGCCACTGAACAAAGAGTATTTTAGGCGCTGTATGAAGTGGAAGGCTGGAGAAATTCCAGACAAACTTTGAGCAACAATAACAGCAGACCTGGCATTCCTGACGGTACCACACCTCACCTTGTTGTTCAAGGGAGAGTCAGGGAAGGGAGTCTGGTGACCCCTTTCTCCTCCCTCCATCCTATCTGTTCTCTCCCCCGTCTCCACCTCCCAGCCTCCCGCCAGAGCCCCGCCCTCCTCCTGCATTTCCTGTAAACAGGCTGGTGGGAAGCTCCTAGGCTGGACGCTTCCTCCCCGGGGATGACCTGGCAATGACCTCAGAGCGCATGGCACCAGGCCTGGCGAGCCAACGACACGCCCCGCCCACCACCTCGCCACACAGCACTCAGCCACCACCCAGTACAACAATGCACTTAAGATGGCTCCCTCATCACTACTAACACTAACATAACAGTGGGTGGAGCAGCTGTTTGAGAGGCCATGGCGATGCTTTGTCATCACATTTGAGCGGTTTATGTTGAACTGTGTGAAGTGAAAACCGCACCAAAGAGTGAGATTTGGTACATTTTGGCACACATTAACAGTACTTTCCTGAACAGACCATAGCTCTGTTTATGGTGTGCACAGTACCAGCACAGCAGTACAACATGTACTACTATTAACTGTGACGTCAGCAAAAAATATTAAACCCACCTGAAAGAAAAACCTAATAAAAAGAGAATCAATATAAGTTTAAGTCTCTTTATTTTCAAAAAGTTACTGGTTGCTTAACCAAGAGACAGCCCATTACAATGAGGAACTGAAGGCAGTACATCCGCCTATTCTCTAGCCAAATTAACCAGACTCACTTGAAAACCCTCAAGAGATGTCACTTCACAGAAAAGGGGAATGGCTATATTAGCAACTCGTTTTTGTTATGAAGTCTGATGGCTAAGGAAAGAGTAGATAAGAGTAAGAGATAACGGCTTCCTGCGGGTAAAATACTGTCAGATGACAAGGTAAAGCGATAAACATATGGTAAACAAAATCTTAAATTTAGCTGAGACTTTTTTTTAGGTGGGCCTTTGTTTTAGGTGGCTATCATACATTTTTGCTAACGTCCTCATCCATTACATTGCTTAGCTTCCTGTCTGCTTCTCCAAACTGGGTGCCAATATCATTTACAGTTCTGTAGTACACTCAAAATAGATAGTACCATACAACCCCACTTCAGAACATCCAAACTATTCTTTCAGAGTTTACATATATAACACTTAATGAGCTCTTAGTTGGGCACAATCACAAATCCTGGGCTTTCTTAGCTAAATAGGTTTTTTAAAACACATTTGTTGCTACAAGGCTACAATTCTGCCGACACTGCATTTTTAGCAGGAGCCCTATCTTTGATAAAGCAGCACTGAGTAGTAACTGCATGTACAGAATGCAAACCCACACAAACCCACAAACAAACGCCTTGGTTAGGATTGGAGTGAATAATTAGTGTGTCTGTTATTTTTGTGCACTGTGTTAGCCTGCTAATGAACATGTCTCTTTGCTTACCCTGACTGCTTGTACTGAGCTAGCGTCTGAATGGTGCTACACATTAATCACACGAGTGGAAACAAGCCAAGCCTGTGGAACCGCAGCTTTGTGAGTTTTCTTAAAATGAGTGTCTGCTACTGTAGGCCCGGTCCTTTGGTGTGCAGCGCTCTGGGGCCATTTGGTCATTTTCCTCACCACAAAAATCCACTTCTTCCTCTGTTGGTTTTAAACCACATTGACTGTTGAATGTGTACTCAATAAATCACTGCCATCACCGGCTAGGCATCCTGGGACAGCGGCAATGTCAAGCTTTGAACAGAGTTTAGGGTGAAATGTACACATAAAGGAAGGGACAAACACCTACTGACTACACAAGACCCTATGCTGTGCACACACAAACACACATGTATACACTCACATTCAAATCAACATAAAAAAGCCCCATATAGACACACCAAAGAGCGGCCCAGGCAACTGAAGCATCTCCGGGGGGAATGCAGAAAAGGCGAGGCCACGGGACAGATAGCTTCTTTGCATCACTGAGAGTGGAGACCTCCAAAACACAATGAGCCACATCGATAAAGTCACTAAGGGAAAAAGAGCTCTCACTGGCTTGGAAATAGAAGGGTTTTAAATGGTACTATATGGACACAGTTTAAAGCACACTGTAAATACGCTGAGGGGAATTTACGGTATAGCTTGTGTCTGGAGGAGACAAGTCTAAGTGTGTAAAACGTTTATAAATGGTTTGAAATGCAAGCTGAACCCGAGGCAGAATAGTTATGACAGTCAGTTTCTCCAAAAATAAAACGGCATTAAATATAAATAAAAGGTTTTTCTAAAGAATAAAAACAAATACAGAAGCATTTCGCCCAGAGATTACCTTAAGCCTTTAAGAAGCTCTTTGTAATGGCCTGTCTCTTTGACTGCACTCAGGTAATCAAACACAACTATTTTATTAAGACTGGGGAAAGTCTGTAGCCCGTAGTGGCTAAAGCTGTGGCACGGGGTCATTTGGTTCAGTCTTACCGCGGTGATTCCTCACTCTATCGCACACTGCAGTAAATCCTTGGGCCCCTTCAGGGTCCAATGAAAGAGAGGCACTCTGGAGAGAGCTACTTTAATAAAAGCCCTCCTAAACTTAACAATAAGTGTCAGGTACAGGAGAGCAATTACACCAGAGCTTCTCTTATTCTCTTTTCTCCTGTTCTTATTTCCACCTCCCCCTCTTCGATATGGCTTTTTTACGCTTTGTGTTCTTACTCTTCTGCACCTCCTATCAACACTTCCCCTCCCTTTGCTCTCTCACATTTGTCCTCACCCTGCTACACTTCCTTGTGTGAAAGAAGCTCCCCCACGTTTCTCACTTTTAATTGCAGCGTATAATGACTGCTTCTAATATGACTAACCTCCGCTCAGTAATCTGCACGGTTGCTATTACCTGGTCTTCCACCACAGACTTGCGTAAAGGAAGCAGCAGCACCAGATGTGTCTTCTAAATCTACCAAATGAAAAACAGAAGTAAGCACTCCCACAAGCATTGTCCATCTTCCCAAAGCCAACGAAGCCTGACACAGCAGGCTGCTCATCTCTCACTGAACACTTTCCTACAGGAGGAAGATCCGATTCGACTCAGCCAGGTGCACTCCGCTCATTTGAGATACAGTGTAAGAATATCCATCAGCTGTTCAGGGGTCAAGATTGCCCCTCCGAGCAGCCAGGTCCAGGACCAACAACTAGGCTGATTACTTTAAGAGTGGTTCTAGAGATAAACACCTTTGCCTGTTCGGTAGACATGCAGGATACACTTATTTTCTACAATGTATTATTGGCATGTTAAGAAGATTGTGTGCGACACCTTTTAAAATCATATATAGAACACATTTTGGTCTGATCATGTTACAGACATCTAGTCGAAGGCTGAGTAAAGTTTTCACGATTGATTTTTATACCAACTAATCGATTAATTATTTAAAAGGTCCAGTTTCACAAAGTCAAATCTGATGTCTTCAAATACCTTTTTTCTTACAATTGCTGAAAACTCAAATATGTTCAATTTACCATCAAAGACAACAGACAAAGAAAAGTCGGGGACTAAATGTGTAAGCTCTAATTGTAGCGATAGACGGTGATTATTAATACGTAATATATAATGCTGTCAATAATAGTTTACCCAGATTTGGAATATATTGAAACATCTGCGTCTGAAATCTCTGCTCATCCCAGAGACAATTTACATGCATGGCATTTAATGTGAAATGGATTGAGACAATGACATTTCAAAAGTTCTGCATCTTTCATTGTGAAGGTTATTTGGGTCTCTGGGTGACATGGCAGTAGACATTTCAGAGAATGTATTTTCTAAAACTTGATCAAATAAAAAAAATAGTATCTAGATATCTCTATAGGGAAGGTAAAGGATGCAAATAAAGGTAATGTATGTTTTGTTAATCAATCATTTCAGGTTTGCTTGAGATTATACAAATGCATTTTTTCAACTTTTTGTAACCTTACCTTTCAGGGTCTTCTTTCGATATCTGGGTAATGTCAATCCCAAAACTGTTCATATCCACATATCCATCATTCTCGTTGCAGGCAACTGTAGCACGATTTGGGTCTTCAAAGAACTCAGTCACAGTGTGGGATCTGGTGGGTCTGTTGGGGATCTGGATGTTTTCATAGTCCGAGCTCATGGCCGGGATGTTCTCATAGTCCGAGGTGTCAGCACTGGGGAAGGAGATGGAGCGTGGTTTGGTTAAAGGCAGCGGCATGGCGGAGCGCCGAGAACGTTCCTCGAAGGACTCCACTCTGGAGATGCCTCTGCCAAAAGTTTTGGGGTCACCTTTCCTCCTCTGGGGGTCTTTGTAGAGGAATAAGGATGATGGCAGGTTGGGGTTTGGGCGGTTCGCAATGTGGTTCTGAAGCGAAGGAGAGCTGCCGGTGCTTCTACGATCGAGCTCTATGACTCTTACTGGGCCGTGGTGGCTGGACTCGGAGGAAGAGCGTGAAGAGCGAACACTTCCATCACTGAAACCCTTCGAATCTGACTTCCTCTTGAACTTGAGTGCCAGGAAGCGCTTGAAGGAGGACTTCTTCTTCTGGGGTATGTCACTGGGTTCATGCTGGATCAGTAGGGATGGAGAACTCTTGGTGACTGGTCTTTTAGCGATGTATGCCAGCTCAAAGGGGGGCGGGATGTCCACCAGAGAGGTTGGTGTGGAAACTCCACTGGATGATTGATGGCTACGCTGGGAGAAGCTCCCAGAAGAAGTTATGACACATGGGAGCGAGAGGGTATCGTCTTTCCTCTTCATCCTGATGTCATTCTTCAGAGAGTTGTTGATCTCTGTTGGGGAGGTCAAGGTCAACTCTGGACCCTCTGCAGACCGGGAATAAAACAAGAAGCGGCGAGATTTCGTAGACGGGATCAAACTGTTGACCCCAGGCTGCTGTGAATGGCTATGTGGTTCATTGTTCTTATCTAAGGCCACTGTGCAGTAGTCATGAGTCTGACACTCCGTCCCTGTCTCCTCTGGTACAGTTTCTGGAACGTAACCTGTAATTTTCCCAGAATAAGAGCGTGATCGGGTGACTATAGTCTTTCGATCAAAAGTCACAAAGTTCTCCCCTTCAGAGTCAAACCCCGCCTCTTCGTATATATGCTCCTCGCTGTCCGAGTCTGTGTCCTCATAGAAAGGCACAATATGGCAGTCCAGTTCCTCAATATCTTCTTCAAAGGCCTCGGTGGTGTGGGCGAACACCATCCTGTTGGTGAGCTCCGGGGTGGGGCCTACTTCTGATGGCACTGTGATGTTGCACAGCCTGAGGCGAGGCTGGCAGCTTGTTCGATTGCTGAGGAAAGCTTGGTCTCGTTTAGCTGATCTCTCTTTTACACTTTTTCCCTTGATAGGTTTATTTTCCAATTCCTCCTCTTCGTCATCATCACCTATCTCGACGTAATCCTCCGATGAAACACACTCCTGCTGCTCTTCCTCATCTTGAAGGCAGAGTGAATCGTCAATGTCGGCATACTCATCTGTTGACTCGCTGGCTTTTTCTTTGTCTTTTTGCTGATCAGACTGCTCGGTGCCCTCCTCGATATCTCCCAGTTCTGAGAGCGCTTGCTTATCATCCAGCTTGTCCACGTCATCTGATGACACATAGTAAGGTTCCTGGTTAGTAGCAGCTTCCGTTTGCAGTTCAATCGAAGGTTTGTCATCAGCGTCATCCTGACTCCACTCTGGGTCAGCAGTGTCGGTCACATCAGGGGAAAGAGATCCAATGACCGCATAAGGCCCAAACACATCCTCTGTGCTGGATGTGAATCGAAAACAGCCAGAGAGGTCCTTGGTGGCCCTTTCCGGTTGCCATACCCCTATTTCCCCTGTTTCAACCGTGTCACATGACTCACATGTGTCACTAGCATCATCAGTGGGGCCAATCACATCGTAGGGATACTCTTCAGTTACAGTGGGAAGCACACTAAATCCAAATGCAAATCCTCCATCTTCCAGCTCAGTGTCATCTGTGTGTAAATCACAGTTCAAACAATCGTCACTTTGCTCATCTGCTTCGTTAAGTCCTGTATCATTGTCCTTATCACCCACATTGTTTTCTTCCGCATGTTTGTTTGAGTGCCCTGAGGAGCCATTAACTATTTCACTATTTTCCCTAAAACTTCTCTTCTCCTCCTCTTCGGCTTCCTCTCCTGTTTCATCCTTGGTTTCAGCAAGAGGAGGAGAAGGCGTTGATATATTCTCATCAATGCGATTGACACCTTCAAGCTGGTTCAAGTCATTGTCAGTATTTTCCTCCTCAGTAGTTTCAACAGTAGAACCATCATCTGCTTTTACCGTGTCTTCAGAGCCAACGCTGTCACAATCATTATCTAATATGTCTACTTCTTTATCCTTTTTCTCCTCAATTTCTCCTCCTGCTACTTCCTCTATATCATTGCTTCCATTGTCATGAACCCCATCCTCTGCATCACTTTCCTCCTCTTTGTCCTGATTCTCCCCAGCCATTTCCTGGAGCTCTTCGGTCTCCCCATCGGAATGATCCAGGTCTCCGTTACTCAGCCTCTGTGGGGGGGAGGGTTTGGGGGCGACAGGAGGTTTTGGACCACGGACAGGGGGACACGGTTTGGACATCAGTTTGGACTTCACTTTGATGGTCAAATGACTGCGAACCTTTGGTCGAGGGACTTGCAGTGGATTTTGAAAATCTGTGGAAAGAGAGTAGGAGTCAGTAAAGAAAGCCAATTAATAATACTTTCGTCTCTTCTCCCTAAGCTCACACAAGGATAAATATGTGGGTCCTGTTTTGGCATAGAAGGCTAAAAGGAAGTCAAGTCCTGTTCACAGTGACAAGCAGAATGCTGCAGGGGACATTATCAGCAGGAAAAACAACAGAGCCACAGGGTACTTAGAGAAGGAACAATAACATGTCCCTGTCTGGGAAATGACACATGCAGGTTGGACGCTTATAGCAGATTCCAATTTGTTGGCTAATAGTCGTCAATAAATATAAAGGTGATTTTGTCTTTGCTCTAAAAATGTCTAAACTGTATTGAAAAATTTAATTTTTGGAACGCAGATCTGTAATCAGAGCGTTTTTTTATTTTATATCTGTCTTGCTTTTGAGTTTAGACTTTTAGTGTGTTCAAAACTGTCATAAACTAGCACTGGTTACGAAATTTTGATTTGTAATAAAGCATACCCGTACTTAACAAAGTGTGTACACCCCTAGTCTCTTCCTGTTATTTTGTACCTGCCCTGACGCACATCCTATTAAACCCTGTGTGCACTTTGGCTATCTCTGGGTGTTTTCTCTGTCAGTGTTTCTCTTGCTCTAAGTATAATATTAATTTCTGCAGAAACCCCTCATTGCCCTGTATTGCTTTCTGCCCTTATATTAGTTTCTCTATTAATGTCCCTACGCTGTTTCTTTTAAGATTGGCAGGTTCATCAAGCCGCTCCTGCAGAGCCTCCTCAGACTCCACAGGATGTCCATGGGGGGAAGGACATTAACACCATGGCCCCCCATCACTCCTCCATGAACCTCTCTAGGAGTACAGATTTTCACAACACAAATGGACTTCCTTCTCGTCATTCTTCCCTCGATTCTCAAGAAACCCGCTCACACACACACACACACACACACACACACACACACACGCACGCACACACGTGCACGCACACACACACACACACACACGCACACACAAACTTTTTTTGTTGCAGAAAAGGTCCTTTGAGTGCGTCAAAGAACAATACAACTCTGGTAGAGAAAACAGAGGTTGCAGTCTGACAAAGCACCCAACTGCAAACAACAGGATATGAATTATGCAACAAGAATTCAATTAAAACAACTGTTTGAAAAACAAAGGAAGAGATAGACAACTGGGACTTATTTCGTACCAAACTCACAGGATGTGATTTGAGACTGTGTCCTCAGCATGACATGTCACCCATTAAGCACCTGAACAGCTAAAACCTGAAGAGACATGGCTGAAGAACTAAATGGAATATCATTTTCAAAAAACTGAATTAATTTGACACAAATCACATACAAGTTATACTATTTTCAGCTTCCTTGATTCAATGAATTCAGAGGACAGTGAACTTTAAAGACAGATGACCTTCTAGAGCAAAGGCTGTGTCTACTTTTACAAAAATGGATTATAATCGTAATACTAATCCTGGAACAGATTTTTTTTCCCAGTGGGGATTCCTGAATGAAAGCAACTTTATCCAAAGTTTATGGAGTTAAACTCCAAATACAATTCCTACTTGCATTGTAATGGGAAAACTGGAAGCATCATTTCAATAAGAAATTCCAGCAGATGAAAAATCAATATCTCAGGTTATATTTAATTGTACCTAGAATAACTCCTTTAAAGCGCCACAAAAGGCTGCATCAAGTTGCATTGCATATCAATTTGTATGTACAATTAGTGGAAATTCCACAGATGGAATATGTTATCAGTTAGAATCATCCAATTACAGTATAACATAGATAGGCACGTCAGCACACATCCACACTGACTCTCACTGTTTATTTGCTGTAAAAACCTTTAAAGTTTGTTTTCTGGCATTGTAATGGGAAAACTGCAAGAATCATTTCAATAAGAAAATCCAGCAGAAGTATGATGAATCAATATCTCAGGTTATATTTTATTGTACCTATAGTTTAACTCTTTAAAGCGCCACAAAAGGTTGCATCAAGTTGCATTGCAATTCAATTTGTAGGTAAAATGAATGGATAATAAACAGATGAAATATGTTATCAGTTAGAATCATCCAATTACATTAAAGAACAACACAAACAGGCACGTCAGCACACATCCACACTAACTCAGTTTATTTGCTGTAAAAACCTTTAAAGTTTGTTTTCGTGACATGATCATAAAAAGATTAACAACCAACCTGCATTCATCGTGGGGCATCATCATCCACGGGAACCGGCAGTTTTCCTCATGTTTCCCCACAGCCAGCGCGTCCCTCGAAATGACGGGGAAACTTAATCCAAATACAAACACATTGCGGGAAAATCAAGACGTAGAAGAAGAGTTGCGGAACATCGCTGTCTCGGTTTTCTCCAGTTTCTTCTACTTGTGTTCGCAGGGGGGCAGCTTGAGCTTCCAGTCGGCGTGCATCTCCAGTGCTGATGCTACAGTAAACTGGTGCGCTCTTGTGTGGAAACGGGAGGTGCTGCTTGGCGCTTCCTGAGGCAGGACCAGCCTACAGCCCTGCAACTAAACCCACTCTCTAATCAAACATACAGAGACCACTGCATTTGCGCTGTTTTGATTTACATTAGGTATTTATTTTAGTTGTATCAACATACTGCTCCACAGAGGTTGGTAAATGTGCAGTTTTGCAGAAGCAGCACGGACTAGTGAGACCAAATCCACTCCGTAAAAGAGAGCTTTAAATCTGCAGATAACTATTTTGTAAACATATTTTGTTTTTATCACGTCTGCACATGGTTTGGTTCATGGTAGCTTCTGACAGCAGTTGGAAAGTTATAATCCACGCCTTTATTGTGAGCAGGTGAACTGTGAGGATAAAAGCGTCTAACAAGTAACATGTAATGTAATGTAATGTAATAAGGTTATTGACAACAATGACAACTCTAGGAAGTCAAATGAGGTAAAATTGAGGAGGAAAATAAAAAAGAGGGAGATAAATTAGAGAATGATGGCGACAGCATTGGCTCTGCGGACACAGCCAAGGCAGATAAAGGCTCTACTGTTCACAGTACTGAGAAAAAAAATCAAACACAATGACTTGAAACAGCATGGTGACTCGTCTGTAAGTGATGCATGCAATCACGCTGTGTCATGACACACTTTTAATGCTTTGAATGACTGAAACATGTATAGAGAGGATTACACGTTACATAAAAACAACCATAGATTCCTTTCTGTGTTTTGTCCAGCATGTTTTGCCCGTGTATTATTTCCTGAAGTAGTACAGTGCATCGAAAGGTTCCTAAAAGCAGTTTCCAAATACAGTTTGTGCAGGACACCAAAGCTTTTTGCTATTGGGCAGGCTTCCTGGCCCTGCATCTGTTGCTCGATTGAATGAATGCAAGCCTTTAAAAAAAACCTCTCTTCATAACAGGAAGCCGCTCTCCCTGTTTCCTGCACAACAGGCAACACTTCCTTAGCAACAGATGGGAAAGGTTGCCGACGTTAACCCCTTAGGTAGCCTCTAACGGAGCTGATTGACTGGTGCTGTGCACAGCCTGATGGTTCGAGGAACAGACTAACTTTGACAAGCTTTAGTCTCGTTGTGTTGCTTTCAAGGACGGAGGCACCTTGAGCAACTCGGGGGGAGGCTGGGAGTACGCCCACTTGGGGTCTTTGGTTTTTCAGCTCACCCACACATTGAAGGTCAGACAATGTGGTGCAGACTTCTGGGAATTTCGCAGCAGAGTTGTAATGGATAGTGATAGATTGGAGAAGCACCACAATAGGATCAGCTGTGCTGTATCACCGCGGGGCTCCGGTCCTGACTGCTGCAGCGGCACACAGACCCATACGTTACACACACAGCTAAATCCCATTCCAGATGGTATGGCGCAGGAAGGATTAGGCTCTGCTGCAGGTGCACACTCCAAGAGGTTGTTAGAGAACGCTCATGTCATAATCACCTCATGTTATCTTTGCACTTGCATGAGGGTCATCTCCTTTATGTGATGATATAGTTCCTAAATGATTAAATATGTCACTAAATGGAGTATTCAAATGTAATCATTTCTGTGGAAGAGGCACCCATTATGTTTGCTGCAGTAATTAAGATGTTTAAATAGGATGCTGAGTAATGCATGCAATATCCTATAACTCCACCAAAACAATTAAATCAATGTGACTCAGTTGTTTTGTTTCCCCTCGTTACAATGAGATGCTGTCATAACTGTTATGGAGTGTTGAAGCCAAGACCATTTTTTAAAGTGTCAGTAGTAGCACATTCATAGCTGCTGTAAAGTAACCTTTTGTTTTTTCGATGACTAAATATAGCTCCACTCTGCTCTTTTACCAGTGCCAAATTGCCCCTCTCAAGAGTATACTACTCACAATTGCCTTTTCTTTTTAGGTTTTCATTTGTGCAAAATATGTTTTGCTATTGCAGGGTGTGCAAATAGAACCTGTCAAGCGTATTGTGTCATGCGGCTGCAGGAAAAGAATGGCTTTAGGAGTAAATATCCCTCCAGATGTGGCACAGACGATCAAAACATGTTTTTTGGACAGAGGACACACATTTCCTGGACCGCCTGTAGCTGCGCGCTGTGCTCTGTCACCCCACCTGGAACATGACTTGACTGGAACAGAAAAAGGGGAATGGAGATATTAGAGAAAAACATGCCATAGTAGCTGGAACCGAAGCGACTCTATCTCCCCTGGACTCGGCTGCACACACAATGCCAAACAGGAAAGGGATCAGGGAAAGGGGTCAGCAACTTGTTCCCAGAGCTCACACAATCCATAACACCTGCTTTGCCAGCGCCTGGACACTGGACTCTATGGATGTGCTGAGTGTTTTTATTCCCCTGTGAGACTACCGCTATGTGACATCACACTTAGATGTAGCAGATTACTGGAAAGCGCATGTTTTGCCTCATTATGGCACAGTATGTCAGTGGCAAGCTTGGCAAGATAATGAAATTCTAAGATATGAGGCACTTAATCATGCCGTTATGCAAACTAGCTGTACTGTATTAAGTTCAGGTATTGATTTATGTGATACTCAACTACAATCATGGCTCCGCTCTTTAATGTGACCCAAACACCTTTGTAATTGGATGGCAAAGCGTTTGACTGCTGAAATGGATCGAATCATTATTGACATTTCTTAATGATTTCTAGCTGTGCACAACCAGCAGCGCTCTCCTGAGACTTCTGTATTTGCCCTTAAGGATTTAGATGAGTGATTAGGAGGCTTCGAAGCAAAGAATATGTATATAAGAGGACAACAGTCTTTATGGACATTTCAGAGAATAATGCAGAATTTGTTTAGGATTAATGGAGTTTGGCAGTTTTTAGAAAAAAGAACAGTTACACAATACATAATACATAATACATAATTTAAACATCAACCACTGCTGCAAAAAACGTCTTTATGCATTAAAATCGTTTTCTGTAACCCGAGTTAAAAAAGAAAAAACCCTCTTGTCAGCAATGCATACTCCAAACAATATAAAGCCAGGAACGCCTCCTACCCACCCCCAGTGACTGCTTTTGCATGCACACACATACACATACACACAAACACACACACACACACACACACACACACACACACAAAACCACACACAGACACACACACACACACACACACACAAACACACACACGTACACGTACACACAAACGTACACACACACATACACGTACACGCACACGCACACATACACATACACATACATATACACACATACATACACATACACACAGCAGAGTGCTGCAGTAAACAGGTGGACCCTGGAAGTCTGCACTTCATCAAAAAGCAGCAAAAACAGCTTTAATTCCCCACAGGGCCGAGAGAACTACTCAATCAGTGGAGCTGGCCTGTATCATTGTTGTCAGTTAAATAACAAACACACATTATATTGCATTTAAAAAATGTCCAGGGTATGTTATTGTTAGTGTGCTGTAGTCATCATATTGAGGCTTTTCCCCATGTGCAAGCACTTTTAAGAAATGCCACTATCCAGATAAAGACTGAAAAAGAGTGGTGTCTTAGTGGCTTATTTGGTTCATATCAACTTTACGTTAATTTAGCGTCTTAACCTTACAGGATAAGGTAGCAGCACTGCTCTATTTTCACAAAACAATGTATTATTGCGTGCCGGTAAAAGGCCACAGCTACGGCACAATAGCTGTCACTCTGCCGTTAATTTGCCTGAAGCCAAGAGAGTAGGTCAGACTCTGATAACGGATAGATGTTGTTATTCTTTTTCTCTATTGCCTCAGAGACAATCCCCCGAGCTGCACTGAAAAAACAATGATTTACTGGTCCAAAATAAAATTCTCAAGGAACCCAATAAAAAAAGAAGCATTTATGTCCCCTCCAAATGAAGCACAATAGCAGTCAAAACACTAATATGCAGGCCTCTGGCGTCACAGATTAACGACCACTGTCGAGGCCTTTCATTGTGGGGAAGTGTTGAGTTCATGTGCTCTGTGTCTCTGTGGGGTTTTGCCTTATTATATTACTGCATTATGTGTTCCCTCAATCTCTGCAGTGGCTTTGTGTTTACCATTTCAATGGGCTTGATCACATAGGTCCCATATGACAATATATACCATGAATTTCCCACATGGAATATGTTCTGAGCATGTGTGTGTTGATGAAGGTGTGTGCTGTACAGTTTGCATACAGCAAGTGTTTTTGTGTGTAATCCGTTGTTCTGATTGTCGGAACCAAGAAAATAGCCTCATGAAAAAAGCCCTGAAACAGAATTGACTCTGTAAAGTGTTTGCACATTTCTCAGTCAAAAGTGACAATATAAACTCCTGCTAGTGAAACACATGTCTTTGGTTGAGCTTTTTATATCGCCTCACGCAAGTTTAACTGTGGGTATGTCTTATGTAACAACTGTGTGATTTAAACCTATACACAAGCATAGGTGCATGAGCAATGGAGGTAGTGAAGCAAATGCATTTTCAGTATTCATTTAGGGTGAGCAAAGTATTGAATTGTCTTCTCCTTTTTGTCTTTTTCAAACTAAGACTATCCTCATACAGTCCCTTCAATCAGGTGTTCATATTCAAGCAGCCAATATCATTTATTAGATCACTTTTCTCCGATCGATCCCGCATGCTCTGGCAGTCATTCCCGACATGCTTCTGTCTGTCTCCAAATGAAAACATGCTTTTAGTCTGTGATCATTGCCTGAAAATAGAATATAGGAAAAGGTAGGTTGGTGTATGTTGACTGAACCTGCTTTGCCCATTTACTTTGGCCATGCTCAACATTAACTTAAAGTAGGATTGTCCCGAACTGATTTGTGAATCAACATAAGCTAACGCTAACTTAGCCAGCCAGCAGCTAAGGTTGCTAGCTGATTTCTTTACTATGTTAACAGGGGCAAAATACAAAGCAAGACAAAAGCTAAACTACTAAAAGCTAAAGGCAAATACAACTAAATGCAAAACAATTATACACAAAACAGCAGCAGGGGAACCTAAAACAGAAACTTAAAATGTAGGAAGGAGGCAGCAAATGAGTGTAACATAGCAGAAACTGAGGAGACCAATGTATCCATATGTTAACAATGGACAGCCTAACTGACAGACAGAGCCAATGTGAGAACAGAGGACAACAGGAGTGTTTCTCAATGTCGAGGATGCTTGCTTGGTAGCACATGTACCTCCGAGTCAGTTGCTTCAGAAGCGAGGCAAGAATCCTTCCTAGCCTCGGAAAACGAAGAATGGTGGAACAGGCTAACAGGTGTGCAGCGTGCAGGTGTGCGTCATATGCGAGGCCCCGCCTAAAATGGAGCGTGATTTCTGCCAAATATTTGGAAATTGGTCAGTGTGCAAAGCATTGTGGGGATTTTAAGACCGCGGAGTCTACACATGTGCAGCCTCGAAACGAAGTACGCCGGCCTCGGTAGAATTCCAAGTATCCTGGACATTGGAACAGTCCTTCGGAGGGACTCGATGACGTAGCATGCTTGAAATAGTGGCTCTGGAGCAGCTTTCCTCGACATTGAGAAACAGCCTGTTTTTTATACCAGCCCTAATGTGGGGAGTGGTTGGGGGAGGAGTCAGGCCTTGAGCTGCATTAAAGTGCACTGCACTCTTTTTGAGAGCATTACCCACTTCACTAACATTTGACGGTTCCACTATTTACCATCATCATTTAACATTAACACTTTCATTTTATCAAAACATCCTCTCAGGTGATTTTGTTCTTATTGTTAAAATCTCATACTAATATTTTACCCTGCTCCCCACCTTGCTCCACATTAAAGCAGGATTGTTGTTGTCATAGCACCCTCAATCTAACTCAATCTAAACTAGTATGATGGCTGAATTATAAATTAGGTGGTAGAAAGGCAGAACATTTTAGTTTTTTAGGGGTCCAACCCTAGCATATTTTCAAATGTGCTCCACCATTAAAAAAGATTGGCAACGAAGTACAGTATAAGAGGCTTACACTGTGTCCGTAGTCGAGCTAGTGTGCATTCACTGTAGAGGAAACCATTTATTTCTTTGTGATATGGGTGACAAAATAAAATATAGTCCTTGAAGGCGTCAGATGAATATAAAAAACTCTTCTGCGCAATATCCGCACAAAAACCATAAGTCCTCTGATAAATCAGAACCATTTATTCTGAGCAATAGCATGTGTATAAATTATGTGTGTTACAAAAACAATGATACTCCTACGCACAAATCGCAAGACGGAAAAAACATATCTGGGGGCTTTCCAACTTCTTCTGACAATGCATCTTTCATTATACGGCCCGAGTGCTCAGATATGAGTGAGCGATGGGATGTGTGTGTGTGTGTGTGTGTGTGTGTGTGTGTGTGTGTGTGTGTGTGTGTGTGTGTGTGTGTGTGTGTGTGTGTTTGTGTGTGTGTGTGTTCACTCAGCCCTGCTGTCCTCGGCCGAGATAGCCGCACCAGAGTGTGTGGAAAACACAGATGGTTGTTGCTTTTGCTTCTTCCGCCAGACCTGTGTGACCTTTTACACAAAGATAACAGGGCGGTCTCTTATCCCCAGGACCCCCCGCCCAAAAAACAGCCAGGCCTGGCAGCTCAGACAGAGGACTTCCTCTCTTCGAGATCTCCGATAGAACAATATCAACAGGCAGCACCACAGCCTCCCTTTTTATGACTCCACCAGGCTTTTGTTTTTGAATGATTAAGTCCTTTCTAATCAAGACGGGTCCATGACAGACAGGAAATTAGAGATCTGCATTCAAATGAGATGAGGCTTTCGGTAGACTTTGTAACAGTGTATGATCCCTAATGTACTGATCATGTGTAATTTGCAGATGAGACTCTCTGTTAATGTCAGGCAACACATGTGCTCATAGGGTCAATCAGATTATACATTTATAATCTGAACTCAATGTCCTTTTTCATTCTGGTTTACGTCATGGTAACAAATGACTGCAAATCTGCAACTGAAAATGTATACTTTTATACAATGGTGTACCACGGTTTGTTGTTCATTTGTAACAGATTGTGCTTTGTCTGTGCTTTTTTATACTTCAATATATTCAAATGATGTTGATTATTTTAGCTGTATGTTTTACAATTTGTATGCAATCCATTACCATGTGCTCTACAATCTCTACAATCTTGACATTATTATGTTTGTTATAATTACCAAATGCCATGAGAAGATACTAACTATTATATATCTATAAAGTACACACGTTTGATTTTCTAAATAGTATTTTCAGCATAAGGATAGTGTTTTGTGGGATTGAGTCAACATAAACTACAGTGGTATTTTTATAATAAAGAAGGAACGAGTCACTCATTGCAACAATGTGGCTCGCTGAGGTTTCGAACAACAACGGAGCTCTATGGCACAATGGAATAAGCTGTGTAAACACAGACACTCGTTAATAGGATCAGTTTATTGTTGGTTTTGCAGGATTTGTTGACATCAAAGGAAACCTATGAAACACCACCACACTTATCCTTTGTCAATTTCAATTACTATCTTATTTCATCCTACCTTGACTCCAGGGAACTCACTTTGTTCCCTATATCCATTATGTGGGTCCTTTCTGAATGTTTAGCATGTGAATTGCTTCACTTAAGGTCATTGTGAATTTGCCTGCCTTGACAGTATTCCCTCGGACATTGATGACAAGGTGACCCAATCGGAGTGTGCTTTAGCAGTATATTGAAGCTTCAATCTAGTTTTCCCCCGAATTCCCTATGTTTCTCTCCGTCCTCATTCTTTCTTCTTTCCTTTTCTTTAATTTCTTTTTATGTTCTTCACACACAAGCAGTGAATCACACTCAAGGGACATGAGCGGTGCAGCTGTCCTGTCTTTGGTCAGATATTTTGCTGAGGTGGTTTCAGCCGGGCTCTTGCGTATTCTCATGCACGATGAGCCTCGGGGGATGAAGGGTGTGGCGGGGGGAGGGATGATGCTTCATGTACAGAACTGGTGTGTTTTCTCCCAACATCAGCACAAACAGCACGGTCAATTTTCATTTATGGAAGCCGCAAAACCACCAAAGTGTGGAATATGCTTTATCGTGTATATTTGATGATGCGATTTATCATGACAACAATGCACAGGTCACACCATTGTCAGGTGGTGTGGTTAAACTGGTGATAATGAAAAACACATTGACCTGTGGAGCCCTTTGGCATCAGCACTCATCTGTCCTTTAGTGGGACACAGAAAAGGGAGAGGAAGCTTCTAACTATCTTAAGTAATATCTGCCCCCAAGTGATTGGTGTCATTCTCAACAATGTGTCAGCTGATGTCAATCAGCAGCTATAACCCCTATTGAAACCATGTGTTTCCATGGCAACCTGGAGGTCAAAAGGGTCAGCTTTGATACAATGAACCTCCAATCGATCGTTACTGTCGTGGCAACACATTGGCAGGGCGATATTGCCTGAGTTGTCATTATTTGGTGAAGGGAAAATCTCCCCCCCGGCTCCGTCTCCTGGGACCCTCTCTCTCTCCTCACCCCTCATTGACCCAGTGGCCATTGTCTGTAAAGCTTGTTTTCTTGAGAGGGGTCTTGGCTCTGCTGTGTCATATTGGTTTATGAATGCATCACCGCGGCGCCAGTGCCATAACCGAGATTTAAATGTCAGGTGATGGAGCCACTTAAAGTCTAAGTAGGTTATAAAGATGAATTGCTGTGGAGAAAGTGTCTTTTTAAAGGTTGAAATGTTCGTTTATATTACGTGTGTTTCAAATATGTATTTTCTGCTTTTCTTATTTTCCCAATAATTAGATTATGCGGCACCTGGAGGTGAAGCACAGCTGAGGTCATAGCCAGACAAGATAATTTGGAGCATTCATTCTTGTCATGTTTTATTCAATTGAGTTTGGTTTCCCTGCAGTGAAGCCAGAATCAGCCAAAAGTACACAAACATATCTGACTTTTATTGAGAAATACATGTTGCAATAGAAGCAACACTTCGGACTAAGCTAATGAAATGTGGCTGATTAGATTAGCTGAATGTATTTTAATGGCATTGCTGTCAATGAAGTGAGTTAGCCAGCAGACTGTAATGAAACAAAACTGACATTAATATAGTCTCTCCAGCTCTGTGTATCATATTAAACTGATTTAACCACGGCACAAGTTTTATGAAATGACAATGTTGCAAGCCATGTTTTAAAATGGTTCACTTGAAGATGTAGCTGTAAATGCCTCACTCTCAAAGATGTTTGCCTATTGTGTTACAGAATACATGAATGTGAAGGAGATACAAAATAACATTCAGAAAGTACCAAGCATCAGTGCTCTTTCCATTGTAGAAGCAATAGTCCCCACTGTGAGAAAAGCTGTACTTTCAAGCAGTATGCACATTTTACGAGCTCCATTACAAAGTTTGTGCTAACACAGACATAAACAGGCCATAAAACCAGGGTTATCATCCTTGGGGCAAACCCGACTATTGGATTGCTGTTCTCCTCAGGATGGACACATGCTTATTGTGCTAAACAAACCCCTGCTCTCTTAGCAACAACACCTTTCAGCGTTTTCATTCCCCCTGCCTTTGGGGGAGGTGTGAATATGTGTGTGTGTGAGCTGCACTTTTCATTACTCTCATAAGGTGAGGTCAAGGGGTGAGGTTAGCTCGGGTCGTACAGCGTAGGTATCACAACTAGTGTCAGGGAAATGAGATGTAATATGTGGCAGAGTGGCGGTTATCAAACCATGCGTCCTTGCTGCAGACATTGAGAGCGGAGCGGCCACGACATGAAGGGAAATGAAGCTTATGGTGGATGCTTAGATCTAAAAGGAGATGTCTCAGTCAGATAGATAACAGCAGAGCCTCTGAGCTTCCTGTGGAGAATGTCAGCGGAGCACAACGAAAATTATAAGACAGAAACATTTGCACTTAAATGCTATACGCTACAGCAACTAATGGCGAAAGAGGTAAACAGATAATGTCATCAGTAAGGTGCATGTTTAAAGTATCACATTTGACTGAATCTGAGCACACTTATGCAGCCGTGACCAGTGTCCTAACCTGCAGAGGACAAGGCTGTCACAATCTCATCTCCGATGTGCATCCATTACTGTGTAGAATGATAATGGGCCAGAGCCACTACAAGGGCAAAGCCAAACACTAACATGATTATGGTAATGACTGCCAACAGCTACTCCTCTAAGCGCCAGGGAGCAGCGCACTGAAAAGGCAATTCCTAATAATTAATCAAAACACATAAATAGACATAATGTCGTTGACTTTCACGTCTGGCAGACAAGCGATTGGTGAATGTTGTTGATATCACAAAAGCTATTCAATCATTGTGATGCATGGGGCTGGTGGTGGGGGGGATTTGGCAGGCTACAATGCATCATGCCAACGTTTAGTTCACACTTTGTCAGCAAATGTAATTAGCTAGAATCACAACTTTTACACGTGAGAGATATGCCAAGATATTTTTAACATCCATCTCTGTAACTGGCCTATACAAACTGACAGGTTGTATTTCAGACTGAACTGTCCCGAGGGGTTCTCGTTGTGATGACAAACCACATGGGAGGATATCAGTTGTTGTACTGCTTGATATGGAAAATGTAAAGAGAATAATGCTTTAAATTATGTTAATTGGGAAGAAATCAGAGCTTTAGGAATTGTAATTAAACTACAGTCCTGATACCAGCTCTGTTAGGCTGCCTTTACTCTGCACGGGTTGGCTTGATTCGACTCACTTTTGGTACCAGGTCCTTTTCTCCATTTCATTTTCCACTGCAGATATTACCCCTCTCAGTTTATCACTCGGTGACATCATCAACGCAACACTTACAGAATAATTTTTTATTGCAACCCAACAGACAAACGTCTGCACTTCATCCGTTGTGCAGCATAGTTTACATTTTTTTATTTGCTTCAGGGTATGAATACTAAGGGGAGGTGTTGACAGTAATTCTTTTCTGTAACCAATCTATGTAGTGTTCTTATTCCACCTTCTATTATTGGCCCAGCTAGCTTGGAACCTCGACCTACGTGCCACAAACGGTTGTATCTTACCGTACCATGCAGTGGAAATGAGACATTATAGGCACATCATTGCTTTGAGCTAAATGCTAACATCGACATGCTAATATGCTAACAATATATAATGTTTAGTGTGTTTCCCCTACCATTGTCTTGGAGGGGCGCTGCGCCCCGCCAACGGAGCCCCGCGCCCCCCCTGAAATTCAAGGTGTTTAAAAACACTTATTATTTTAACCAAATTGCAACTAATCTATATCTACTCTCACTTTACACGTTGAACATGTGCTTTTTTATTAAATAAACGAAACGCTTTCATTTTAAGTTGTGAGTTTAGTGTTTTGGCCCTAAGAAACACTGATGCACTAATCAACACCCCCCCCCCCCCCCCCCTCTCAGGCAGCACCCTCCCAAAGCAGTAAACCTAGGGGAAACACTGTGGCATGCTGCTACCATGGCAAAGCAAAAGGGATAATTTACTTTTTTTTCTAATTAGCTAACTAACAGAAATTACGAGGTAAATAATGATGAAAATATCATTTTTATCTTTATGTCTGATCAACTTAATATCATATCTACATTCAGAGATTACAGATTGATGTAAGGTTTCAGCGTTACGGCCCCTACACACGGCGGCATGCGTTGCCGCTTCAACGCTTCTGCCCATTCACTTTGAATAGGGTGACGTCACGATTCGCCGAACTGCATTGCGGGAGCAAAGCGTAGCTTCTCTCGCGTTGCTCGCTTCAAAAGTAGAGCAATGTTCTACTTTTGACGCCTCGACGGAGGCGTCGGCCAATCGAATCATATGCCAGTACAAGCTCTAGCCAATCAAACCGCTGCTTGTGTGTCAGGGGCGGGAGATTCATGTGATTGGTTGTTGGTCGAGCTTCAGACACGCCCGCCGGCAAGCGTCAACGCACGCCGCCGTGTGTAGGGGCCGTTAGTGTCCTGTTAGGTGTTGTGTTTTGTTCCTAGTGTTTGTCTAATTCTGTCTTATTTTGGTATTGACTCTACCCTCTCGTTTCAGGTGTCTGCACTTCCTGTCCTTGTGTGTCACCTGTCAGACTGATTGTTGCCTCCGCCCCTGATTGTGTCCACCTGTGCCCCTTACCTGTGTGTGCATAGCCCTTCTCTCCCTTTGTCTTGTGTTGGTTCGTCTTGTCTCTTCATCGTGTCTATGCCTGTAAACCAGAGACCTGTATGTAAACCTAGTTGAACCTGGAGATTCGTTTGAGAGTCCTAGTAGATCCTAGTGATCATTATTGAAGTCTTTGTAGTCTTTTATAATAAAGAACATTACAAAGACAACGGAATCGTGCATCTGAGTTCCTATGAGCCCATCGTGTCAATTGAGCCATTCTTATCAGATAATATTGGATAGATTCAAATTACATGTGATTTACAACAATGTTTATGCTAATTTCTGCCTAATCAGATTCAGTGTGAGGATTTGAGTGAATTATAACAACGCACTGTGTTTGACATTTTACTGATTGTGCATTACACTGCCGAGAGGAGCGGCACAGGGTGTAAATCCTAACACCTCTTCCTGTGCACCACTAGCCTCAGTGCATACACTTAGTAATCTAATATACAGTGTGTGTGATCACTCGAGCTTGTGCTTACATGTGAGTGTTCAGTGCACAGACACAGATGGTCCCCCTCCCCTTCTAATACCACCTTCCCTTACCACCTTTTAAGAAAATACAGTGGTTTGATTTATGATCTACCCCCATTAGCAACTTCCTCTTTTGCTCCTCTTTTCTTCGTTTAATTGCTACAGTTTCTTTCTCTCACCTTTTTTAACATACTATGGAAATAATACGAGAAGGCGCTGCTTCTTTGTGAGGTTAGAGTAACGCTGTAGTATGCCTGTGGGCGTTGGATCTGGAGACAAAGCCTATCTTGTACAGAAACCACCCAAGGCTAAACCCACATGCAGGGGAGAACTTTATATACGTTTCCTATATAAACTACCCTGCAAATCTCAAGGGATATCTCTGCTTACTGGTTTCAGGCAAAATGAAAATTACTAAACCACAATGAACAATGATCTTTTCCGTTTTTCCCGTTTATGTTTTTATCGTTTATGTTTTTATCGTTTTTCCTTTAACACATGCTGGGATTTGTCACCCTCTGTATCACCATGGGAAGAATATAAGCAAGACAAATGTATGGCTCTTATCAAACAGTAGCTTACGGGTCCTCATTTTTCAGTGAGCGCCTGCACTCACAGGTATACACTGCATTATCACATTATGAAAAATATAGCACAGCTCTTATATGATTTTCAACATTCATATGAATGCATGTATTACGTGTTCTTCTCCTGTAGTCAAGGCAGCAAATGATGGTGAAGATAATACACAAGATGCTATGCGTGTGATCACATTTACAAGTGTACAAAAAAAGGTTTATTTTTAAGTCCTAGGATTCCAGTGAGTTGGATTGTGTTCCCTGAACATCTTAAAGTGGTGAATGGTTTGTGTTCATTCGCAGAGAGAGGACAGCTCAGCTGTGATGGAGTTGTATTGATCCTCCGTCAACACCACACATGCTAAATCCTCTTCTTGACAACTGTGATTGAACACCTTACAGATATTTGGCTGTGTGTGATGAAGAAATCTGAGGCAAAGATTGTCAGAAATGCAGTGGAAGTACTCTGTCCTTTAATTTAAAGGTCACCTATCATGCAAAATGTACTTTTTGATGTCTTTATACATCAACATGTGTCCCCTCTGTGTAAAGAGACTCTGAAAGTTTCAGGAAAAAAGATTCCCTCTCTTTTTGTCCTGATCCATTTCTATAAAAACCTGTCTGAAAATGAGCTGATCAGATTTTGGCCACTTTATGATGTCATAATGATGTTTTGGCTTGTGTAACCATTAGCCAATCACCAACCAAGGTAACCCCCACCTTATCACCTGAATCTCCTCCTAGAGCACCATTGTGTTCTTTTTAACCAAATATCTCTCAGAGGGGCGTGGGGAGGGGCTCCTTATTTTCATCTAAAGTAACAGACAGAGAATCAGCACTTTGGAAACAGGGCTGAAACAGAGGGGATTATGGGATGCTGCAATGATCTGTTTGGTATTTCGAGCCAAACACTTCAGAGACATGTTTTGTATCCGAGACCTATTATATATTGATGAAAAAGAGTATAATAGGAGGCTTTTAAGTAAAGTATCAAGGTGTGGCAATACTCTTAAGATATCAAATAATGCCTTGCCTTGCCAATGCAATTATCTGAATGTTGCAGATGGGTATTTTAAACAGTTTCAATGTTTTGACTGCCGTTGCCTACTATTTCACTGTAAATGTGTGTTAAAATGGTGTGCAGTAGAGCACAGCTACATAACGTGCATTCCCAAAACCACCTACGCTGAAGAGGTAAGTTAATTTGTATAAAATATAGATTGATGATAATGACAAGCATGTGTCCCCTGCTGTGTCAATAGATGACTTCACCGTGAAAACGTCCAGGTTGATCGAGCCAATTCTGCTCTTCTACATACCTGTGTGCACAAATGGGGGAGATGCCTAGCAGGAGACTGTTACAGTCTTTGACTCAGTGAGATTAAAATGCAGAGTAGATGTTGGGTGCACATGTACGAGACCTGAGAGTGAAGGTAACTGGGTTCTTACTTTTTTTATTTTTGTTCTACTTTCTTTACTACACTCTCTTTTTTAAATGTTGTTGATAAGTCATAAACTAATACAAAAAAAATGGAGGAAGATTTCAAGGACTATAATCAAGCATTCTGGTGACTTTTGTGCCAACAGTTATGATCACTAACAGAGCCATTATCTACTCCTATAGAGACTATAAACTTAATGACTCAGAATAATCTAATTTTCTGCTTCATTATTAATTTGCTCCTCGGCAGCAGCTGTTATCAGGAGGGAGAGTCCTTTAAAAATGATCGGTTCCAACATGTTTGTTGCAGCGAACGTACGAGCTGTTCATGTTGTACTGCCTTCTAGCTAATACTGAACAGACAGAGGTGATGACTGTTATGCATCTTATATTGCTACTAGGAAACTAGGAAACATAATGTGTATATGTATTTATGATCTGTAATTTAGTTCTTATGGCAAAGAATCCTGTACAAGAATAATTTTAAACATCATATACTAATTCAGGTGAGTTTTAATGATGTAGCAGCTGATTTGAATTGGTCTTCATACAATATGGACAGAATTCACTCACAGATGAAGCATGCTACAATTTACAATAAAATGCATGAAACTATTTCCTTAAATCTTGAATGTTTGTGCTTCCCAGCACTAGGCCAACACACAGCGAGGACCAGTGGTGTAGTGGGGATTTTTTTTACTGGGGGACACTATTTTAATTAGGTCATCCCAAACAATGGCACACAAGTGCGCACGCGCGCAGTGCACTCACAAAACGGGTAGACAGGTCCACAGAAACTATCGGTATGCTTAGTCCTACTTTAGTTACTGTACTGCAAAAAGCAGACGGCACTGTGCTCAACACACACACAGACTCAAAACCATGGACACACTGGCACATAAGTTACATAAACAATGTATAGGCCTAAATTGCATAAGCTACAGTATTGCAACTGACACAGCTCGCCGCAGGGTCACGAGCATGGAAGGAAATTAAGGAAATCGATTTTATTTTTTATTATAATTACTGTGAAATGTATTATGTTTTTTTCATTATTACAACAAATACACACTTGCAACTGATAACACTGGCAATGATTTTATATTTATTAGATCATGCTCCAAATAAGTGGGGTGTGTCGTACCCCCGCATCCAACGCCCACTACACCACTGGCGAGGACTAACGCTACACCTGTAGACAAGCTGTTTTTGGAAAAGCTGTAAATCCCCACTAGATGAGGTGTAATGAGGGAGGGCTGTGATCCCGTCTGCCCCGGGGCTTAATATGGTAACACCTGCCGCCACAACACCCCGGTCATCAGCAGAGAACGCAACAAGGGTTTACTCTCTTTATAACCGCGGCGAAGCATTTCATTTCCGGGCATTTGGGTGGGTTAGTGGAACAAGCAGGTGGGTGTCAGGACTGGCAATCAATCAGGGGTGATGCTGCGAGACAGTGACATACGACAGAGTCATCACTTCAGGCCGAGAGGAAGGCAGTAATAATCTGTTTGTTATGATGAGGTGCCAGCTGGCCTAAAGAAAGGAGATGTGTGCAACATACACTTGCAAGTGTTATGTGATTATGTGTGTGCCTCTGTGTTTCTGTGTATTATTCATTCAGTACACTGAGTCATGTGACGGCCATTACTTCACTGAGTGGCCCACAGGAGATGCTAAACACCACTTGGCCACAGACTTAATAAATAAGTAAGCACCTTAATTGTTTTTAATTAAGATCTCATTTTAGTTGCGCTCTAATGAATTCATTACGGTGGGTTGGGGAGAACGCTGAGCTCAACAGTGCTAGAATTCAGTGTCATGAAACAGATCTGAAAGTGTAACATTCCTGAATATGTATCAATCCCAAATGAAGTATGAATTTTCTTCATGGTTAAAGGATAATAAAGTTGACTTCAATTTTGACTAAACTTCTCTCGAAATAGGTGGGTTTTTTATAACAACGTTATGATAACATTGCACTTATCAAAAGTAAATGCTAAGATTTGCAAACATTCCTCCGACAAACAGTATCTGAATCTTAGCGTGATGAAAGAAAAACACATTTCTCAAGATATTTCTATGTTGTCCCTTGTGGATCGGTTTGAGGTTTTGCTTCCAGTTCGTATATATTAATATTCACTGTCCTTTCAGCTCTGTTTTGGACTCCTCCGAATTTTGGGCAACAATATCTGGCCTTCAAGCTGCTATAAGTTCTCAATCTTGTTGCTAACTTTTCTTTCTGTCATTTGGTGCTCAAGTTTTTATCAGACCTGTTTACTGAAGGCAGCAATGGGTTTTGTCACGGAGGTGATCTCTGGGCCCATAGATCTCGGCCTCCGTTACGGGTTGTGTAGCTTCAATGTTGTTGATTGTGTTCACCTGGGGCCCTGTGCTGTCTCCTCCCCTCTCACCTGTGTCTTGTTGATTGATTAGTGTGTGTGTATTTAGGCTCTGTGTCTGTTTGACAGGTAGTGTGTGTGAGATCCTTGTGGCTGGTGACTGTGCTCACGTGAACAGCGAAATTGAGGCTGTGTCATGTGCCCGTGAGTAATAAATGCCCACACCGGGTTGTATTCTGGACGTTCTGCCTCCTTGCTTGGTTGGGCCGCTCAACGGTCAGCTTCACAGGTTTAATGAGAGCGGTGAGAGTAAACTAAAAATAATTAAGCTGCCAAACAACTAAAACAATAAGCAAGCTAAATTGCTCCATTGATATTATAATATAACAGCAGTTTGAACTTTTATGGTTAATTTAATCAATATACAATTTTTCCATTATTTTGGCTGACATGGTGATTTGTTTAAACTGTGTGATCGTTTCTCTATCTAAGTTTTTATCTTCACATTGATTTGTTGAAAACGACATTTATATTACCAACAGGAATGATTAACAAAAAACGATAAGATCCAAGCAGTAATTCAATTGAATTATCCTTTAATCTGCATCATTCTTGTTCTGATGTTCATTTGATTGAGGAATTCAAACAAGCACAAGCTTTTTTCACGTCTGCGATGATAAGCAGCCACATCATATTGTCATTATGGTTGTTTAATATGGTGATAAACTCATAAGTGTATTCATGGATGAAATGATGACTCATTACAATGCTGGCTGCATGCAGATGTACAACAACAATAAATATTAAAAGCTGCGAGTAAAACACAAATGAATTCTCTCATGAGCCGTTCATTTGTGATATGTCAACATGAGTAACATTGTGCTAACAGTCTCGGCTGTTGTGATTATGGTTGACTACTTTGTATAAATCAAAGTGAAGAGCAAATAAAAAATGTATTTGTATCATGTGGTGTAGTCGATCTTAAAGGTCCCATGACATGGCCATTTCTACTCATCATAATTCCATTGTTGAGGTCTACTAGAATAGATTTACATTGTTCAATGTTCCGAAATCACATTGGTTTCTCATACAGCATCTCTGTATAGTATGTGTATTCACTCTCTGTCCTAAACGCCTTGTTGGAGCTCCTGCCCCCTCCCCCCTATGAGCCCACTGTGCTCTGATTGGCCAGCTAGCCCACTCTGTTCTGATGAGTCCACCACCGTTACAGCGGAACATCAGTGATTATGTGTTACAATGGCGTTTGTTAGCAACCAGGAAATGACACCAGTAATGACAAACAGATGAGAATGCGGCGTGGGGTCTGGATGCCGTGTTGGTGGGACGTTGCAGGACTCGCTGCTCCGCCCTTTGAGGATCGAGGAGCGGACAGTGTGAGCTGGGTTACTGGTGTCGTTTCCTGGTTGCTGCGTGGGGTCTGCGAGACACCGCAGAACTCCACCTGAGCACACACACTCACAGCCAGGCTGTTCGCCACACAGTTCACACACTCACAGCCTGAGAAAAGATGAGACTGAGGGACGGCACGTCCACACAGCAACGTTAAAAAAATCTTCCAACGCTTCTGCCCATTGACTTTGAATGGGGTGACGTGACGTCACTTTGCCTCGCTTTTTGCCGAACTGCATTGTGGGAAGCAAAGCGGAGATTTCCAGGATTGAAGTTGAGCTATGTTCAACTTTTGAATCTTCTGAAGCTTTCGGTGGAAGCGTCAGCCAATCAAATCATATGCCAGTACAAGCTCTAGCCAATCAAACCGCTGCTTGTGTGTCAGGGGCGGGAGATTCATGTGATTGGTTGTTGGTCGAGCTTCAGACACGCCCGCCGGCAAGCTTTTTCCAAAGCCGCTGTGTGGACGGGCCGTGAGTGTTTCTCCGCAATCCCAACTCGTCTATTACCAACGTTCAGGGAGCTCTATGCAAGTCAATGGGACTCCCTGTTAGTTGAAAATTGATGCTAAAGGTCCCCCCACTGCGTTTGATAGTGACACCAAGGGATCCTGGTGTGTGAGGAGCTCCGCGGATTGGTCCATTTGGTCGTAGTTACGTCACTTAGACCAGGAAGGAAAAAATGGAAAAAGAGAAATCTCCAACGAGGCGTTCTGGGGCAGCATAGACAGGTATTTTCTGTGTTAGAGTTTTACTGTGTACCTTGAGGTGTTGTGACTGCAGACCGTTTACATGCATAAAAAGCTACATACCACACAAGGGGATGGGTAATAACCGGAAAAGCATGTCATGGGACCTTTAAATATAATTACGAATGCATATAAAAATGAGTTATTGTTTAAGTGGATGGACATCTAAATCTCAGTGATGTAGAGAACTATCATTGCAAGGCTTAAACACATTTTAATACATATTGTCATACATACAGAGGAGCCTGATTTCCTTTTAGGTGTCAATCTTACAATGTCAATCTCACAGGCAATTTTCCTCTGAGCTGCCAGGTGCAATGTTGTTATTAAATGAGTGGGGATCCTTTATATATACAGCCTATGGTGGGGATGCGATTTCAAGATACTTTATCTCCTATGAATGCTTGAAATATTAAAAATGTAAGTCCACTGATATAGAAGAGATAGGCTGTAGGTTTCTGATGGTATCTGTCCTATCACTGGTCCAGAGCCCCGAGCTTTCAGCCTCTCTCCTCAGTCATGTTTTGAGTGTAGAGGAAGGATATACCCCACTTCCTAACGCTCCACCCTGCCCGTGCTCTGCAGAGGAAAGAGGAGAACATAAAATGCAGGGCTGAGGAAATCCCTGGGGGTTAAACCTTATGGTGGGAACAGCATGGGCAGCGTCTCCATCATAAATCATGGCTGTTTATTTGGTAACTTGTCATGTCTTATGGTGATAGTTCTTCAAGTGGGGTGGTGTGAGTTACACATCCATGGTCATAGTCATTGTCTTACCTACAGTAGAGGACAGTCGGCATGACCCCCAAACAGACAGGAGTACTGGCACTGAAATAGTGTACTGCTGTGGATAGAGCCAGCGGCAACATATATTGAAAGATCTATATCAGTTTAACTCAATGCTTTATTTCTAATATTTTCATTGTGTTACTCTGCTATTGACTGTTGCTGTCGGACTCTCTAAAGCTCTCTTCAATGGTTTGAACATAATACAAACATTTTACACTCGGGATGCTGGTCAAGATAGTGGTAGACAAGCAACTCTCATGATCTGCAAGGTCATGTAAATTATTTTTACATGACCTTGTCTGAAGACTTTAAAGAAAGCATAGATAACAGCTTCAGTTCCTCGTCGAAAAATAGACTGTATAGCTGTCTCCTTCCAAGGTCAAGCAGTGAAAATATTCTAAATATAGAGTACTTCTTGAACTGATATTGATTTATTTCGGTGGCCTTTAAAAAAAAAAAAACGTGTTATGCTGTTGTTACCGTCTACTGCGACACATTGCTTTGCCTCCATGACGGTTTTGTCTGTTTCTCCAAACCTTTGAAAACTCACAATCCTTTTGAACTGAGTTTAAATAATTGGCTTGGTCGATTTACTTGATTTGATTAAGATCGAGCAAAACTACCTCAAACTAAAATAAAAAGACATTTCTGAAGCAATGTTTTTTGATGACAATGAGTCATTCCCCTACGTTGTCACACCAAAATTAGATGGATCAATGTTTGAAGTTTTGATGGAAAAGGAAAATCACATTCCCTTTGCCTCAGACTCTGTCAGAGCAAGAGTGAAAAATTGACCCTCGGGTTATTGTCGCTCTTAGTTTTGCCTCGAGTGGCGCTTGGGCTGACCATCGGGGTATTCGCCCTGACAAAGTGCTACTGACTAATGTAGCCTACTTCTGTATTGTATTTCCGATGTGCACACTGCTTTAGGTAACCATGGATAAAACACACGACACATTTGAGAGAAAGGCAGCTTGCTTTTTGATACATTGTCTCTGTCAGGTTGGACATCCTTCTTGATGAAAAATCTGAGCCTTTAAGTATCTGTTGTTTGCCACTTAATCCCTAGGTGTGTTTCTCTCCTGTGAGGAAATTCTTGGGTGACTGCTGTGACAAACTGGATGTTGTCTTTACACCACACAATGTCCCTTTTTAGCAGGGAAGGGACAATAGTGATGGAGGAACAGTAGGAATGGCAGAGCAGGAAGCATGCTGAGGAGGACAGGAAATAGGAAGCGAAAGCCGGAATAAACGCTGTTGAAATAGCCGAAGGGAAATTTCCGTTCCACTGTCTTTTGATTCTCCTGCAAGTAATTCCTCTGCTGTCCTTAAAAGACACAGAGAGCGAGCCTCTCCCAAAAGATGAAAGATCTGATAAGAGAAATGTATCATGGTTGATATTAACACTACGCTGATACAATCACTACAAGGGGAGACATGGGTTTGTGCAAATGTTTGTCTTGTGAGGATGAGCACTATGTAAAGAAGTCTTAGCGCTAAAAACACATCAGTACTATCATCTCTCCACTTTATGAGACTATACCGACAATCTGGATCTGGATCATTTTGTAATGAAATGTAACATAATAAATTAGGGTCAGAGGAGGAAATGACTGTCCCTTGTAGCTGGTGCTAGCGAGTTAGCTTACGTAGCTTAGCACAAAGACTGGAAACCAGGAATAAGCTAACCTGACTCTGTCTAAAGGTACACATATCTGCCAACCACAAACTAAAGAGATATTGAATGTTGTTTGATAGATTGGGATTCCCAATGCTTCCAGTATTTGTGCAAAGAAAGGCTACTTACCGACTGGCTGTAGCTTCATATTTCCGGTAGACATTAGAGAAGAAACCTTTTCAAATGACTTCTAGCAAGAAAGCAAATATGCACAATTCCAAAAATGCAACAACCTTAATTTCGACAAAGATGATGGAAATTAAACCAGACCACCAGCTTTTGCTCAAGGATTGAACAATTCAAGGATAATGTCTTGTTATCCTGCAACAAAGGGCTGCACAACAGAAATGCAGTACTAGCTTAGACGATTATGCTACACACAAAGGTCTATTGCATAATTTGAATTTGCAAAGTTGACCTACAGTAAGATGAGAGGATGTGACTGGAGTGTATTGCTTTTTTTCTTACACTTTTTCCCCTGCATGCATCCATGTCTATCTTTCTGTGTCACCGCAGAAACTGATATTTCCTTTCACGCTTTTTCCACAGTTTCCCACAATCATGTCAAAATGTATGTAAAAATATAAAAGTTTTACTGATACTTGTCCAAAGTACAAAAGTACCAGATATCAGGACTTGACATACACCAGTCAGTACAAATGTTGTGTGCATTTTTCATGCTCATTGTCTTGAGGCACAAGTGTATGTGTATAACTTAGGGTCAGATTTAACCTTCAGTGCAGTAGCTGCATTTAATACACTGTTTACACTTACATCATCATGATTCTTAGCTTGAAAGTCATCATGTTATCAACACTTTTCTATTCAAATCTTCAACTTTTCCTTAGAAACAATTTGTGCAGCAAGGTCATGGCGAGTCCTCCGCCCCTGCAGGCAGGAAGAAGTGCCGAGCACAAATCGTCTGTGTGGCTCAGCCCATCAAAAAACAGGAAGAACAAAGTGCAAACCAGCAATGATGCCACACCCCTCGCGCTAGCAAGATGGATTTTGTTGTTGAACACCTTGGTGACATTGCAACAACCCAAAGGGTGCAGCCTCTTCACTTTTTGGGCATGTTATGATGGTGACACTGGCAGTGGAACCTAAAGGGTTAGTCATAGTTGCAGCCATACACGATTAAAACAAATAATGTGTATGCATTGCAAAGATGAAAACAAACAGTATCAGTGGTTGTTTTTGTCTTAAAATTGCCTCTTGTTCAGTAGAAGTTTGGAGACCACTGGTTTCCGACCATGACACACTGCATGGTTGCATTTTATAAATGAAAATACAATCTATTCATCGAGCTTCTTTGCATATTAAAGTGATTACATCCCATGCAATTTCAGTTTAATGTAAACACATCCATCACATATCATATATTTTAATAAATACCTTACGTGCAACTCCTTTCTTATTTTAACACAAAATTGCGAGCTGAGGGGTGTCTGTTTTTTCTTCCTGGGAATCTATTCAGACACACTTGGGAAGCATTTATATGCACACAAGATAACAGATAACACACAAGTGAGTGCACACACGAAGTGGGATCATATAGCAGGACAACACTGTTTTGTGGAGTGTATATATGAAGTCTAATTGCGTTGTGAGCAGTGGCGATAAATCACTGGAGTCTTAATCAAAGCACTACAACAGAGAGAGTCATCAATCACTTACTCCAGCACAACACAACACTGGCCTGTAGCGTCTCCTTGTCTTCTGGCTGGCAGCCCTGCTCTGGGCCTAACGTGGGACACATCGCTGTGACACATTATCATTAGCACAATCAACACCACTTTGGACGTCCTGACAGAAAGCCATCAAATGGAAAATGGATGTGGAGATATATGGTGCCATAAAGCTGACAAAACAGGATTCCGATGCATGCAAAGGTTTTCTGAAAAACTGGAGAGTGAGACGAGGAAAACATCATCTGAGGTTCTTCTTCCCAGCAAGGTGTCACAAGACTGATGGCCTGCTGCGATTGAGCATTTCAAGTAATGGTCTAATTTACCTCTGGACTCAATCTCTGCACGCTGACTGTAGTTGGCTGTGATGGATGGCAAAGAGCCGGGTCACCTCAAAGACGCCGTGTTGACATTCAAGAGTGTCCCTGCTTAAGGTGAGGGAATGACAGATGGCATTTCAATTGAAATCTATAAAAATGTGTCACCACGGGAAGATGTTTTGACTTTTGGTCCCCTGTTGCTCGACTTTAAATCCAGTCTGCATTCAATGACACATGGTGCTTTAAAGATTGTCAAAATAGGGCTGGAGGCAAAAGCAATAAAGGATGCAACAAGATCTGGCCACAATCATGCCTACTAGAGTGCCCATGGGCAATACTCCCACTGCAACAGTCCTAGTTTATAACATAAACGTTTCTTGCGGGCTTCCATCTTTTTAATGGGGGGGTGAGATTTCATCACTTTTCCCTTCTGTCTAACATGAGAGCATAGCTGAGGTTAAATGAAAGAGGACAAGACAGACAGAACAAATAGAAAGAGAGAGAGAGGAGGGCTGAGATGGCAGCCAGTCAGCTATGAAGGGCATGGCCACAGCAGTTATTTTTAGTTATCAGTTTTCGGAGGCTGTCATTCGGAACATCTCATTAAAAATCAGGAAAAAAAGGCGATGCTCTATCAACCCATTCAAATATTCAAAACTCTGAGAAATAAAAAAACTCCATGTCCTGCTGTGTATGCTCTCCACACAGTATATCTCTATGCACCAGGCTATCACTGCATACCATAATACAGTCTATGGTGCATACATTAGGCACATCTTTGGTGACCTCTGCAAAAGGTATTCACTACATTCACTAATAGAGCAGTTGCAGGCAGATGGATTAATTGTGCGTACAGTCACGTCTTTTAAAATGCAAAGAAGCCCATCCAAGGTTTATTAATCATTCTTCAATTAGAGATTAAGCACTTAGATTTATTAGCGCAATGTGGACACAGTGAGATGCCCTCACTAGTAAAGTCGTTAAACTGAATATAACAGACCTCAATTTCATGTCTTATTTATGCTAAGTGCTTTGCGCCACAATTCACAATGAAAGCATCTCAAAGCAATACATCTGTGAAAGTACATTTTTATTCTTTTCAAACAGTTCCTATGTTCAGATATGTGTTTCAAGTCCATGGTGTAATTATTACAAAAGAAGAAGTGCTGTAAAAAACAGTGAAGGATCTATTCATTAGTTATACTTCGCATCCAGGAAATTAGTTAGTTAATTTCTGCTCTTAAAACAGGTTTGTTTAATTAAAATTAGCCATTTCTCTCCCCCTGTCCCTCCTTGGCTGTTAGCTGGTTTTATAGATAATTGCTGAAAGTTATAGGGCTGAACTGAACCTTACAGAGCAGAGCAATTATCAAGTAATTACTAGTCAAGTCAATTATTTAACTGGCTTTGCCATATTTAAACCCACTGCACCCATAAGCTACATTGCTACAAACTCCTCTTGTATGAAAAAGTTCCAAAATGTGGACATCTGTGCTTAATACAGTCTGTAACAATTCACATTTCTGACAGATATTACGTTTTCTATCAGCTACAGTACAGTCGGTGTGCACTGATGTAATGCACAAACACACACAATGAAGGGTAAATGCTGCCGCCTGTTGGATCTGTGCTGTGTGTGCAGATTTTATAGTTGACTGTGGACAATGCTGCCTTCACAACTATCGGGAAAATGAAACTAACCTATATCAAAGTTATCTTATATGCGCCTTTATCGTATTTGAGGTCTGGCTGCAAGACATAATAACTATGGTGGTCTCAAATTAAAACAACCGCTAAATCTTAATTTGTCTTTGTGAATATTTGATCATTTTTAGCAAGGAGATATTGTGTTTACTACGATTTAATTCGGCCCTTGAAGGCATTCTAATAAACAAACATGGCGGACACGGATGAGCCGTAAGTAGCTGCCGAAGAAACTAGCAAGAAACACAGTCATTAACTGCCCGAAAGATGCTTTCAAATCTCATTAACCTACGAAAGCACAGCATGAATGAACCTTCTTTTATTCTCTCTTTTTAGGGAGAAGAAAAGAAGCAGAGTAGTGGAGCTGACTGAGAAGTTAGTGATGAAATGGTAGAAGGTTTGAGGTTACCAGCCAGGAGGAAGGTTAACATTAGCCGAAGAAGCTAATCTCATAGTGGTTGTAAACAGAATATGCTGACTCTAAATTAGGGAAAACATTACTGATTGGTTGTTTGTGAGTAGCTAACACGTCTATACCGTAAAGTTAATGATGGTATATTGCCCCTCTATGCAAAGTAAGAGGTGTTTACTGTACCTTCTCACTGTTGACATGCTAGCTATTCACCTAGCCTAGCTGCCTAGCAATAGAGTGAGACAAGGGAGAGAAACGCCCACATGTCAGTAATACTCAGTTTTTCTAGGACATATATTCATGGGATGGTTAAAAAACAAACAATACACATGTTAGAGCAGACACAGACGTATGGGAAAACACCAACACATTAGCCATTGCTAATATAGCACTCAATATATAGTCTATTGAATGTCTACAGTTATTGCATGGTCTGCTGTGAACGGTACATAGCACCTTTACTATGTGAAAT
>CALSBZ010046870.1:1062735-1093947 GCA_943591055.1 Gobionotothen gibberifrons | reverse complement strand
TCTATCTATCTATCTATCTATCTATCTATCTATCTATCTATCTATCTCAGTAGACGTATCATACAAAGTTTAGTATGTCATCTATCATTAAATACTGCTGAAGATGCATCCTAAATGTGCATATTGTTTCTACAGGATGGTGGTGGATGGAGGCAGCGGACGCTCCTGTGAGTGGGAAGGGCGGTGGAACCATGTCAAAAAGTTTCTGGAAAGATCGGGGCCCTTCACACATCCTGACTTTGAACCCAGCACAGAGGTAAGAGTTACATGCAAGTGTTTTTGTTGTATTTGATCTGTGCTATCAAGCATTGCTCTAATCTATCATTTATGTATCGCCTCTCGCAACAGTCAATGCAGTTTTTGTTAGAAACATGCAAAATCCTGGTCATTGGTGCAGGTGGACTGGGATGTGAGCTGCTGAAAGATCTGGTATGATCACCTTTTTATTTTTACTTTTTTCAAGAAGGTCTAATTTGTACTTTAATGAATGACTATCACTTTGTTCTTTGTTATTACTCATGTTGTGGCTCAGGCTTTATCCGGATTTCGCAACATTCATGTTGTCGACATGGACACCATTGATGTGTCCAACTTGAATCGACAGTTCCTCTTCAGGTCAGTTATGTAAAACAAATCTATGTAAACTTTGAACCCGGTTTTTTTTCCTTTAAAGGAGACATGTCATGCTTTTCCGGTTATTACCCGTCCCCTTGTGTGTTATGAAGGTTTTTCTGCATGTAAACGGTCTGCAGAGTCAAAACCCTCAAAGTACACCCTGTAGTGAGTAAAACTCTAAAACAGAAAATACCTCCCCAAAACGCCTCGTTGGAGAAACGTCATCATCCATTTGATTCTTCCGGGTACGTGCTTACGAAAGCACGTACCCGGAACTAAATGGACCAATCCGTGGAGCCGCTACGTTATGTCCGTGGAGCCGTTATGTTAATCCCCCGCTGATTGGTCCAAATTGACCAATCCACGGACTTCCTCACACACACACACAGTGCAGGCAGCTCTGCTGATTTCTCCTCCCTGGCTGCAGGCTGATAACAGACAGTTGGGATCGCGGCGAAATTCTCTCTGCAGACCCATTCTCACAGCGTTTATCAACCTATAAACCTTTTTCTTACTCAATATCAAGCCACACTTATTGTTTTTACTTCGGCTGTGACTTTGTGTGTGCTCAGGATGAGTTTGGCTGTGTTTGGCTGTGTATCGCTAAACAAGGAAACAACACCTCCACGGAGCTCAGCGCGATTCACAACGTTCCGACCAATCAGAGCACACTGTGCTCACAGGGAGGGTGGGGGCTGGAGCTATTGGAGCTACAACGAGCCGTTAAAGGCAGAGAGTGAATACATGTAGTTTACAGAGATGCTGTATGAGAAACCAATGTGAGTTTGGAAAATTGCACAATATAAATCTATTCTAGTATACCTCAGCAATGGAATTATGATCAGTGGAAATGGCCATGACATGTCTCCTTTAATGTTATCTGTGAAGCAATCAGATATGTTATTTTAACGTGTGTGCGTTGTGTTGACCAGGCCAAAAGATATAGGTCGGCCCAAGGCGGACGTTGCAGCTGATTTCATCAACAGCCGCATACCTGGATGCTGTGTAGTCCCGTATCCTTTTAATTTAACTATTGCAACATGTAAGATGCTTGATATTAATGCGATTGTTTAAAAACCCAAATCACAATCCATGTGGTCAAATGTGTGTAAAATGGTGCGTGCCGCTCATCCCCATGTCGGAAAACTCAATTTAAGAATGTAGAATAGAAACATCCTTGTAAGGTTCTTACGGTCATTAAAAACCTGGAAAAGTCATGGAAATTCAAAATGCGAATTCCAGGCCCTGGAAAAGTTATGGAAAACAATATGTTTCCCAAAGTTTTGGAAAAGTCATGGAAATGTAACTAAAGTTGCATCAAATATAATTTATATTTTATCTAATTGCTGAAATAGTAATACTATAATGATAATAAATACTGTATCGTATAGTAATGAAACGTAAAATGGCATTTAACTGAGATTTTAGTTGCTTCAGCCTGTAGAAGCTATAAGCCTACTATTTGATTTGTTGTTGTTGTTTGATAGGCACAACATGTTTCATATGCAGACCTTATTTTCCTGTTCCATGTTCAAATAAACCATTTTCAGTGGTACCGAAAGAGTTATTTTTTTGGTCATGGAAAATTAGGTAAAGGTCATGGAGAAGTCATTGAAAATCATTGGTGAAAAAGTGTATGAACCCTGCTTGTTACATCGGGAAATGAATGGACCATTATGTCCAAACATGGATTCTCCTTAATGCTTGTGCAGACATTTTAAGAAAATCCAAGACTTAGATGAAACCTTCTACAGACGTAAGTATCTATAGACTATTCAGACCCAACTTTCCTAATGTCTGGGTGGAAGGGGTGTAACAATTTAGGTATTTTATTATTTTGTTTGATGTAGGGCTCACCGTCTGATAAACTCACATTCACTTTCTGCTAAAACCAAACCACCAATAACCAAGGGAAACACATTAAAGACATTTCAGCTGTTTACAAGATTAGCAGCTTGCTTGTTTTTCTGAACTTCTCCTCAGTACGTCTCACATAGTCACTGATAAGATTTAAATGACACTGTGTTATATTTTTCTATCGCTATAGTGCATACAATGCTTTAAGTTTGTGCATCCTGACATTTTGTCAATATCAGATATGTGTTCAAATGTATTTATTCATATTCCTGTTATCATCTAGAATTCCATATAATTGTCTGTGGCCTGGACTCTATACTTGCCAGGAGGTGGATGAATGGTATGCTGGTGAGTTCTCCCTCTTCACTGCAATCGTTGTCACAGTCCTTTTTATTCCCTACTCTTATCTTCAATGCTTACATTTACAATTGTAAAGATGTACAATGTTCTGAAATACATCTCTCCGTGTCTCTTTCTGCAGCTGTCTTTGCTGGCGTATGATGACGGCGTCTTAGACCCAAGCTCCATCATTCCTCTCATTGATGGTGGGACTGAAGGCTTTAAAGGAAACGCCAGAGTCATTCTCCCGGGCATGACCGCCTGCATCGACTGTACCCTTGAACTTTACCCTCCTCAGGTGAGGTAGCATTTAAAAAAACAACCACGACTTAGTCTTACAGAAGCAGTTAATCTCCAGTTTGTTGCTAAAATGGACTTGTCTTTGTAGATCAACTTCCCCATGTGCACAATCGCCTCCATGCCTCGCTTGCCAGAACATTGTGTTGAGTATGTCCGCATGCTGCAGTGGCCCAAAGAGAAACCCTTTGGAGGTAAGAATCACACCACAGTCGTTATTTCGGTTGAATTCTGTTTTTTAATTTGAACAACGATCATTAAGTAGCCCCATGACCTTTACAAACAAGGTTGACTTAAGTTCTTCTTTATATGTGTGTGTGGATTAGATGGTGTGGTCCTGGATGGGGACGACCCAGAGCACATCCAGTGGGTGTACCAGAGATCCCTGGAGAGGGCAGCAGAGTTCAAAATCACAGGAGTCACATACAGACTAACACAGGGTAAGCACTCAGGGCTCCTCTGTCTGTCTGTCACCACCAGCACATGTTGCTTTGTCTTGCAGCTGGGAGACAAAGTACCAAAGTAAATATAATATAACACAGCTACATTATTTTTGGGAGTTTGATACATTAGTTTGTGACTGTAAAACACAATGTCCTCTCTTTTAAAGACAAGACAATACATTGCATGTTTTTAAATATGTTTTTTACTGTAAGTACAACATCTTTTCAACTTCCTTATTAAATGTTGCAGGTGTTGTGAAGAGGATAATTCCAGCTGTAGCGTCTACAAATGCTGTCATAGCTGGTAAGTAGCCAGACATAATAAAAGTGAAGGCATGTCAGTAGAGAGCTGTTAGGAGCCCTGTCATATAAAAGATTAATTATTTTCAAACTGTACTGAATAAACTGTCTACCCGGACATAACTGTTTTATTTCCCTGACTTGTTTTTACCAGCCGCTTGCGCAACTGAGGTTTTCAAATTAGCAACAAGGTGAGTTTTCAGGTTCTGCTTGCGCACACACGCACACAGTAAAGATCTGTACAAACAACCCACGACTTTTCCTCATGACATTCTCTTTTGCGTCTGCAGTGCCTATATACCTCTCAATAACTACATGGTCTTCAATGATGTTGACGGCCTATACACCTACACTTTTGAAGCAGAACGAAAGGTTTGCCCTTGAATTTCACCTTGCCAGCTCAAGTTTACTACAATTATAAAAGTCTCCTCTTTTTGTAACACACACGTTTATGTTCTTCTTCTGATTCAGGAAGACTGTTCAGCCTGCAGCCAAGTACCTCTGGACTTGCACTTTTCTCCAACTTCAAAACTCCAGGAGTTGTTGGACTTCCTGACTGAAAGTGCCTCCCTGTAAGTGAAGTTGCATTATTGTGTTTCATTACTGCCCTGTACCATCCTAAATTAAGTTCTGCTTATGGTTATATTTGCTTATTGTGTCGTTCAACATTGTCTTTAACAACAATATATGTATTTCAGACAAATGAAATCCCCTGCTATAACCGCAACAGTGGAAGGAAAGAACAAAACATTATATTTACAGGTAATTAACCTTTTTTGTGTTTGCAGTGCATTTGAGTCTAATGCCTCCTGGCTCAATTAGGTATTTATGCAAATGTTGGTTTAAGCCTAATTTGTATTTTGTTTTACAGTCTGTCGCTTCAATCGAACAGAGGACGCGGCCAAATCTATCCAAAACCCTCAAGGGTGAGATGTTTTGTTTACTGAATATGTTTCCTAGGAATGGCTATGCCCGCACTCTGAATAAGGGAAACTGAGACTGTGAATATGCTGACTCACTGTTTATATGAACATGTCTTTTCCAGATCTGGGGCTGAGTGACGGACAGGAGCTGGCAGTAGCTGATGTCACCACACCTCAGACCATGTTGTTCAGACTAAGCTTTACCTCATAGGATGAATTCAAGCACTTCCACAGCCAGTCTGGTTTCTTGGCCAACTGTGACTCGATGCAGAATATTTAAAAAACGGCCGAAAAACTAGAACAGTTTACCGTGTAATCGTTCACGTTGTAAATGAGTTAATTTCATTGTTTTAATGTACTTATTGACTTTATGTCTTGCACTGTAAAGCCAAAATCATACTTCATACCTTGTCATCTTTTGGTGATACATTGTCTGCAGACGTTGGGGATTTCTGCATTCATGTGCTATCTGCACTACAAACATGCAAACAAAGAGATAAGTCACTTTGGCAAATATTAATCTGTACATGTTCTGGTTTCCAATATTTTGAATATTTATTTATTCCAAAACAGTTTTTTTTGTAGCAGTACCCACTGAAGTGGTAATCATCAGATACAGATAATGATGTGTGAACTGGAATAAAAATCTGTTTCTTACAAAGTTTCTGTTTCTTTATCTTCTTTATGAGAAGAATTTACTTAGCAAGTTTAGTGTGTGATTTCTAGGCCTTAGACATGTGTTTCCATGTGTCAATATGGACGGATCATTTGTTTTTAAGCTTAAACATCCTAAATAGTAAAAACTATATATATCTAACAAATATTGAGCTAATAAAATCGATGTATTTCTAAGTACTATAAGGGGAAGGTTAAATATATGAAATAGTTAAACATTCATAGTTCAGAACATACTCTGTCTTTCCCCCCGAATATCACCTAGTGCAAGAAATGAACACTGACAACAAGTGACCTTCATGGAAGTATGAAGAGGTGACCTACAACACTGAAATTATATAGGCACATCACAGGCATTATTCCACTTCAAATGTCCTCTGGCTTGCAGCTTTATCAGCAAATTTCACATCAGAATCAGAATTATTTTGTTAGTCCCTCAGCAGGGAAGTGTTACAGCTAAAGTGTCATAGCAGGTAAAAAAGGCAGACAATAAAAGAGTTAACATGTTAAATACAGAGAAAAAGCACACATTAGTAATACAAGGGAACCTATTACAGTTTTGAGATACTATACAAATTATGTTATTACACCTAAAAAGGTTTATGATAATTGCACAGAAGAGATGCCAACAAAGAGTATTGCACATTACAGGTTTATTGCACAAGATTTCAACTATATTGTTTATTTAAATGACTTGAATTCAGTCCTGGCAGATTCTAACCATTGGCGAGACATCTGTTTTTCTGTTTGCATGTTACATATTTATTATATTACATCCTTTGCTTCTTCCGCTCTGCACAGTAGACTAGTCAGACCATGACGTCACGCTGCTACGTGGAAAGGAAGTGGCGAGCATGCTAATGCTAATGTGGCTACAAGTTGAGAGCGACCAAAACAAACGATGACGGCGGAGCAAAGGAGCCGAAAACAGCTTGGATTAGGCATGGAACTGCGTTTGCTTTGATCGTGGTGGTAGAGTTTAGGCAGGGTATTAGAGGTACCTGTATGTCTACTTTAGAAATCATGCGATTATGAATGCCAGCTGATGAGTTTGCGAGCTGTAACTGTATCTGGGATTGATGTTTCCTCTGTACACATACGCTATGCTTTGGCTAACTAGCTAAGTGGTAGCTATATGTCAACAAAGCTTATCCCGGAAGAACACAATTTGACATAGCGAAATAGTGTTTTCACTAGGTTGTCGTTGATTTCGAGAAATGCAGAGATAGTTAAAGGGACTGTGGTGTATGTGCTAACGCCAATCCCCCTTTATGATCCGTGTTACAGTTCCTGGAGTTACTGATAGCTAGCTAGCCAAACAGTCAACATGAGCTGGTTCAACTCCTCTCTGTCCAGCTTCGCTAAACAAGCTTTAACAACAGCTCAGAAGTCAATCGACCGAGTTCTGGACATCAAAGAGGAGGACCAGTGGGGTGACACAGTTGTCATGCCCTATGATGGTGAGTAGTGTAACATGGGGAGGTAAAAGCTAATGTTGTCACATGCACATTTGGAATTCCTGAAAGAAAAGCTCATTTTTATACAAAGCTACCTCTTGTGTTCTGCACAGCTTTCCACTTTTTCATAACAAAACTGCACCTATATTATTATTTTATTATTCTGTTTATTTTCACATTACACTTAAACTGTACATAGTTGTTGATATATCTATTATCTATACATATTATTGTTAATATTTCTCTATATGTTATTGTTATAATCGTCATTTTCTTTTCAATGTATGTTCTTTAAATGTGTTTACGTATGCACCATATAGACCAAGACAAATTCCTCGCATGTGTAAACCAACCTGGCAATAAACCTGTTTCTGATTCTAAAACTGGTACAACTTCATTTCCGACAGATGTAACAATACCTGGAAAGCTGTCACTGAGTGGAGGATGGGGAATGACGCCGTGGGAGGCGCCCCCTGAAGAGAGGCCCATCACTCCTCCTCCTTCCTCTGAAGCCATCACCACTCCCGTCACCCGCACAGTTGTGGATGAATCGGAGAACTTTTTCACTACCTTTTTGCCACCCGGAGACGTCCAAGGCGTCACCATCTCCCAGGTAGTGTCCGTACCACCTACTAAGTCGCAAAGGCGGCCTCAGGAGAAGGAAAAGCCAAGCAGGGAGACTGTGGCACATGAAGAAGAGAATTCAGCACCTGCGGACGAGACCCCGGAGTATCAGACGGACGATGAAGGCCAGATAGTCGATCTGGATTCCTCAGCAGAATCCCCTTATTCAGACACTATCCTCCTGCAGCCGGTTTCTCCTGCTCCTTCTCCCAGCGATCTTCCTGACAGCCAAATGAGCGATGTACAAACAGATATCGGCTCTACGGTTTCTGTAGACTCCACACCAGAGCAGTCACAGCCTCCATCCGATCTCCAGGTGGAGCAGGACACCACCGATTCCTGTGAACCTGCTGCTGTCACTTCTGAACTCAAGAGCTCTACTCCCCCTGATCCTTCGCCCTCTCCGCCCTCTAAGGAAGTACTCGTAGAGAATAAAGACTCAAAGGTGGAGGACCGTCAAAGTGATACCCCCTCTCCTCCGGTCAGTGCTTTCTCCTCAGGAACCTCCACCACCAGTGACATTGAAGTGCTTGACCACGAGTCAGTGTTGAGTGAGAGCTCAGCCAGCTCCAGACAAGAAACAGGGGAGGGCAAGGCCGACCTTCACCTGATGCAAGGCTCCTTCCAGCTTCTCACGGCCTCCACCTGTGGAGATTTCCCCCATCTGGAGGACTACTCCAAACTCACAGAGAGCTGCGGCTCCTCCTCGGACGCGTTCGAGCGCATAGATTCATTCAGTGTTCAGTCGTTGGACAGCCGGAGTGTCAGCGAGGTTAACTCGGACGATGACATCCCCGGCAGTCGGACGCTAGCGTCTGTCACCACGGGCTCTCCTCCTTTGACAGGGTCATCAGCTGTGTGTCAGACGCAGGAAGATGGAGAGGAGGAGAATTTAGGACAGGAGGAAAGGGAGGAGGATGAGGAAGAGGAGGAGGAGGAGGAGGAGGAAGAGGGCTATACAGACACAATGAGGGAGCAGTCGCTGGATGAGATGGAGGAGAGTGGCCGGAGTGCGACGCCTGTTAATAGTGATCAGCCCGATTTGATGGAGTTGATGGAGCAGGACTCTGAGGCGAATGTCACTCTGTCTGATCCCGCCTTCAACGCTGACGAACAGATCGCTCCACCAATCACTGCAGAGATGAAAAGTGTCTCCCCAGTTCAGATTTTGGAGCTTCAAAAGGTAGCAGTTATTACATATTGTATGTATATATGTTACAAAGTGCATATAGCTGAGTTTATTGTTCAACTTGCTAGACATACATTAGTTGCGTATATGGTACATTATTATTAAACTACTCTGAAAGTCATGTGTAAAGTAGGGCTGCTCAATTAATCGTATTTTAATCGCGATTACGATTATGGCTTGCAACGATTACGAAAACAACGTAATCGAAATAAAACGATTATTCTTTTATTATTATTATTTTTTTTTAAATACCTTTTTAGTTTTTTCTCCAATAAATGGATGTTTTCAAATCAATGAATAATCACATTTAATAATCGCAATTACAATGATTGACCCAAATAATCGAGATTATGATTTTTGCCATAATCGAGCAGCCCTAGTGTAAAGTATACATGTACGTTTATCCTTTCAAAAAATGCATTTAAAGGAATACTTCGCTTACAAAATGACCATTTGTTACTCAATGAATCGACCTATATTATCTTGAAATCTTGCAGAAAATGTTGTTTTTCCTCATAGTTTCCATGGTGACCGAACAATTCAATAATGTCCTTCACAGTCCTAGGGAGTAGAATGGCCACGTTTAACAACAGCAACACTATATCAAAACATCTTCTCACAAACTATCAAACAACTCTTCCAGTTAGGGATGTCCCGATCACCTTTTTTTGCTCCCGATCCGATTCCGATCATTTGATTTTGACAATTTGCCGATACCGATTTTTCCCAATCCGATCTTTATGCAATGCATTAAGAGAAAAAAAAGGAAAAAAGCATTCAAGTTGTCCCTTAAGGTTATTTTTTTATTTAAATGACAGTACCCAACTACCCATTCTATCCAACATGGATATAGAATGGATATAGTTGTGCAGCATTGGATCAAAACAAAAATAAAGCTTATCAGTACTCGTTAGCTTACTGCTACTATTAGACACTGCGCCCACTCTGTTGCCAGATTTGAGAGAAATAAGCAACCAGGTCTATGAAAAGAAGCAACACATACATGATGTTGTGTAATTTGAAACCAAAACTAAGGCCTCAGGATGACTTTAAGACTTGAACATGGTCATTTTTGTTTTGTAACTTTACATTTCAAAAAAAAAAAAAAAATTCAAAAAAAAAAAAAAAGATTCCGATCCCCGATTTTTTTCTTCCGATTCCGATCTTTTGAAAATCACGTGATCGGCGCCGATCCCCGATCACGTGATCGGATCGGGACATCTCTACTTCCAGTATATCCAGGTCTCATTGATCCAGTTGCATAATCACTACTCCCCAAACACATGCATTTTGGCTTAAACCTTACTACTTAAAACACTTAATTATAAACAGGCTGATGCTTTCATCAAGACTACATTGTCTGCAACAATTCAAGTTAACACCGGGTGAGTTGTTGATATTCAAATGTTTAATGTATGGGTGAAGTCTTCCTTTAAACCAACTCAGTTCTTTGGATAGACTTCCAAAGAATGCAAAATAGAAGCACATAGATACTCGAAGGTCATGTCACATTTCCATATCATCTTTTTAACTCGTTCCATTGTGTGTTATCTAGAGCAAGACTTTGTGTTTCTCCTGTCTAATAGCTTTCACTTCAATTTTGCCGTGTTGTTTAAAACTTTAAGTGCTTTTTAAAATACCTGCCAATATCCTTTCAGAAATGTTCTATGGTCTAATATAAGTTCTCCCAGAACTATCTGTTATACTAATTTAAGAAGGTAACCTTAAGCTCTACCACACTAGTTTTAAAATGAGTAAGTTGTAACAGGATTGTCTGTGCGAATGTTGTAAAGACAAAATGTTGTGGACATGTTGTAGGTGATTGATGATCTGTCAGGCTGCCTGGAGAAGAGAGAGTCTCAGCTTCTGGTTGTCAGCAAAGACAAGGCCAGGCTGGAGGAGCAGTGTGACAACCTCAAAGAGTGAGTGTATGGCACACACACCTGCTGCACAATGATCACGATAAGGAAGCTATTCCGGCTGTTCCGGCTCATGTGTTGTTTCTATGAAATTACAATCGTTTAGTGTTTTCAATCGGCAACATGATTGTTAAATGCTGTAACTACTTGTGCAGCAGAGTTTTAAAAGCTGTCTTAAGGCTGTATGGATTTTGACACTAAGCTATCTTCAACTAATGAGTGTGTTCATCCTGCAGTGAAGTGATAAGCCTGAAGGAGGATAGCTCCACGGTCCAGTCCCTGAAGGATGAGTTCACTCAGCGCATAGCAGACACAGAGAGGAAGGCTCAGCTGGCCTGCAAGGAGAGAGACATAGCCAAGAAGGTACATCCCATCCGAGTCACCTGAGGCTCTACACCACACTAATAAGGCTACAAAACAATTTGTACAACTAACAAATCTTCTTTGTGTTCATTTGTCTATGCTACAGGAAATAAAGGGCTTGCGAGAAGAGCTTTCTACAAGACTTCACTCCAGCGACACACTGGAGCTCATCAGAGAGAAGGAAGAGCAGATCAGAGGCCTGCTGGAAGAAGGTCATTTTTTATTTTTGAAAGCTATAATTGTTCAAGCCCACACAATTAAACCTATATAGTCAAGGCCCTTTTAACATATAGCCAGTTGTATAATTGGTACCAAAGCTGCTTTTAACTTGATTTACCTAAACAGAAGTTACCCAAGTTTCACACAAAAGGCCATTGAATAAAGAGAAGGCATGATGCTGGGTTGTGGCCTATAAATATAAGACTGGTCATTTACCACCAGGATACACATGTGAAAAGCTGTCCCTCAATAACTGGAGAGCCAACATCTGTCAGCTATCTAATAACAGTGTAAAGATTTGCAAGCTAGATATCCCTCATCATCTTGTAAAAAAGGTTTTAAGATGGCATCAATACCAGAGAAACTTGTCTGTCATTGTTGACTATTGTAATAAATGGAGATGTCTAAGCATCATCGTTTTAAAGTTAAAGCAAATCATTTATCAGTGTTTCCCACAGAGTTTGATTCTCCCCCTTAATTGTGGATAAATCAATGTATGGGAAACACTGTTTATCATGGAAGAAGTCATGCATACATCAATCTTGAGGATGAGAGTTAGGGAGGGGAGAAAAAAAGCTGGTCAATGTATATCTTGTTACATAGGGGGTATCGTTACGACATCTGTGTTCACCTAAGTTGGCTGAGCAGGAGTTTATTTCATTCTCTTTTTAGGTGAGAAGTTGTCCAAGCAGCAGCTGCAGCACAGCAACATTATCAAGAAGCTGCGTGTGAAAGAGAAGGAGAGCGACACAAGGATCACAAAGCAACAGAAGAAGACCAGGGAGCAGGAGGAGGAGCTCAGGCAACTGCAGCAGGTAAGATTTTAGTGCATTCAAAAAAATGGGAAAATGACTTTGTTGTTAAATGCCTGCTTTTCGAGGCTGGCAGTATGGGCGATCTTGGCAATTGGCTTCTGTGTCATGTAGATGTGAAAGGTGGTCTTAGAGGTAACATTTCAAGTTGCTGGAGGTTGTTATCTCTAGCACATTTAGGCTAACTCCAGCTAACTTATATTCGATTGCTCCATTAAGCAGCTTGTGGGTGCTCAATAATCTAAAACCTGTTCTTCAGGCTGTCTAAATTCATCCTGCTAGTTTTCTCACGGATGGGCATAGCACTTTGTGGTGCAGGTTTTAACATGGGGATAGATCCGGTGAGCTCATAATGGTTGACATGTATGTATTGCATAAGGCTTGAGTAAGAAAACCTACAACCTCTTATTAGGATCTCCTAGTGCTGTTGTTCTTTGCCAAATGTGACTAATTTTTCCCTTTTTATTTTCAGTAAAGAATAAAGTATATTTAAATGTTATATATTAGTGCGTTATTGGTTTACCACTATTCATTACTGTTCTCTTTAAATAAACATGACATGATAGTGGGTCCTCAGCCACTTTTCATGATCATACAGTGCTAGTTATGATACACTTAAACCATGTTGAAGTCATGGCTGTGATTTTCTCCACGTTTTATGCATTCAGGTTCTAGATGGGAAGGAGGAGGTAGAGAAACAGCACAGGGAGAACATCAAGAAGCTGAACGCGGTGGTGGAGCAGCAGGAGAAGGATGTGAGCCGGCTGCAGACGGACTCTGAGGAGCTGCAGGAGAACAACCGGAGCCTGCAGGCAGCGCTGGACAACTCCTACAAGTAAACACTGACACGCCCTGATAGGACTCTTGACTGTAAATCTAACCTCACAAGCCAGACAATGTATTGTACTGCACTCTAAATATCATTATATTATTTCATGGTTGACAGAATATACAGCACTGACTAAGTATTTGGGAATTGAAACACTTGGTGGGACTTCATTGGGTTTGAAACGATGCAATGAATTTAAGGTTCAAGTGAAGGCTTCCACCTCAAATGCTAGGCTGTTTAGATCTACAATTGGTTAACAGTACTGGGATCGTTAACATTTGTATACATAGTCTTTCAGTTTGAAGGAGAGCTAAAGTCATATTTAAAAAAAAAACATATAGCTAAATGATGAATCATGGCAAGTTTATTTATGTAGCACATTTCAATATGAGGTAATTCAAAGTGCTTGACAACAAATAAATAAAAGCATTAAGATATAGTGCATTACAATTATGTTTAAACACTTAAATTAAAAACAGTCATTTAAGAGCCAAGAGAGTACAAATAAAACACGTTAAAATAGAATAAGACAGGTATACCCCATCGTCATTGTTTCAAATCCAGGGTGCTGAAGTACGAATGAGTTATTTTTTATAAATAGGGACGGCACTGTAGTGAGGTCATGAAGCTGATGGTGTACTTGTACGTCTCTGTTGTCAGGGAGCTGGCAGAGCTTCACAAGGCGGGGGTCAGCAGAGCCAGTGAGGCTCAGGAAGCAGCTCTCAGCAGAGAAACACAGGCCAAGGATCTGCTGAGCCTGGCCCTGGAGAAGAACCAGGAGGAGGGCAGGATGCAACAGGAGGCTCTGGCCAATCAGGTAACACGGGCTTGGGATGTACATTTGTCTGCTATGCAAATAGAATAGAATAGAATTCCTTTATTGTCATCGCACCAGGTACAACGAAATTCAAAAAAGCAATCCTCGCAGTGCATTTCCACATAAAACGAATAAATATATATCTATATAAACATATACACACAAAAATATGCTCACACATCCATACATACATGCCCGCACATCATTTAAATACAGTTTACAATTTCATAAGTTAATAAAAATATAAAAAAATATTAAAAAGTAGTGCAATTGCAAGTTGTAGCTGTTCAGTTCAGCGTTTGACGGTGTTCAGTTCTCGTATGGCTCTGGGGTAGAAACAGTTTTTTAGTCGGTTTGTCCTTGATTGAATTGACCTGTCGCGTCTACCGGAGGGCAGAAGAGCAAACAGGAAGTGTCCAGGGTGAGAAGGATCATTAGAATTCATTTAAAGTAAACATTAGCCTAGGCTTTTGTGCAGCCTCAATAAACCTCTTGTGAGTGAGTGAGTGAGTGGTGCAGCTATTATAACATACACTGCCTTGCCAAAGTATTCACACCCCTTCAGGGACGCGGGAAGTCAGTCAGAGTTGGGGGTGCGGTGTGCAGGTGTGCTGGGGGTGGGGGTGCTAGTGGAGCGCGACACTGTAGGTGCGCTGCGTTTGTGCTTCAGAGGATGCTCCCTCCGCAAAATGAGGCCCCATCCGCGAGGGCTCTGCGTGATCTGCGTGTAGGGGGGGCGGCCCTGTATAATAACGTCATATTAAATGCAGTGATTTGGTCTTTAGCAACAGCTTGTGAGAGCAGCGCATTCATCGCTGTTCGTCTTAATGCTGCCAGTTTGTTGACGCCCTGTGTGTTGATGGGACTTCTCATGCTCCCTAAATGTTTCCCCTGCCCAGTTGTTAAACCCTGCTTTCACAAAACTCCCATCCCTGATCTTGTCTGCCCTGACGAGCTTCAGCTATAGCAGGGCAACAGAAGAAGCACACCGCATTATCACTTTCTCTTATATAGTGAAGCTTTTTATTAACCGCTTACACTAAAAGGCTAACTCAAAAATAGTAACTCAAAATAAAACTTTTGTATTGATTTGTGAAGTGAACTTTGTGGCGTTGCAGTTACAACTCTCCGCCAACAGATGGGGGTGCTGCAGCCCCCTCAGCACCCCCCCTTCCCGCGCCCCTGCACCCCTTGATGTTTTTTTATTTGATTGCATTAAAACCTGCAATTGATTTTTATAACACAAACACAAAACACAAAATACTCCAAATGAGTGAAGCTTGTTTTAAAAAGCCCCTTCACCCCCCTATCCAATAAAGCCCAATAACAATGACTTTCAGAGTCATATAACGAGGTAAATAAAGTCCACCTGTGTGCACTTGATCTCGTATATTAGCTACAATATATCTTTATGTACACCTGTTTTGAAACACCCCAGTAAGATGACTTTTAAAATAAAAATATAATAAATAAGGAAGTTAAAATTCATGACATGAAAGTATAAAAACATTGCACGTTCTAACACGACATCCTTTATTAATCTAACTCTGTGTACAGGTGGCGGACCTGAGGATGGCTCTGCAGAGGGCTGAGCAACAGCAAGGAAGGAAGGAAGACTATCTGAGGGAGGAGATCAGTGAGCTGCAGCAGGTAACATAACATGCTCATATAATAAGCATGAGCATAATAAGCTGTCCAAAATAGTTGTATTTATTGGATGCCATTTTGTTTCCTCTTCCACAGAGGCTTCAGGAGGCAGAGAACAGGAACCAGGAGCTCGGCCAGAGTGTTACCTCGGCAACGCGGCCCCTTCTGCGACAGATTGAGAACTTGCAGGCCTCCTTAGGCGGACAGACGGCATCCTGGGAGAAACTGGAGAAGAGCATCTCTGATAGGCTAGGTAAGAGGAAGGACATGTTAACTGTCTGTGTGAAACAAACAATAAGTGTGAGTGATTCAACGCCTTTTCTTCTCCACAGCCGATGCCCAGGCGCAGCTGGCCGTTGCGGTGGAGAGGGAGCGGTCGGCGAGTGAAGAGCTCCTGTCCATCAGGTCCCAGCAGGCCTCTCTGGAGTCGCAGATCTTCCTGTTCCGCCAGGAGAAGGCCCGGCTCCTCGCACAGCTGGAGGCTGAGAAGAACAAGAGAGAGAAACTGGAGGATGAGAGCACTAGGTAACAAATTACAACTTAAACTGGAGTTCACAGGGTTCAATGACAAGGTACATCCAGTCATTGTCACCTAGCATTGTTCTCTTAGTTCACTGGTCTATTCTCAATGCATCTCTTTATAGTTTGATTTCTTTATGGTTGAGTTCATCGACTTAATTTGAAGAGGTCTTTTTAAGATATTTTAGGGTTTTCCCTTCCTGCAGTAGAATGATATAGGTTTTTGTGCATGTCAATGGTCTGGTATAATAGCGCCTCTTTAAACAATGATCTGGCTTTCAAATGGTTAAGGAGGTTTTACTGAATGATACCTCGGTGCTCTAGGACTGTGGTTCTCAAACTTTTTTCAATAATGTACCCCCTTTGAAAAAGAAATTCAGCCAAGTACCCCCTGATCAGCGCAAAAACTATTTGTTAGGGAAAAAAAGCCTATATAAAGAGGTACAGTACAGCCTTGCACCATCAGTGTCTGATTTATTAAAACAACAACATTGTAACTGAGAAACACTCAAATGTTTCAAATGTTTACAATCCATCACTAAATTCATGGCAAACCAATTTCAACATCATGCAATAACACTGAGATGACATTAGTTGCATTGAACTGATCTTTTTAATACGTTGTACTTACAATGTAGTGAGAAACATGGGCTTGTGCTTCACTGAGGATCTTTGTCATTCTGACAGGGAGGCAACTGCAGTTATTACACTTCGTGTTTTGAAATATGTGTAACTCTAGTCTATTAATATAAAACCCACACTGCTCAAACTTCGTTACTTTTCCTAAAATTGGAATATTTATCTATGTTTTTTTTTTTTTTTTTCATTAACATAAAATAAATCTCACTGTAGTACTCCAACGTACCCCTAGGGGTCCGCGTACCCCCATTTGAGAACCACTGCTCTAGGACTTACCTTAGACTTTGAAAAACAAGGAGAAACAATAGAACAGCAACGTTTCATTTCATAAAGTAGTAATAATAATAATAATGCATTTTATTTATATAGCGCTTTTCACAACTCAAAGACGCTACAGTGTGAGGGAGGGTAGACAAACAAGGACAGGCAAACAAGTAAGTATAGTGAAATAAAACAAACAAAAAAAGGCAGTCAAGAGGAAGTTGATTGAGAGGGGGGGGGGGCTTATGGGTAGACAGAGTTGAAAAGATGTGTTTTGAGGCGGGACTGAAAGACTGTGTGGGACTCGGAGTCGCGAAGTAAAATAATAAGTAGAAAGTAAATGGCAGATAAATGTATAATGCAAATAGCAGCCCCAGAGCTAACTGTCAGTAGATGCTGGCAGTGTTTTATCGTGTCTGCAGTTAGTTTTATTTTGGTCATTCTTCTCCTTAAAACCTTATTTCAAAACACGAGTAGCCCCAGCAGTGAATGTTATGCTAGAATGTCTTTCACAGTAAATATCTCACTTCTGCTGGGTGTCTCACATGAATGTGTGAAACTCACTGGCATAGTTTTTATGACTCCTAAGCACTACGTCTCCCCTTTTAGTGCTAATGCTTCAGAGACAGTTTTTGTTTCACCACATACTGCTTTATGAGTCAGTGAAGCAGGGGCCAGGGGGGGTGGGGGTGGTTACCCTTTGACACGAGCAGCCATGCGTGTCGACTCGAGGCCTTTGAGGCACGGGGTTATCTTTTGTGAGATGTCAGACAGCTGCAACTGGGCCAGTGGCGCAACGGATAACGCGTCTGACTACGGATCAGAAGATTCTAGGTTCAAATCCTGGCTGGCTCGGATGCTTTTTGGTTTTGTTGCAGAAAGGTTTCAATTATTCAGTGCAGTGCATTATGACTCATAGGAAGACACTATTTCTTAATGGTCCAAAAGAATGCCCCTGAGGCCTCTCACCTACACAGGGCTTTGAGAAAGTTTGAAAATATGACTTCAAAACACAGTTGAAATAAACACTGTAGCTCCTTCTTCAGTGGGACAGCTCATAGATAATTGTCATTCGATTTCACACCATTATGCTGATTTGATTCAGTTATAAGAACAAGGCAAGTATTTTACACATTTGTAATCCCTGATACTGTTGACTGATTAAAGGTGGGGTAGGTAATTCACTTCAGAAACACTTTTTGTTATATTCCATGGAATGCTCTTAACATCCCGATAGCAATGAATAAATTAAATGCTTTGACAATAAATCCATAAAAAAATGTCATCTGTGGAAGCCGTGGCGCTGTAAAAAGCACGACCAATCATCTGAGCCGGCCTGGCTAAAATAACTGGATGGCCTACCTGCCTGTCAGCCTTCCATCTGTGCACAAACTTATCTCGTACCCTCATTGGTCATGTGCGCGTTCGTGTGTGTTGGAGGAGGGGCTCTGTAAGGAAGTGGCAGATTTTTTCCGGCTGCGTACTTTCAAATTCTAGCGCACTCGAGCCGGTTTCTCCATTCTTACCTACCCTACCTTTAACATACTTTTTTTCTTGTTTTCTTTCTTAATATAGGGAGCATGTTGATTTAGAAAATCTGCGAGGAGAGCACAACCGCATGCTAGAAGAAACCAAGAAAGAAAAGGTACCATTATTGTCCTCACTAACTCTTGTTCTTCTCTTCTGTAAAAAAACAACTTCCTCATGTGCACCTTTTTGCTTCTTCCACCAGCTGCTGCTGACCAATCAGTTAGAGATGGAGAGGATGAAGGTGGAGCAAGAGAAGAAGAAATGCTACTTGGCTAATGAAGCTCTCAGGGAAAAGGTGGAGGAGCTTTTCGAGATTATAAATCTGGTTTATCTCATCAGAATTTAATCAGATGTTTTTATTGTCTAATATTTGTGACTGATGTCCCAATCAGGAGAGGAAGGCCATGAGTCACTCTGTAGGAGAGCCCCCGGCGTCCTCCACACCCTCCCTGTCCCGCTCCAGCTCCATCAGTGTGCCGGACAACGCTGCTCTACACTCCTCTATTCTCTCCCAGGTACACACTGAGGCAAATGTTCAAATGTAGAAATGAAGAAAGGTTTGCACAAGCTTGGATTTAGGTTCAAGTTCAAGGCTTTTATTGTCATATGTACATAGTGTAGTTATGACAATGAAATGCTTAGGTCACAGGCTCCTCCAACAGTGCAACACAATAAAACAGATAATAGTGCAAGTAAATAAAAAATAAAAAATATATAATATACCGTAAATTCCGGACTATTAAGCGCACCTGAATATAAGCCGCACCCACTGAATTTTTTTAAAATACGTATTTTGTACATAAATAAGCCGCACATGTCTATAAGCCGCAGGTGCACCTGTGAGACCCAGGGAGAGTCTCCTGTCAGGAGAGAATGAATGTGGAAGAGCGGGACGGTCGGTCACCAATTGTGGGTAGCATGGCTGAGATTCTCCGGCGAAGCCAGCACCAGCCAATCAAATCCCGTTTCTGAAAATCTGCCAGCTCAAGTCCTAGCCAATCAAACCGCGTCTAAGCTGGGAGAGATATCCCGCCGTTCATTTCTATATTTCAAAAACAGATGGAGGATAAACTAATTATCGCCGTAGCAAATCACCCGGTTTTGTATGACCAGTCCCTATTAACTTACCGGGATACAACCGGAGGAACCAGGCATGGGGGGAGGTGGCAGAGACAGTGGGTGAAACTGGTAGGCTTTCGCCTGTTTGGGGATTTGATATCCAGTATATCCAAGCATAGCTTGCTAGCTATGTTAACACTATGTAAACGGGGCGGGACATTCATGTGATTCGTTGTTGGTTGCGGGGCTCGAATAAAATCCCCAAGCTTCAGACACGCCCAGCTCCATTTTTTTTTTTTTTGAAGCTGTAGTGTAAGCCGCGATGTTCAAAGCGTGGGAAAAAAGTAGCGGTTTATAGTCCGGAAATTACGGTAATAGTGCAGAGTTGTCTATATACAAGTAATTGGAATATTGATATATATAAGTTGCAAACAGATGAATGTTATGGATGTTCTTTCAAAAGTTCAGGTGTTTAACAGTCTTATGGCCTGTGGGATGAAACTGGGATTTATGGAGTCTAACCGACGCTGTACGTTGTCTCTTTCTTCCTCAGGAGGACCTTTTAGACCACTCTCTTGGTAACATGACCATGTCCATGAGCGGGACCAACCTGTACGAGGCCGCCCGGCTGTCGGGGGGCTCCAGCATCATGGAGAACCTGCAGTCTCAGCTCAAACTCAGAGAAGGAGAGATCGCTCAGCTGCAGGTAGCGGTTTTTAACTGAGCTACATACATATGTAAAGTATTTTTAGTGTTAGTTTGATTGCACTGCTTAACGTCAGCACAAGCTTTCTGCGGACAGAAGGCTAGCTAAAATATACTTATGTTTCCCTAAAATTAAATAATGACATCTGGACAAGTATCAACACCAAAATTACCATCTTTTTTTTTTTTTAAGTAATTATTTTTGCTAGAGATTTAGGAACAAAAACAGTAACCAAACGTAAAACATACCTCCAAAAGAAGGAAACAATAATTAACAAAGACGGGATTATCTGTGAATACAAATGTAAATACTGTGTCTTTGTCTAATTTGTTTATGGTGGGTTTACAGATATGGCAATCTACATTAGATACAGCCAAGGGTTTATAGACAGGTTTGCAAAATAAGAAACATTTTTACATTTTTATTAGGCTGACACTTTGATCCAAAATAACATACACTTCAATACCGTAGTCATGCCTACAGGAGCAATGTGGTGTTCACTATCTAAGGTTAACGATGCGTATATTTTTAACATGAAATAATCTGTGTTTTTTGACTACCTTCTCGCTGTCCTCTTGCTGTTTCAGATTGAGATCTCCAGTCTAGAGAGGAGTCGTTCTGTGATGGCAGAAGAGCTGGTCCGACTGACCAATCAGACCGATGAGATGGATGAGATGGTGAAGGAGATTCCCACGTTGAAAGTTCATCTCAAGGTAACTATTCAAAAAGAGGTATAAAGAAACAATTCTCACAAGGTACAGGGATGAAATTGCTAAACCATAACTGTTTATATTTTGTATTTTATTTATGAATTTGTGTTTGTATGAATTTGTGTATGTACATATGTTTACAATCCATGATATATATATATATATATAGAGACCATTCTCCTAACTTGCTTGTATATATTATATGAATGATTATATAAATTATTCAAGATTATAAGTATACATTTATATTGTATGTTAAACTTATATTAAGATGTAAAACATAAATTAAAAAAGAAAGGGAGAAGGGGTCGGATTAAATAAGTGTGAACTTCTTCCGACCCCTTTTCGGACGTGTAATTAGCTAAAGCTTTGTTGTTTATTGTTATCAGACAATGATACTGATTATTCAATTATTAATTAAATATTTCGTTTTGTTATTGCATTCATTTGTATAGTACTGTATCATGTCTGTATCACCTTTTGTTTCATTTGTATTTTCTTTGGTTTTACACGCTCGGAAAAATTAAATAAACTAAAACTAAGTGCTATAAAAGCAAACACAGGATTCTTGAATGCTGTATTTGCAGAGTGTGTTTCTGATGTGTGTGGCTGTGCTTTGCAGGATCTGCAGCAGAGGCACAACACCATCCTGCAGATGTACGGAGAAAAAGCCGAAGAAGCAGAGGAGCTGAGACTGGACCTGATAGACGTGAAGAACATGTACAAATGCCAGATAGACGAACTGCTGAAGAACCAGAAATAAACTTTTACTGTTCTTGTGTCGGTTCTGGGACACTATCAACAAACCAATCGACCAACATAGCCACACGTGCAGTCCCAAAGACAGATACTTTAAGTTTAATCACTGTGTCAAAGGAAAGTTCTTTTATCTGTATCTCTTATTTTATTTTAAAGGAACATATTTAAGCGGGGGTGTTGGGATTTTGCATTACATACAATATATTATTACAGAACCAGTATGAAGGATACCATTTAAAGTCTTTGGGATCTATAGAAATCATTTCTCATGATTAAACCTGTTACATAGTAGCTTATAGACAGTTTCCTACAGACTGTACGAGATGGTTTAAGTTTTTTGCACTATAGAAATTCATCCTTCTCTATTTCTTGATTCAAAATAGTTGAAGAAATGTATACAAATATTGTACAGAGACCTTTATGTATTGTTCTTGACTCCTTGCAAATCACAAAATGTGGTGTAGACCTGAGAGTAGTCCATGATTGAAATCCTGAAAATTGGATTCTACAGCTTATATATATGTAAATGAATAAACATTTATCTGGGTGGTGAACAATACTTTTACTCTTAATTTGAATTGTTTCGATTCACACGTTAAAAGTTAGCATTTTCATTGCATCCATACAGAACACTACATCACCCTCGATGCTGCACAAAAGTCTTCAAATAAATATCATTTGAACAATTTCATACAGTTGTCCCAACATTTATTAATGTACTAAACATGCAGATTCAATTTGATTAAGATTGACGTTTTTTATATGAATCATACGATGTTTGTTTTTGTTGCATTTTCTGAGCCCTTCATAATATCACATAAAATAATAATAAACACAAATCTTGATCTTGCTTTTGATGTGACCATTTACAGTAAAAAATCAATAGAAGATGTAATGCTAATACATACATTATGTGTGTGTGGTCCATTTTTCACTCACCTTTTCCCTAAAGAAACATATTGTAAAAACTATAATAAACAATAAAAGGAACAGCATAAATATTACATTAAAATAAATGTACCTTTATATAACATTAACACATATCTTGATTTGGATATGATCATTTACAGTAAAAAAAAAGTCTATAAGAAAGGAAGTGCGGTAGACAGCGCCCCCCTGTGGCCGTCACTGCGCACTACAGACCGGCATGAGGTTTCCGGTGTTATGGCGACCACCGGCAACATCTTCGCTTCTGTTTCGAAAACAACCGGCTTTGCTTTCAGGTAAACCCCTTCTCACTCAAACTCAACCAAACATTATTTGAAAGACCATTGTTATGCATATTTGTGTCCGTCTCAAGTGTTTTCCACCGTGGAAAGGCTGTATATGTTCCTTCTCTGTTGTTTTACTGTTACTGTTACAGCTTGAGTTAACGTGAAGGGGTCTTTGTGAACGCTACATGTTAGCCGCCACATGTACATTTCAGACATTAGCCTCAAATTAAGTATTTTCACATTCAACCACATGAAAGGGTAAAAAGTGCGTTATTATCTCCTTATTATCCTACTTCATGCATGCCTATCAAGTCACTGAGCGTGTCTTGGCGGGTTTCAACGTTAACGCTTGGTTAACTAATTGACTAAAAGCCAAGAGTTTGTGAGTTATTTTGTTTGTTAAGAGCTGTCCAAAATGAAATGTGCTTCTTCTCTGTGAACCTACGTGCGACAAAAACAACCCTAGGGATGAAGTTGACAAGGGCTTGTAAAAAAAATAAAAAGCCCTGCTTTGTATCACCGTGTTAACTTTCTGTTAACATGTCTCAAATATAACTGTTGTGCAGCACAGGAGTTTTAATCATCCCGTAATATCACGTCACGCCCATAGCAAAGAGTGTTTTACTGTTATGTTTACGAAGTAGCTCCTTGAAAACATCATAGGTGGAAGAAGTACTCAGACCTTGTATTTAAGTAAAAGTAGAAGTACCAGGGTGTAGAAATACTCTGTTACTCTGTTATTGCAAGTCCTGCATTTAAAATGTTACTGAAGTAAAAGTTCACAACTATTAGCATCGACATACAATACTTAAGGTACTAAAAGTACTCATTATGCAGATTGGCCCATTCCAGAATAATATATTATATGTTTTGATTAAGATTATTGATGCATTAAAGTTATATCAAAACTGGTAAAGGTGTATGCTGCAGGGTACCTTCTATCAGGGTATAACTAAAGTCTTATTTAATCCAAACCTGCAAAGTAACTAAAGATATTAAATCATTGTATTGGAGTAAAAGTACACAATTTACCTCTGAATTGTAGTGTAGTAGAAGTACAAAGTAGCAAACATATGAAATACTCAAAATATAGTACAGCACTTGAGTAAATGTACTTAGTTACAGTACACCACTGCTTATAGACAGAACCGTTTGTTTGTAATGCAGCACAGGAGTTTCAATGATCCTGTTACGCCCATGGCAAAGAGTAAGTAGCTCCACCTAATAAGTGACTGGTGATAACTCTTAACAACCTATTGGTGCCAAACCCATTATCATTTTGTTACAAGCTACATAAGTCCTTCCCAGGTCATTAAGTTGTGGAAAGAGAGCCATTGTTATACAGCACTTGTGGTATCTGCAATAACAGCAGCCACATAATATTACTTTTTTTGTGTGTAAAGAATGTCTGTGGCTTTGGGCTGTGGTAGCACATGCATACTGGAGACATGACAAATGTGTCATGTAAATATGACTGTCTGTTAAAGTACTTCATAGGTGAGATTGTAACCAGCCAGCAGTTTTTAGTCACCCCTCCATCTCCGTTATGATCGCTCAGACAACAGTAGGAAACAGGTCAGTAATACTTCCTGCAACAGGACCTTTCCTTATGAGGCGCTCAGACCCGCCTGAGGCTACGCTCCCACCCACTTTGCTTCTTGTGCCCACATGCTTGTAAACTGTGGTGTTAGGCTTTCCACCACGATTACAGAGTCTGAGTCTCCTCTTCTTTTTCCTTCCTTCCTCAGAGTGCTGTGAAGAGAACGGCGGCTGTCTCACATGTCTGTGTATTTCTGACTATGCTGCTCTTGGTAGCGCTGGGCATAGTTTTTTCGTTCACTGTGGTCACCACTGAGAGAGCTGAGAGCATCAACGACAACCCACTATCACCGCTGCTTAACTACAGCAGCATCTCCCTGCCTCCAGAGCACCTACCCTACTACTTCTACAACAACAAGAGGGTCGCCAAGCAATGCCGCCTGGACCCTCTCTGCCCTTTTAAAGTAAGATATGCACTCTGTCAAATTACTGTTCAAATATGTCCTATGCGTAGGGAGGTAGCATGTTAGGTAGGTTTGCTGTGAGGAAGAGCTCTCACCAAGCTCTTGACTAATGACATGAAACGTGTTGTAAAATTGTATTTCTGTTAGTGTTGTGTGTTATCTAGTTGCAGCACATTGTTTCATGGACTTTTTTTAATCATGCTATCTCAGTACAATGCGATGTGGCTAAATGTCGATGTGACACTGATGCTCCACACAGAGCGATTTAGAAAGGTTAAGAAACATGGCTGTGGCATTTACCACAAAGATACATATTTCTTTCAAACATCAGCAATCAGGTTTTTAAATTGTTTGACTGATAGAGATCATGCAATGTTATTATTTGTTTATTGATTGTTATGAACCTGCCTGAGGACCACAGATGGAAATGAGCTATTAGCTATAATCTGGCATATTGCATCTCTTCTCTTTGCTGAGATTAATGTTTTTGTATGCATGGTCCTTCTTTAAATAAATAATAATAATAATATTTGTAATCGATAACTCTTTGTTCAAATGTTACTTCTCCTACCCCAACTAGAGCAATGCATAAAGGGGGTTTACTTTACTTTAACTAGTGTTGTAGTAAAAAGAGTATTAGGGAAAGTAATGTATGAGATACCTACTAATGTGTAAAGTTATTTTCTTCTGACTTATTTTGCAATTCCATTAGTTTAGTTAGCTCAATAGATGACGTTTTTTTTCAAAGTTTTGGTGATTTTAGAAGGGTAAATCTTGATGCTGAACTTGTTCTCACTTGTTTTTACAACAGGATGCACTGCAGGATCTGTCTGCCTGTTGGGGATACGAGAAGAACTGTGATCCAGGGAAGCGCTTCAGCTATCCAGTCTGTACCAAAGCAGACTCTGCATGGTATTGTTCCTCACATTAACCCTTTATGTTATCAGAAGTATTATGCAGTTTACATCATTTACTCTCCACATGTTTTAATCAGCTGTCTATGATGTGTCAGATGCTCAGTATCTCAAGTATATATCTTTATTGAATTAACTGTCCCCAACATGTTTTTTCCAAAGTAGAAGTGTATCATTCAGAGCATGCATATTTGAACCACTGTGCTTGTTTTGTCAGGGCCCGTTCACTGGAGGCCGCCCAGGAGCTTTTCTGGAAGCAGGCAGATTTTGGCTACGTCAAGGAGCGCCTCTCTGAGCTCAAAACACTCTGCAAGGCCACCAAGCCAGTAAGTACGTTCATTTCCTTAGTTCCCACGGGCCTGCTGAGTCCACAGGAAGAAACAACAGGTAGAAATACACAGAGTGTTGAACAAAAGGGTCCACAGACAATAGACCTGAACATAAGTTGCTGTTCAAAGGCTTTAGTGTAGAGAGAGCGATAATAGCACTAAGCATGACATATTTCTACTCTTATTATTTTCCCAGGGGGACTCCTCTCTAAGATGTAGTAGCCACACTCGCTTCTGTAAGGCAACAAACCTTTATCTGGACTTGCGTGAGCCGCGCAGAGGTCATGAGAGGTCAGTATTGCTCAAATGTAACCAAAAATGAACACTTGACAGATTATGGCTGTCTAAAAACTCATCTATGTTTATGTTGCAGATACAAGGAGGACTTCATCCAGCAAGGAGAGATTGGTGGTCGATGCAGACTCAACAAGCCGGCACTCGCTGCAGAGGGAGAGCACAAGAGCCCCTTGCAATCGTGGTGAGTCAGGACACACACTCAATGTTTGGAAAAAAACATTTATTATTTCATTTTGACCATGAGGCTAAAAAGACTTTCCCTAACCGGGACTCGAAGCTAGGAAGCGGGGATGAGAGCACTGAATCCTAACCACTAGTCCTGCAGGCACCGTGAGTCGCCCGCAGGGGCAACGTGAGTCGCCCGCGGGGCATGTTCTAAAAATAGCACTAGTCCACCAGGCACCTGTGGTGGAACAGTTTCAGGAAAGATTTGCATCAATAGACTATTTAAGTGTGTCTGTATTCTAGTGAGTATGATTTGGTAATTGCTAAGGATGATTATTAACTGAGTCTTTGGGTTGGTCCATTGAAACAACCCTTTTAATCTGGGCCAAATCCTCCTCATCTTTCTACTGATTTATGACTGTTAGTTAGTGGCCAGGCTAAAACTGTAGTTCCCTGACCGGGAATCGAACCCGGGCCGCGGCGGTGAGAGCGCCGAATCCTAACCACTAGACCACCAGGGACCTGATGAAGCTGTTTGGAACTCTTGATTTCCAACATGCATTGAGACGTTCTTGGTTAGACATTTGTTCATTTAAAGTAGCTTGCCTCTGATTGGCAGATTGAAACAAGTTATACAGTATGATATGTGATTTGCCAATTAAAACAAGTCATTTGATTGGTCCGATAAAACAAGAAATTTGATGGCTAATTTAATGTTCTCTTCTTTCTAATGGTGGGAGCGACAAATTCTAATCCTATTTTTTTTTTTTTATACTTGATTGCTTTTTCTTACATCATGATGATTTATCACCCTTATTGCTGTTGACTTTTAGTTGACGGCCTAAATGTCGTTCCCTGACCGGGAATCGAACCCGGGCCGCGGCGGTGAGAGCGCCGAATCCTAACCACTAGACCACCAGGGACCTGGTCTAACACTTTTGAACTCAGGTTATCTCGGACTGTAAAGCATGTACTCAATAAGCTAACTTCACTCAATTTGAAGGGCCTTTTGTCAACAAGATAATTTATTATATACTTAAACCAGTGGTTTTCAAACTGTGGGTCGCAGAGGTACTGCAGGGGGGGGGGCGCGGGAAGATTTTTTTATTTTCTCCTTTTAGCTTTGTGAAGCACTTTGAGATGACGTTGTTTTTAAAGTGTGCTATATAAATCAAATGTATTATTATTCAATTGTAAACAAACACTGCTCAAACACTATCTCATTGGTCAGAGAGCTGTGGGCATAATGCTGCCTTTTGCAACATCCTACTTGTGTGAGATAGCCTTTTCTGCTGTTGCTGCTATCAAAACGAAATACAGATCAACGCTGAACATTGAGAATGAACTGAGAGTGGCAGTCTCAAAAAAACAGCCCCGGTTTGAGAAGATCTGTGAGGGAAAGCAAGCACACACAAGTCATTGATAAGCTATGTGTGGAATAGGAATGGTAAAGTGATGTGATTGTTTGCAACCTACAGTAGAAATAGTAGTTCATTAATATATTTTCCTTAAAGAAATTTGAATTAAAAAATCTACTACTCAGAAGGCCTGCTAGTTTTAATTAGGCCAAATTAATTCACAGTATCTATTACAAGCACTTTTGTTCATGTGTAATCCATAATAAAATATAAAATTATAGTTGGATCTTTGTACCTTCTTATTGTTAGCAGAGAAAATGTCATGTTTTTACAACAATATACAATTAATCCTACCAATATAGATGGGAACCGGGTTGGGGGGTCCCGAAAATATTTCCAATTACCCAAGGGGGGCCCGACTGAAAAAGTTTGGGAACCACTGACTTAAACTATTATCCGTCAACATAAGGCCTAACAAACTAGCCCTCTCTAGCTGATGACCAGGGAAAGCCAGTGTGTTGAGGGTGGGCCAGCTCGATGGATAACTCGTCTGACTACAGATCAGAAGATTCTAGGTTGCTCTTCTGTCTCACTTTTTCCTCCCACTGCAGAGACATTTATAGAAAGAACACTGGGTGATCTCTGAGTGAGCAGAGAGATCTAGCTCATACTGTGCACCTAAAATAGCAGTACAGAACATCATATTCTAATGATCAAACAACTTCTATGTTAGCATTGATTATTCACACGAACCAGTCTGAATATGTTGAGAATGTTCTTTCCGTGGCATTTGTTGAAATGTTATCTTTCACAGGCACTTACAGAGAAAGTCTTTGAAGCAAATGTCAATGGGATGTTGCGCTAAAGACATGGGCATACCATTGAAACAGGATGATACGTATCAAAGCGTCTCAAAGAAGGCACACTCCTGTTTTTTGGTTGCAAACGTTTCTTTCTTGCTGTTTTAGGTATGCTGAGCTGCAGACATACACAGAGCTGGACTTTGATCCCATAGAGGATGGACACTGTGACATCATCATTGAGAAGCCCACTGTTTTCATGAAACTAGATGCTGGTAGGTAATCAATTTAAAGTTCTGCAACCTAAACAAGTAGGTCAAACCTTTAGTTATAATGCAACTTAAAGATAAACAATACTTTTGCTCTTGCTCCCAATAAATCATTTAAAAAACGTTCTCGAAACGTTGTTGTAATGTTGCAGAAATGAAATGAATCCTGAGTGTTATTGTTTGAGGCAAACAGAGTTATCACAAGAATAATATGTGTGTGTCTTCCTAACAGGGGTGAACATGTACCATCACTTCTGTGACTTTGTCAACCTCTACATCTCCCAGCACATCAACAACTCCTTCAGCTCCGATATCAACATCGTCATGTGGGACACGGTGGGTACCTGCTGTCTCCCACTACCGTTTGTAACAAGCGATGTTGTCATCTAGATTTTTAAGGTGAACCAGCACAGTCTGCTCATTCATGTGAACATGCCTGTTATCACCTCTGAAAAGTACCAAATTAACTTTCATTTGGAAATAAACAACAACTTGTGATTCTATGGACTGATATTGCCATTACGATATCATTCGAAATATGACAGGAAACATCACATTCTATACAAAAATATATAATTGAATGATCAAGTGCCAAGAAAGGACTTTTGAATGAAGTCTGTAGAAAACAGTGTGTTGTGCAGGCATCTCTACAATGCTTAACTCAGAATAGTATTTTTTCACATATTTCCCCTTTACGAGATATTGCGCTAACTATGATTTGGATATTGCACAAAATTGCGATACCAACGACATTATTAAGATTAATTGTGGAGCCATACTTTGTGTTACCTAAACATTTTTTTCATTTAATCGTTTATTTGAACCGGGACAATGCACATTAATGAACATTTTAAACAAAATAATGCTTTCAAATGTAAATGAGGCGGATTTTAGCTTTGAGCTAATTTCCATCCGTAGTCCCGTCACACAACATTTATGAACATAACATTTATATACATGGCAAACAGAAATACATGATATGCAGAAAGAGCATGAGCAGCATACAAGCATTTACCACATGGCAGTACAATGTAGCAGCTACGACATATAAAGTGCAAGAGGAGATACCTATTAAAGTGCATTTAGCGGTGATTGCACGTCTGTTTGTTTCTTAACCATTCTTTGAGTTGACCTTTGAAGCTATTGAGAGTGGGACAATCCCGTATCTCAGTTGGGAGGCTATTCCACAATGCCTTTAATGGAGAGGACATTTTGTCCAAAAGTGGTCCGTCTAAGGTGGACTTCACAGTCTCCTCTGGTTGCAGAGACCCACTCTGTCTGTTTGAGACCCACTCAAACAGTCAGAGTGGGTCTCAAAGATACAACACAAGATTGCAAAATGGAAATGCAGACGGTTATTTTGATTATCTAGTCACATGCAGCGGCATATTTGAGTTCTTTACTGAAGGAACCCGTTCCAGAAATGAAAAAAACAGAGACACACAATCCTTTTAAGTAAGTGTCTGAAAATTGAGATTGGAATCGAGAACTACAACCCAGCCAGAAAGACAAACATGAATTTCTATTGAAGTCACAGTTTTTGTTTAACAAGTCAGTAGCATATGTGCCAACGAAGACATCAAGGGGAAACAGGAGTTGAAAAACAGACAACCTTATCCGGCCCATTGTTCCCCCGGCTGTGCACAGAGGGAGAGAGGAAAAGGGAAAGAGGAAAGCAGTGACCTTCCATACAAACGGCACACTGCGTTCCAAACAGTGGCTGTCACACAACAGATTTGATATAAAACCACAGATTCAGAATAAATGCAACCAGCTGAGTTTGTGAACAGATGACTGCTATAGGCTGTCATGGATTTTATTGTTGTGTTTTTGATTTCAGATCTGTTCTGTCTTTTTTTCACAGAGCGTTTATGGTTACGGAGATCTGTTCGCTGCAACATGGAGGGCTTTCTCAGAGTACGACATCATCCACCTGAAGACCTATGACTCGAAGAGAGTAAGTGTGATGTCACCTCTGTGATCCTTGTGCGCTCCTTCTTTGTAAAGGTCTTGGCCTTTGGTCCACATATTTGTTGTGCTTAACACTAGAACCGCCAGAGGTCGCTGTATACCTAAAACCGCCAACGGGTCAAATGTACCCGCTATTGATTTTCAAGGTACAATGTTCTTTTATTTATCATACAGAACGGTGAGTTTTGATCGCACAGGGATGAAACTTATACCACTAGAATCTGTGGACTCTCAGCTTTTATGATGATGTTTGTGCAGATAGCATGAAGTATACAATATCGCTACCCGTGCTGATTTAAACGCTTGGTGTTAGACTTGTGTTTTGTTTAGGTACAAATCTCTCTCTCTCTCTCTCTCTCTCTCTCTCTCTCTCTCTCTCTCTCT
>CALSBZ010046870.1:1048308-1061224 GCA_943591055.1 Gobionotothen gibberifrons | reverse complement strand
GTGTGTGTGTGTGTGTGTGTGTGTGTGTGTGTGTGTGTGTGTGTGTGGTTGTGTATGACCACAAATCAGACGTACTTTACATATCTATCTGCCCTAATTTCAGTGGTTCATTCTTTCAATTCTGATTTGTGTATATGTTTTTTTCTTCATCTCACACTTGTGATACACTATTATGATGACTTTTTCACCATTTATTGCTCTTTCCTTCCCACATGCACAAAGATATCCGCTTGAGTCATAAACATGCATTTCGGCTCAAATATTTACGTGATGTATTCAAAAGCTCAGCGTGTGCTTGTGTTATTCAAATGATAATTCCAAGGAGATTACAATAAAGATGATGGCAGGTAAATATGTGTTGTCCTGTGGTTCCAGCCTTGAGGTGTGGAATATTGATAGGTCAGCCGCACGCTGATGCTTTTGATTGCTCCTGCAGCACATGCCATGTTTATATTCATGTCTTCACATTCACAGCTGCAGCGCTGCAGTGTATGTGTGACAATCTTGGCCTTGAGAAATGCTTCTGCTCATTTGATATTCATCCCAGGGAGATTAGAAATATGTTTGCAATTGTCAAGATTCCCAGTGTTACATATCTTTCATCTCAACCCAGTGCAAAGCTGTGGCCGGATTCAATTTGCCTTCAATTCATTTCCAATCAGAGAGTACATTTTCTGGAAGTACAAACATTGCTAATCTTTTTGCACGAGTGTATACCACCAACATATCCCTAACCCTGATGCACTGAATTGATTTCATCTAAGTTGTAAATTGTGAAATTGACACTCCTGTGGTGTGTTGATGGCAGATCTCCGACTGCTACAGTGAAGGGATGTTTCGGGCGTTCTCCCAGCACGTCCTGCATCGACTGAACATCCCTCAAGCCGGGCCAAAGGTAGGATGAACATCATTTAGGAAAACCAAAGCAACACCCTATATTCTGATCTACTTCATGTACATAGGAAGGACAGTTTAACCTTTATATCCAGTTAATTCACTAACTATGTTCGTGAATCTTACATTTGAGGTTTTCTGCAGCTATCGATTGATCTTTAGGCTGCTCTCAGTCGGTCTTTGAGAAACCATTTCCTCTTTTGTAAAGCAGTTTTTCTGTTATTCCTGTGTTTATTCTTGACTTTTTTTTAGTAATCCAAGTTATGGTTGACAGACAGTTACTGAAACAAGCCAGAAACTATTATTAGTACAGTCAAACAGCTTTTACATAAAGTCAGTGTTCCCTGACCGGGAATCGAACCCGGGCCGCGGCGGTGAGAGCGCCGAATCCTAACCACTAGACCACCAGGGAGCTTGCAGAACTTCTGGGATCTTAAGAACCACGCCAACATGTTGAGACCTGTGTTCATTAGTTTAAAATGGTTTATTAGCTTATAATCTTTACTATGTTAAGTAACTAAACTATCAGATAAATGTAGTGGAGTAAGTAATACAATATCGACTTCTAAAATGCAGTGGAATAGAAGTATAAAATAGCATACAATGAAAATACTCGCATCAAGTTCTTCAAAATGCCACTTAAATACAGTAAATGTACTTTTTTAAACTCCACCACTGATTGCAACACGTTAGATGACGGAGTCTTTTGTTTGAACTTATATGTTTTCAAAGTTATCCACATAAGCCAGTTATAAGTTATAAGTGAAATCAAATACACATCAGACAATAGGGTGCTTCCTCTAACACATTGCTAAGAACAGTTCCAGACACTGAGAAAGATAACACAGCATTATTAATGCAAATATACTCAAACGTATTCACTTGATCAGATCCGCCCGCTTGTAGAGGGGTTTAGAGGATTTGGTTTCCTTTACGCGTGTACCAAAATAGCCTGAGGGAGAGGAGCAACTGGCAAGGCTGTGAGTTGTGTGCTGTGATGGGTAACTTTCCTCAAGTCCCTTTGAAAAGTTAAAATCACTGTTCTGAAAAACATTGTCTGAGCCAACATTATACATTCCCTCTGGATGATGAGCTCAGACCTGAAATATGAAACATATTCTCCAGGATTCACTCTCCTTTTGGTTAATTAGAGTTAGCGAGTTACACTTAAGGAGACAAATCAGTCCCTGGTGGTCTAGTGGTTAGGATTCGGCGCTCTCACCGCCGCGGCCCGGGTTCGATTCCCGGTTAGGGAACGACATTTAGGCCGTCAACTAAAAGTCAACAGCAATAAGGGTGATAAATCATCATGATGTAAGAAAAAGCAATCAAGTATCAAAAAAAAAAAATAGTATTAGGATTTGTCGCTCCCACCATTAGAAAGAAGAGAACATTAAATTAGCCATCGAATTTCTTGTTTTATCGGACCAATCAAATGACTTGTTTTAATTGGCATATCATATAACTTGTCAGAGGCAAGCTACTTTAAATGAACAAATGTCTAACCAACAACGTCTCAATGCATGTTGGAAATCAAGAGTTCCAAACTGCTTCATCAGGTCCCTGGTGGTCTAGTGGTTAGGATTCGGCGCTCTCACCGCCGCGGCCCGGGTTCGATTCCCGGTCAGGGAACTACAGTTTTAGCCTGGCCACTAACTAACAGTCATATATCACAAGTAAACAAAATACTTAAAGAAGGCATGGCCATGTACAAAACCTTAGGCTGCATACAAAAAAAACCATGCAATGTTCCATTGGTACTAAGAGTTGAAGGCCAAATAAACATGTATGCCCTACTTCCATGCAGTTTGGAGGATTTTTCATATTAACAACCTGAAGGTTACATTGTAGTTTCATTATTTTTTCTTAGATAGAAATATTCACTACACTGAGCGTAGTTGCGGCATAGGCATTTGCCATTAAAAACCACTAGACCACGAGACAAAACATTACAACATGGTAAGGCTTCAATCTTTCATTTAATTTCATTTAATTTGTATTTGTCCCGCTCATGGTACGCAAAACCAAATGCACAATAATTGCCAGCAAAACATAAGAATAAAATCTTATGTGACCTGCCCCTTTCTAAAAAAAACGAAAAATAATTACAAATAGATGGTCTGCCCTTCATAATAATAATTTTTTTTCACAGCCAAACATAACACATAACAACTATGTCATAACTGAGTTTCAGAGTATTTTTTAAGAAGAAAGTAGTGAACAAGTACTGTATTTTTTAAAGTCTCCATTTGGATGTATAGTTTTTAGTTTGGAAACTACTTATTCTACTGATCAGGCTCTCCTTGCTATTCAAGCAAAGAACATGTTGTTGCAGCACATTTGACTTAAGAGCAACCACTTTAACCAGACTTCACTCCAGGTGAATTCCCCACTGTGTCGCCTTCTACTCTCCGAACGAGTACTGTACATGCACACACACTCACCTCCAACCCCACCCACCTTCTTACTCATCGCACATTAATATCTCCTCAGCGCTCCTCACAGGTGTTTTACGACCCCAGTCTGGAAGGACTTGACTGTATCTTTATGAGCAGCAAGGCCCCATAACTTCCTCCTTCCTGAGGAGCGGCTCATCGGGTATTCATGGCGATCACTGGAAATATGCTAAGAGGCCTTTTCAGCCAGACATGGGGCTGCTGCCGATAGCTGAATGAGAGGTCTCCTCGGCCCTGACCCCCTCCTCAGCTCCTCCTTTCATCCCTAGATTAATGGCAGCACCAAGGACTCACACTGCTCCCCTCCATTGTGTGCTATTCATCCGCCTCCATCTCTTCCCATATCCACCTCGTCGTTATTTGCTCTGGCCTTGCTCAGAGTGTCATCTTTTTTAGTATTTCTGAAAATATTTTTTAAGTACAAAAGAGGTTTGTTTTTATTACATATACAGTATCTACTGTTTAAAGCAAGGTGCTGTACTTTGGTGTATTGTGTACAACAGCTTGAACAGGTTGTATGTGGCTATTTAATATCGTTTAATTGTATTTAATATATATAAATATAATTGTATTTAATATATATATTTAATATATTGCTATTTAAGCGTCTTTGAGCACCTGTAAAAGCGCTAACAAATTAAATCTATTATTATTATTATTATTATTATAAGGATAATGAAGTTATGATTTGTTTATTCAAATAAAAAAACGTTTTCTCTAAATTCTCTATCAGAACACCAGGTGGCAGTAGAAGCATTTAGAAAACTAACATACTGTAAAAACCAGAAAGATCTCACACAAAAAAACGAATGAATTCTCCTTAAAACAAACAATGTGATTTTCTGTGTCCGATCTTCTGAGCCGTGTTAAAGTGAGATTCTACGCAAAGGCTTTCTCACTTATTTTGAATGGGCGTCATGTTTTCCCAGCCGCCTATCTTCTCTGTCCTTGGCTGATTGATTATTGGGCGCATTGCTGTTTTCAGGAGGGCCGTGTTCGTGTCACCCTGCTGGCACGCAGCACAGAATACAGAAGGATATTAAACCAAGTGGAGGTGAGTGCCCCCCCCCCCCCCTTCCCTTTTCCTGCCTCTTAACTTTTCTCACACATTTCCCCCCCGTCGTATTCTGCCACCTCTTCTTTATTCTCCCCTTCCCCTGTCTTTCACTCTCCCTCTGTTTGTCTCTTTCTATTTCTCCACTCTGTACATCTCTCTCCCGCCCACAGCCCCTCCTCTCAGCCATTGATTTACTGCCCACATCTGTTAAGTGCCTATTTAAAATCTTATTTGCTATAAATAGTACAAGTGAAAAAAGGCTTGTGATTTATACCCTTGCTGCCCGTGTTTGTTTGCACTTTCATTGATCAGAAACACACGTCGCTCTGTTGTCGTTGCAGCTGGTAAACGCCCTCAAGACTGTGCCTTTACTGGAGGTCAACGTGGTGGACTACAAATTCAAGTGAGTTATAGAGTGCTGGCTACATTACCACAGGAGCTATTCAGTGCTGGTCAGGGATGTGAAAGGGCTGTAGAGGAATACACAAAGTGTTTTAAATGGTGTAATAGTGATGATTGACGTGTGATTCCCTGTCTGTCTCTCAGGGACGTTCCCTTTCTGGTGCAGCTGAGGATCACACACAACTCTGACATCTTTATAGGGATGCACGGGGCGGGTCTCACACACCTCCTCTTCCTCCCTGACTGGGCTGTCATCTTTGAGCTGTGAGTGACAGGTGTTGTCTGACTATGTGTGTGTGTGTGTGTGAAAGACTGAGAGGGGAGAGAGCGATGGAAGTGTGAGGCGCCCAAAATACCCCTCAGACACTTGTGTGTTCAACTGAGAAATACTGTGTAATTAACCAGGCATTCATCACACCAGCTACCTTGGGTAAATGTGTGTGTGTGTGTGTTGAGTGACACAGTGATAGAACATCACTGTGCATATGGCGCGAGAGAGAGAGAAAGAGTGAGAGTGAGGCAGGCCGAGGAGAGCGAGAGATAAAGTGTGTGCATCTGTCCCTCCCAGATATAATTGTCAGGATGAGAGCTGCTATCGAGATTTGGCTCGGCTGCGGGGCATTCGATACGTGACTTGGCAGAAAATGGACAAAGTGCTCCCCCAGGACAAGGTAGGGGAAACTCCCGCACCAGCCGCTATCTCCCCGGCTCACCTCTTCTCCATTCATCTCACCTTTTTCACTTATAGACACACACTTACAGTCTCTACACACAGCTAATGTTGTACTATCATAAGCACAGCAGGGCAGACTTCATTTCTCATTCATGTCGTAAAGTAGTCTAAATGCAAGGACACCATGACAATGAAAACACGTGTCGATGGGGGTGTGAATCTTTCTGTATGTCACGATTCAATTTCAAATCCGTCCACGGTTCAGTGACTAGGGGAGCTCATTTCCGGATCTACTTCAGCCTACACTAATTATGGCATATAAGCAGAGTCAATTTGGATTTTGAAGATGTTTGAGTTTTTTACATTTGAAAAAGTAATTTAAACACATTCCAAAAATGTAAAAGACAAAGTGAAACGTTTTCTCATGCAGAACTTGCACAGAAAAAACACTTTTTACAAGAAAAGTTGTGTTTTTCAATTCTCAGTGGTAAAAATGCTGCTGGTTATGAAATCAAATGAGTTTACTTGCTACTTTAGCTTGAGATAACAGTGACATTGCTGTGGCATTACTGCTCATCCGCAGCGATATATCTAGGTTCTTTTGTAAAATTAGAATTTTTTGATTTCTACATATCAATGTTTTTGTTTTCCTTTCATATTGTCTATCTCAGTGATTCTCAAATGGGGGTACGCGGACCCCTGGGGGTACGTTGGGGTACTGCAGGGGGTACGTGAGATAAAAAAAAAAAAAGGTTAATTAAAGAAATACCATGCATGATTAAAAAAATAATCTTAGTTCAATAAATTAAATAGAAAACACAATTTTATATAAAAATATTCCTAGAACCACCAAGGGGGTCCTCGTATAAATATGTCAAATGTGTGTATTGTATTTTATAGTTTTTCACAATATATCATTTTGTTCATTGGTTTGTTAAACATATATTACTTAAATTTAAGAACTTTAAGAAAATCTGTTTTATAAAAATGTTATGTTATTTTTTTTCATGCATGAAGATGAAAATATCCTTAGTTTGAACATCACTATATTGTAATTATGTATATAGGCTTTTTCGATCAAAACATTTCGGGGTCGGTCAGGGGCCTACTTGGCTGACAATTTTTTTCAAAGGGGGTACATTACTGAAAAAAGTTTGAGAAGCACAATCTAATGCTTAAACTTCTCTCTTTCACTTCCCTCAGGGTCACCATCCGACCATCGGGGACCACCCGAAGTTCACCAACTACTCCTTCGACGTGGGGGAGTTCATGCTCCTCGTGCTGGAAGCGGCTGATTACGTCTCTCACCATCCCAAATGGAGGCGTCGCTCCCTTCACGATGAACTCTAGAGTCTCTTGTGAGTTTGGGACACAGACACCTGAAGAACCTTTAACACGAAGCTGCCAACTCTTTTTTATTGAAAGACCTCTTCACATCGGCAGATTTTTTTAAGTTATTTTTAAACTGATCCATCAGCGGTGAGCATTTGTCACCTCCTCTCCGCAGCTTTGACAGGTCTGGATGAGTGAAAAGCAATATGGCGGACAAGTCGGAGTTGAATCGCCTCCACCAGCTCTATTAGTGTCAAATCAGTTAAAGGATGAGGTGTGTGCAGTCCAGGCATCTGGAGAGCGATAAGAAGCGTCCTATGTTTCTTCATTACCTCCGCTGCGTGTACTTCATTCCGCAGCGACAAAGTTAGCTAATGAGCAGCTGTTACGGCGTCCTTTTACTTGCGACATCTTGTCACATTTGATCAGTGTCACCTTGATGCGAGCCGTTGACAATCGCACCAGCGTTTCTGAACACAGCCAGCTTACATCAGTCTAATATAGGATGATGTGCACTATTCACATGCACTCTTGCAGTTAGTTTAGTCATGTGCATTTCAGTTATCTTAATAACTCTAAAATGAATTGACAGAAAGTAAGTGAGACACTCCAAGATGGATCTTCTTTCATATCAGTATTAGCATTTGTACAGCAATACATTCAAAGACCTTCAAAGTGAGTGCTCTGAAACATACATTCAAGTATTAGTCATTAAACTTCAACACTGCATTGTTTTATGCAACGTGATGAAACTTATGTTGCTTTTATCAAAAATATTTGTCTGACTTGTAAAATGAGTCTTCAATTTTGCGTCGTTATTTGAAATTTACTTTGTTTTATTTTACACTTGTCACTTTTATAATTTAAACGTATGTCTACAGACACCAATATCTATTCTTATTGTTAGTTCCTTTGCATTTGATCAAAGGGAATGTATTACCAGTATGATCAAACAATGAGGGTGCTGCTCCTGTTCCGTTACCTTACCTAAAGTATTTTTGAATGTTTTATATTTTACAGTCAATTCTACTCAAATAAAATAAGCACAATTTGCATGCGCTCTGATGCAATGCACAACAGTATTTTGAGCGATTTCATTGGCCTCTCCTGACTCTTGATGTTTTATTTATCGATGAAAACCCAGTTGAACTCAGTCGGACCTTTTTCGGTCAGGGTTCCGCTTGCCTTGTAGGCGATTTCATATTCAGAAGCTGTGTAATATTTTCAAATAAATAATTCTTTAAAAATGCTGAAGTATGTCTTCCTGTCTGTGCTGGCCATTCTAGGCATCAGAGATTTAATCCATCTTAATTTAATCCATCATCTTTTGAAGTCTGACCTTGGAGTGGGAAAAGTGAATCCTCTGTGTTGGCGGTTCTTGCTGACACCAGACAGCTCTGTGCTGCTGTGGCTTTCATTATTTTAGTAAGTCTAGGTCTGAGGAGGGAAAGGGCTCTTCGTAAAAAGGGCATTAGTTCAGTTTTTACTGTCACTGTAATAAATCTGGATGACCTCAAAACTACCAAGTTAACAGTTGCACGCATTAACCACATGGGGGCAGTATAACACCACAGGTGAAGCCAAAATTCCCCCTGCGCTGTGTGATCGCCCCTGACAGACCTCTCTCTCAAACCGTGTGGAGAGTGAGAACAAAGCAATCACACATATATCCAACGGGTTCATCAGGAGACCCTATTTGTTTAAGTGTGTTTGCTCCGATACCTCAAGTGTGATGTCAGCAGTCGTTCACTGCGGATGTTGTGTCTGAACTTTTGGAGTATTGACAGACACCGGGGCCTGTCTGGCATGGACACTATTTATGGCTCTGCTCGGGTTACTGCCGGTGACCTCGTAAAGAAATGAAGAATCTCTATGCAGAGGGGGATCAAAAGAAGAGGAACCAATATGCCTGTTCTCATTAACCTTCATGACAGTTCCAAATCAATGACCGAGGACTCTCTTTTTTTGTTGTTGCGCAAAGCCTGCCTGATGGATGTATCCAAAATGAAGCAATCGAGTGGAAGAGAAAGCAGGAGAAATACACCGATCACACAACACACCTTTGACATAAAGAGTATAAACACTGTGCACACGTTCTTACGCACAACACCTCTGTGTGTGGTCGATGTGTGCACAGCATAACTTTACATTTGCTTCATTGGCTGCCAGTCAATTAGTACTTTCTCCTACCTATCATTATTTAACTGGTTACATGTTTGCTGCAACTGGAGGTTTAACACCCAGCCCTCATGTTTGGGGTGTCCTTTACTTAGTGACGCCGTGACTAATCGTATAGGGAATGTTGAGTGACATATTTCTGTCACCCTTAACGCACACCTTTGTGCAGTGAAGACCCTCAAGGACATGAAAGCTGATTGCAAGCAAAGGCTGAGGTTGAAGCAGTGAAAAGTCATTATCGTCTGAGCCTGTGATTCACACTTCAGAATTAGTAGTTTGGCTTCAAAGCGTGAAGATGCTTTTTCTGACTGTTGGTGCTCTATTTTAGTTCGCTGACATTTCCACTGGAACAACAGTATCCGAAACTGTTATTCTGAACTTTCAGCTCCATTATTAAACAACTGCATGTCCCATTATTATTCACTTATTGCCAAAAGATGATCACACAATTATTCATCTTTCTGTTTCACAACAGGATCATTAGCCGAATCTGATTGATCTCAGAAGACAAAACATTTCTCACTACCGGACTCAGACAAATCAATCCCAATCCGCTCATTTTACCTTGGCCAATTTTGCAGGCGTCCCTTTGACTCCCCGCCACAACAGGAAAACAGTGTCTCTCAGAGGTATTAATGCAGGAATATTGATTTAGTAGGAAGAAATATGCCCTAAGTTATGAGCAGATATGTCCTTAATGTTTTTCTTCCCTCCCCTGGGCGATGATTATTGGGGGAATAATCCCAGAGGAGATCCTATAACCCAGCTCCTGTGATACACGACACGCCAGGGGGACTTCAGCATACACTTTGCCACAATAAGGATGCTACTTTCAACCTGCCATTCCTTGCAGTCAGCAAAACATGTTAAGAAAACAGATTACAAAACTGTAATGGGATGTATAAGAGAAGTAAATTAGATTTCACACCGTTTAACCTCACACTTTCAAGTCTGCGTTCACGTCACATGATGTGGTTTCCTGTGATACTATCTGTACACTCTGAGGATGGTGCAGATCAGATAAGTGCTGTTGCATCCATTAGCTGACTCACTTTAACATAAAAGGCCTCCAAACCCCATCACAGGTTCAGACACTTGTCCAGACAGGATATATAGTTTTTTATCAGCTTTCTGTTGTTATATTTTTAATGTACATTCTACACACTTTTGTTTATTTTATTTGCAAACTGGAAACTTGACAGCAAAGTAAGCACAAAGAAAAGCACATCAGTGACGGGACAGTCTGGAGCTGTCAGTGGCGCTGAAAGGAGGATATTCACTTCAGTTGAATGTGTAGTGCTGGTTGTCAGTTCAAAGTCAGATACATGAATATGTAATAGATGTAAGACTATGAATGAATCAGTATACAATAACAAACTTTTTTTATTCATGTTCAGGTAGCAAAAATGCCTTAAAGGGGAGCTCAGTTCCAGGCAAGATTACTCCATGTTGTCGACCTGCAATTCCTTGAATGGCTTTCTTTTTTGTCTTGGAAACTTGAAAATCTTTAAACTTTTACCAACAAAATGTGCATCCGCTGACACAATATGGCTCACAGTATGGAGCTAACCCGGCTGACAACAAGAAAACAAGGAAGACATCTGAACGTATCAGATACTCCTCACCTTGGGTCGTTAGCAGACATCGACCTCCTCTAGGTCTTAACGACTGCAAATACAGCGCAAAGCAATCAATCGCCATCAACACACTAGAATATTCTAGGGATGGAATAATTGATAGGCTATCTCCTGGTGCGTAACGGAGAGGCGGCGGTGATTAAATTCTGTTTAACATCGTGGTGGGGGGGTTAGATTTACACCATCCGCGAGTATTAGCCAAGCACAGAACCAAGTATTGATATCCAGACAGCATCTGTAACATGATCGAAGTCAAGAGGTGGGGTTGGCTATTATGTGATGAGGAGAGGGTCATTGATTTGATCACCTGTCAGTCACCAGACCCCCTCCTCAACACTCGAGGTATACACAAGTAATGGAGAGGTGAACAGTGAAGTGTAAGATATGACCTCCTGCCAGTGATCGCTATTAGGCAAACTCATTCAGACACAATAAATAACCTTGGGATGCTGCTAACTTGTTAAAACGGCCATTTACTGGGGCTCAGTCCTTGCTACGGGTGGCCCAAGTTTGGGTTCAGCCTGCGGTCCATTTACGCATGCAATTTCCACCTTCAAATCTATCTCTCCAAAAGAGACTAAACTTGGCCAAGAAATCTTTTTAAAAAAAGTAAATAACCTTCAGAGACCTTGTATATCTTACTCTTAAGGATATATCCGAATGTATGACAAGTTCATGCACCATTAAAAGTTGTCCATGAACTAACAAACACAACTTGATAAGCTGAACTCTTTGCGAATGATCTCTCCTTTGACATAACCCCCATTCTCTCTCATTCTTCCCATCCACCCAAACAGTCCAGCTACTTGTAAACTACATGACATCAGTGAGGAAGAGAGGGGGTGTACTTGGGCGCTGGTGAACTGGGCGGGCGCTGTTGCACGTGTTCTGAATGGGGAAGACGGGCTCGCATCGCATTTCTCATGTCCAATCGATCCCTGCTCGGGAGGAGCGACGGGAGCGCAACTATCACTCCTGCATCACTACACCATCACTCTCATCAGCATCTCTCCGGCGACTTTAACGCCTCTGTGTGACAGTGGCGCGCAGCCAGGGGGATAAACTTGTATGGAGTGTCTGCAAAAAAAAAAAAACGGTGTCTCTTTTGGGGGGAATTAACGCACTTTTGCTGACTTTCTCCTCAGTGTGCTTTTGAGATGGCACGCGGCAAGATCATGGCACATTGGAGCACATCGCTATTGCGCGAGCTCTGTTTTCTCACCCGGCTCCGGACGTCTGATACTCTGGCGTGGCAGTAGCCCTCACCCCTGCCTCAGAGTGACTGTTCACGAGCTCCGGGAACTGGCTCTAAAGGATTGTTTATTGGAAGAATCAGTGGAGTTGACGCCGAAAGTGGGAAAGCGCTTTACTGTCACCTGGATCCTTTACAATTCCACATGATCAAGCCATCGAGTTTATAGATCTGGGTAAGATGGTGTTTTTTTTTTACTACATTCATTGATTCATATTGTAATTCCTTGTGTCTTTTCATTGTGAACGGTCAATAGGCTAATGAAACAAGGATGGGGTCAGAGGGGGACTTTGGCTTTAGAGATGTGAGGGAGAGAACGGGTGGTGACTGACTGAAAGCAACTTTGATACTCCTGGCAGTCAGTGCAGCGAAAGCATACATTATTACAGAGGTGCTATTTCTTAAAAAAACAGCAGGATTTCCAAAGAAAAGCCTGATCTCCAAGGGACTATATCCTCTCTGCGCGTGATTGCCATGCGTAAAAATGGCACACACGATGAGCCGATTCCAGCGGCCAGTCAATTCCGCTGACCGTGTGTGTGGAAGATTGAGGTGAGATTGATGCAGTGTTTCACCGCTGTGAGGTTAAATAAGTGATCGGTCGAAGCTTCGCGCTGCTTAGTAGCTATTGAGTGATCCGCGAGGCTGATCCGCTGACCGGGCTCTTTTCACGCGCCTTCTCTAATCGCTTTGCATGGATCGTGATCGGCTCGGAATAGAGAGGAGAGCGCACGAGCTCAGACATATGTGAGAGAGATGAGGTGCCGGCGGGCTCTCCGGGCAGATTGCGCACGGGGGCTGGGAGGTGTGTTGCAGAATGGGCACTCTCTCTCTCTCTCCCCTCCCCCTCTCTCTCTCTCAAACTAAGAGGGGAAAATTACTTGGTGCATGTTAATGGTTGCAGTAATGAGACCCAACCCCTATCGTGTTGTAATTGTTAGTCATCCTTGTCTCAACCCCTCCCTCTGACACCCCCACCATCCCTCATTCTCCCCCTTTTCCTGATATCTCTCGCTGCTGTCCCGTTGCTCATCT
>CALSBZ010046870.1:966015-1014153 GCA_943591055.1 Gobionotothen gibberifrons | reverse complement strand
CACACACACACACACACACACACACACACACACACACACACACACACGGACAAAAATAAAAGCTGTGACCGCAACAGGCATCACAATGAATGACATTTATCACGGGTGTGTTGGATTGACGCTCTCAGTAGGAGGAGAGAAGCTGCAGGCGGCCCCGTGGCGTGAATCCTCTGCAGAACCTATTTAGAGAACCCCAGAGATCAGACAGCGACCTGGGGAATCAGCCCCAGTCCCCCTTGTGTTCTCTCATCACCTGCACTTTAGCAAAGCACTGTCTAGACGTTCGCCCTGAGCTGATCCCACTCTGAAACTTTGAGAGAGAACTTAAAAGAGAGTCATTTCGAGCGCAGATTCTATTGTAATGAGCTGATAACTGTGATGAAATGTACGCCTCAGCGGTAAACCTTTTTTTAATTAGCATTTGTACCTTTGGTGAATATAAATGTAGAATCTTAATGAGACTGATGCAATTAGAGTAGGTAGGCTGAGAGGTACTTATACACTTGTTTTTCTTGAAGAATATCTTTCTATTTCAAGAACCTGGCAACGGCTTTTTTAGCTTGTTGAGTGTTTAAGTGGAAATTTCATGGAGAGTGTTGATCCGTCAATGTCTACTTGGATCAATCATTTTAAAAGCAACTGAGCCAATAATGCCTTTCAAGTGTTGTCTGCTCTTCAAGACTCTGCAATGTGACTGTGAATATTAAACAACTTGAGTATATGAATCCTGACAAAGTGTTGGAGGGATGGAGCAGTCAATTGATGAATTAAATATTATACATTTTGGGAAATACGAGTTGGTTTATAGCTTATAGCATAGGTTAGCATAAATACCAGAAACAGTGAGACACAGCTCGTTCTGTCCAAAGGTAACAACGTCCCTTAGGCTCCCTTCATACACGCTACATCTAGTTCGTTGACTCGTACAAAGAAAAGTGTAGAAACAGGAGGTAGTGGTTTAACCGAGGATGTGTGTCAGGTGAACCCAAAAAAGGCTAATTTCAACACCTTGGTTTTGTATGAATGAACAAACTAAATATAACGTGTTGATAAATGAACGGCATTCCCCAATGGCAATGACTAAGAAGCGACACTGCAAGCGAAGATGCAGAAGACATGGAACAACAAGTGACCAAAATGAGCAGACTCTTTAAAACTGAGCGTTTCAGAAAAAGGTTAAAAACAGGTATATTTAGACAGACATTATGAGAAAATCTGTGTTAATAGAAACCCAAAATGCAAGTGTGAATTCAAAATGAGCATGACATGTCTCCTTTAGGTCAGGTTTTGAATGCAGGACTTTAACTTGTAGGGAAGTATCAGTCTACACCAGTGTTTCTCAAACTTTTTCATACCAGGGACCACTTAACCATTAAAAAAACACTCGCGGACCACCTAAATCCACAAATATAAAAAAACACATCGTTTTTCTAGAACAGATTATAAATCGCCTGAAAATGGTACAAACAAGTGGCAACATGTGATATGAAGGTGTTGCGCTGGGCTATATCATGCAATCGAAAGTGAAACTTAACCTCGCTCCATTGCGGAGATATTCCCGCGAGAGTGCGGAAAACTGAAATGTATTTATTTATTTCAAATGTGAAATTTTACCAATATACTCACGGGCACTCACCAGTCCACGGACCACACTTTGAGAAGCACTGGTCTACACAGATACTCTGTAGGGCGTCAGAGAAAAGACGTGAAGATCTCTGAATGAAATACTGCACACTAAGTACCTCTGTAATCTCTTTATCATTGACCTGTTGAGACCCGTCTGTGAGTGCTGTCTAACATCTGAACTATCCATGATGACACCACAAGCCTCGTACCGGCTCCTGTGCATTTCCTGACATGACAGACAGACAGGTGCTTCTGTGTCACTTCTGTGTCGCTTATTCGCCCCGCCCTCCCTCCCAGTGCAGCGTGAGATAAGCTGCAGGGAACGCTAACTCCATAATAGCACTTAGAGGCCATGGCCATTAGCTCTAAATAACACTCTTGCCGTGCAAAGCACCGTCGTCGACACCATAATGGCCACATTAACGAGCATTACACAGCCATTGGTTTTTAGAACCGCTTACTGCCACTGAGCTCATGCATCATAACAGCGTGTTCTACACTACGCCCCATGATAGCTGAGGATTTTTTTTTTGTGTTGACTTGGTAATTTGGCTTCCATTTTCTTCCCTGCTTGTCTTCCCTTTCTCCGTTGTTGCTGCTTATTTTCCACTCTGCTTCAAATTGTTACTCACCTTCTCTCTGTTCTATTAGTTTAATCTGTTCCTTTCCCTGTTGGACTCGCTGATAGTCATCGTCAAACAGCGCCGATCCTCCCCACCCTTCATTCTCTGCCTCTCTCACTTCCCCTCGCTGCTCATATCAACACTACAGAGATATATTTTCGGTGAACACATGTTATTGTGCTTTGTCTCCTTCCTTCTCCCTCTTGCCTCACAGTGTTTTCTTCCGACGTGATGCTTGAGAGGATCTGCCCATGTTCTTTTTCATTATGCAGATGAAAGCACATTTTCCTGCCAAAACCATCTCATCTCCTTCCATAGTTGGAAACAATAGTCACTAGAGATCAAAATGACTTTCTAAACGACATCAATCCACTCATTTAATGAAGTGAATGGACATATGGGGTGCACTCCTTTTATCCGTCCCTGCGTCCACACTTGAGACAAGCGCATGGCTGGGTGCTGAGTTAGGAGAGAGGCAATTGAGTTATTCTCAGCTGTCAGGCTGTCTCCTGTCTAGACACTGGGTCAGATGATCCAGAAGATTTGAGTGTCAGCTGCTTGAACACGAGAAAACTTTGGGATTCAACACGGGATTAACTATATCAGGCCAAGTTCTGAAACCGTGTTCAATTCAACTTTTTGCTCATAGATGTACAGCAAATCATCAGAAGAACAGAGGAGCCTTTTCTTATCTTGAATTGAACAGAGTGTATGAGTTTCAGAAAGGAGTTTAAAGCCTGCAAAAGTTAAACAGTAAGTAGAAATGAGCAACTCTTGTCTCAAATACTCCAGAGAAGACTGTTTTATTTGATAGCTTCATCCTAATCCCGTTCTTACTCTCTGTATTATGCAATTGGAATAATACTCATTGGCTAATTGTCTAAATGTGCTTTGTGTTTAGCTGATTATACGAGAAACAAAATGGAAGTTAGGCAATAAAAGCTGTCATTTCATTTAAGTGATAAAAAGTCCCTCATACATCTGCACATATCAGCACAAGTACTGTACAGCACATCTTTCCGGCTGTATCCAGTATAGTCGAAGGACTTGTATTAGTCATTGCTTCCTAGGTACGACAGAAACATCTTATCTCATATTTCCTCAGTTATATGTTTTTTCATTCTTTCCCCTGCGGCTGCCAGATTTACCCCTTTCACAGGCCTTAAGATCCCATGTTGAGGGATTACATTAATCTGATTAAAATGAAAAAAAGGTAACAGCTACGCATTTAAGCTTTTCGCTGTAATCATATTATAGATGAAAAAACACACAACTGCTCAGAGAGACTGGTGGTTCAAACATTACGACAGTATATGTGTCACAGGTGCTGTCCATGGAGCTGATCCCACTGAAGTCCCAGCTGCAGGATCAGCTCCATGGACAGCGCTCATGGCATTTCCATCGTGAAACTACGCTGTGGGCCCCGCTATTTTGAGCTATAACAATATGGGTATTAGGTCTATTACAGTACAGTATGTTTGAGTTATTGAGGAGGTAATGGTTGGTGTGTTTTTGTTGCAAATGCCACCCTATTATTGCCTTATTGTATTTTTGTATTTTATTATGTTGGATAGTTGGAGGAGCTCAGGTCATAAGATTTTCATTGCCATGTAGCCTTGTGCATATGACAATAAAACCTTTGAATCTTGAATCTTTTGCCATTAATTCAGAGCTGTTCATCATCACTGGCTCTCTTTCTTTTCCGGCTCTAGCCTCCATTGTGGCCCAGAAGTGGTGGTGCCAGATGCATCCGTGTATGGACGGAGAGGAGTGTAAAGTCCTGCCTGACCTGACCGGCTGGTCCTGCAGCACCGGCAACAAAGTCAAGACCACCAAGGTGAGAGAAACACCTGTGTTTGTTTGTATTTTTTATGCATTTGTAAGTTCGGGCCTTCTTGCTTGTGTCTCTCTCCATTTGTTTAAGTCAGTGGCTATTAACCAAGTTGGTCTAAAGGTACCCCAAAGCACTGTCAGATGTATTCATATTCCCCTTCATAGATGATCATTCATCATATATCAATGGATATTGTTAAGTAATTCCTTACAATTTAACGGTGAATATTTAGTCATGAAATGCTACTACTACTACTACTAAAACTATAAGGAAACAAGGTATTTCATAACTTCAAGCAAACTGTTAAAATGTATATTAACAGTTACTTTTTGACAAATATTTGAACAGTTTATCAGTTAATGTTCATGCTAATGTTGCCAAATCTTAGCTAGCTATTTCAGCAATTTCTTTCAATAATCTGAGCTAGTTTCTTTCAACTGTTTTTCAACTAACTTGAGCCTACTCTTAGCTACCGTTATCATCCAATAATCAACTACTGTAACCCACTTTAAGATAGCTATTTCAAACATTTGGCCAATACTCTTTGCTAAATTGGTTCACCGTGTATCAATTACATTAGCCTACCTTTAGCTACTTATATTTCGATTTCTTTAACCAATATTTTAAACTATTTAAAGTCTTTCTGTATGACTTGAATCCAATTGTTTGACAGTACTTTTAGCTCACTACTACAACATTACATTACATATTCTAACCATGAACACTTATGAACTACCTATATAAATAAACTTGACTAGCGTTACAGCTTGAACTGTCACCATTGGTACTTCTCCTTACTATCTGTTTAAAGTTGTTGTGGTCGCTTGATACGTTTTCCCTCCATCCCTAAAGTTGACTTAATGTTAATATGAGTATTATAAAACACTCCCTTTAACGTCACTAATATTTCATGTTGCTCAAACTGACCTTCATCTTCAATTTAATTGATTTTTTCATTCCTTTGAAACATGGTGTGTCAATAAGGACGGTAAACAAACTTTCAACTGGATGCCCCGCATCGCCTATTAAAAATGACTGCATTTGAAAAGGGAAAACTCAGAGGTGCATACAAAGTCATTTAAAGATAATCTCATAAAGGAAGGTTGTTTCCATCTTCAACCCGTCCACAAATTATTGTCATCCACTTCTAACACTAATTTCAAACGTAAACAACAAATTACAATGAAACCGATACAGAGCTAATCAGAGCAAGGTCTCCCCATAGAGACGTTTTAGTTAATCTGCTGTAACTGTATCTCCTCGGGCGGGGGTGACACAAAGCTAATGGAGGAAACACAGGACCCCCGTACCCTCTGCACCACAGACGGCCACTGTGTGATGCCATGTAAACCGACGCTATTCAGACGAGATAAATTGATTTAAATGAGAGTCCTTCATGGCCCTTTGTAAGCTGTTGATGTGTGAAAGTTAATTTGCGGGACTGACGACCCGTGTGTGTGTGTGTGTGTGTGTGTGTGTGTGTGTGTGTGTGTGTATGTGCATGCCAGAGTGCTCTGTTGAGGGATGGAACAGGTGCAGTTTATTTACAGGTGAAGTATAAAAAAAAGAAACAATTGAGGAGGAAGCATCGCACACGCCATAAGAGTAATTACTCGAGAGATGGTATAACAGCACAACATCTGTCGCATTCATTAGAATGCATTATGGCGTGGGCCTTCCACAGGGGCCTAACAATTAAGAGTCATAATTAAATTGGTGAGTGGGGTAGACTGAGGAACAGAGGCTCCGTCACAGGCACTGCAATTAATGACCCTGGGTCTAACACCAACTCTGGGACCCGTAGGTGCAATTATCCCCATTCTGTTGCATCATGTCTTCTTCTTCTTCTTCTCCTCCATCTTTTTTTTTCTTTCTTCTTCTTATACCCTTTCTTTCTGTTTTGTCTCACCCACTCTCTCTGACTAGCCGATCAGCTACGAGAAAAAAAAGGAGCCGATGGCGGACTACGTCGGTGGACAATAATTGTGCATTTGCAAGGTGCTTTGGGACCGGGGAGCAGTTACTTGGAGACTTGATGGCAGATGTCACTGAAGATGTTTGCAATGAGCCATCGATTCCCTGGCAACTGCATGGCCCTGCTCTCCTGCTCCCTATGTGTCTGTGTCCTTTATCCTGCGTCTCTCTTTTGTACCCATGACCTCCTTTTACCATCTCAGCATCCTATTCACCGTGATGATCTGTGTCCGTTCATCTCTTTCACTCCCACACAGCGTAGGTGTGCTATGGAACCATGCATAGATTGCCTGACTGAGAAACCAGAGCACTGTTAAAGAAGGAGAAAGGTTCATATTTGTGGTTCAATGGAAAAACATTCACAATATTATCAGGACTAAGACTGTAGTTTCTCAACATATAAGCATGTGTCTTTATTATGAATTCACACTGGATGAGGTTTGTTGACGGTAAACAAGCTCTGTACATCTTCAATTATACGCCTTCCAGACTGAGTGTAAACAAACCATTACAGCTCGGAGACATGTGAAATCCAGCTTCTGTTGCGACACTGTTACTCCTGGCAATCAGTCAGCCGGCCAGACTGCAAACAAACTATTAAAATCGAATGAAAATGACACGGAGACAAAAAATGGAGAGGAAAATAGTTTTATGTTGAATATTCTCCTGACCTCTGATTGACTCTTCCTAAAGGAAACATTCATTCAGGAAGGGCGAAGTCACTCTGTGTAATTACATGTCTCACTGACACTGATCCTCCTGGTCTTATCTGCGGTATTGTTTTTTTTTTTTAGGTCACACGATAGCAAGAGAGCCGCAGAGCCACGAGGAAACCTGAAACTCTCCATGTGGAAAGGATGGATGACTCACACACATTTACTGTACGATGGGGAACATATCAAGGAAAGGACAACCGTCAGACCATCCATCACATAACAATGGGATCAAATGTACTCATCACAAACAATGTACACATGGAGCCACACACAGCAGTACGCTGCTTGTCGAGACCAATGGACTACAATCATGGACACCCAGGGTAAATCTGGACACAAATGGACTCTTATTTTCCAGTAATGGACAAAATGTGGACTGATAAAAAAAGGAGCGATAAAGCATTTCAAAGTATATATTTCAACAAAGCATTTATGGATGAGTGAGACATGAGAAGTGAAAGCTGTGCTCTGAGTGCTGCTGGATACGCTCCAGACGTGTTGCTAATGTCTTTGAGACAGTGGAGATGATTTGGGAGAAATTAGAGAGATAGCAGCTCATAACTAGCAAATAGCTAATTAGCATCAAATTGCTCTTGTGGGTCAAGTGACTACCATAAAGACTGTTTTGCGGGAGTCATTTTGCAGTTCTAATTAGGAATTGCAGTGTAGGATCATAACAACATATTAAAAATTCATGTAAGATATTTGCACTAGTTGAAAACCATTTGGGAATGTTTTGTTTTTCTAGATATCTCTATCATCTTTTGCTGTGGATGTCACATGAAATTGAAGGTGAGCATTTTGTAAAATGTCCGACAGTTGAAGTAGATAAATATAAAGTATATATCTTGCCCCATTATTCCTGAGTAGTTATTGGTTAAAAATGGCTGCGACTATGGAGCCTCATTTACATGCAGCTTGGTACAATATGAACTAGGAAAGCGTGATTCATCCGTCTCACTTTTGCCCAGAAGCATTTCCAAGCTCCGCCTTCAAAGTTATATATCTTTGATCTATTATATTCAGTCTGTGACATCTCTTATGTTAACTGTTAAAAAGGAGGCCCATAAAATATTGAAACAAGAAGGATGAGTTGTCTTTATGTTGTTATTTGTCTTTGTTAGGAGTGCTTTCTTTCTCTCCCCAAAAATGCTGGTTCTTAAATACACAACAAAGGTATGAATAGGGGTCTTTTTAAACTATCTTTATTTTACGTTTGTGTGTGCACATTGCCCATTGATTGGACCTGGACCTCCCTCCACATCAATGCTTCAGTGAAATAATTGCCGTCGATAATGGCGGTTCAACCCTTTGCAAACATGGTTTCTTTCCTCCACAGGGCTGGATCATTACTGCACTGAGTACAATAGCGTAGCGCCCTAAACAACACGCTTACATCTCTCAATTATCTCCGTCCATTCTCTCTCTCACACACGCCTGTCTTTGAATCTTTCTCCCTTTTGCCCATGGCTTTCCTTTCTGCCACATTGCATATCATATATTAGATGGCCCAGTTAAAATATTTGTATCATTTTATCTGTTGGAACCAATGGGCTTCGTTTTGCACTTTCCAAAATCCATTTTTCTCTCACATCGAATTGCAAGTCATTCTTGAACTGCCTCTCTGATATGTGAATGTGTTATAGGGTCAGTGTGCCCAGGGGTTAAGCCCGTCGGGGGGGCTTCTCCTCGGTGAGTGAGAGCCTCTGCTTTCAGACATGCTGCTTTGTGAGCTATGATAAATCTGTGGGAGCTCCAGTGCTGAGCTCAGAGCCAGAGGGAGCTGGGGGACGGCAGGGCTAGTACCAGGCAGCGCCACTCTCTCATTACAGAGAGGCCTGGATAGCGCTGGGCTCCTCCCGGGACCACTGACACGGAATATTTTTAGGCCTACGGTGCAGCACTGCAGTTAGGCCAGTCACACCACAATGCCCTGTTTCCTTGAGCAGTATCTCGGCAACAACAACAGTCCATTTAGAGGTTGACGTTCTGCTGCAAACACACCTACATAGACAATAACTTTCACAAGCCTCCCATCCACCCACACCTCTACTAATAAGGGATAATGGGAATCAGCAGTGAAAGGCAAGATGTCTCCGGAGCTGTGCAGCATTAAACCATAGAGGGCTCTGTTTCCTTTCCTCCCTCTCTCTGCCTCCTCCCTCCCCTTTCTTCCTCTCTCTTTCCATCTCTTTCACTTTACCCCAGAGGTTTGGTGTTCTGAGGAGTCTGGCGCCTTGTCCCCCCCCCCCACCCCTTCCTATATGGCTCTCTGCAGCAGAATCAATATTTGAGGACAATTTGCGCCGCGCTGCTCCCTGGTGGCTGGGGTTTGACGCTGCAGCTCCACCCTCGGACGGAGAGGACTCGCCTCAGACAGATTCACAGCTCGTCTCGGGTCACCGCTATTTAACAAGAGAATCTGCAAAGTGCACCGTACATATATTTACAGCTGCTGCTGTCTGGCCACCCCTGCAGCACAACAGACACACACTCCTCGGCCGTTTTTTTTGCCAATTTACGAGAAGGGAGACAACTGAACCGGCTAAGAGGCCCCAAGGTATCTTGGAGGGATTTCATATTACCATATTCATCTTTAATGAGTTGTTACATAGCATGAAAATGTAACAGGCATCAGAGTCTATCCATGGGTCTATAGATACGTTCTTTGTACACAAAAGAAACACAAAATCCACATTTAAGATTATTGTTACGAGCTGGCTTCAGAAATAAGGACATAGGCTCTTACTGTATGAGTTGTGCTTACAGACACATTCTCCTTGCTTTTTAACTCGACGTGGATGTGTCTTTAATGTGTCGGTGGGGGTCTAACCTCCCAAATGTCCCATGGAGACGGGTTGCTTTCATCTCCACGGGTAAGCAACTGGTGGTCCGCAGAGGCCTGGAAGGTTCTTATTATACATCCATGGCCTGGACCCACAGAGGCAAATAAACAGCATGGAGGACATGACTGCAGAAAAAGATGCTAATGAGAAAGGATTGGCAGTTTCTGAGAGAAAGGAAACAGAGGAACGCTGATACCTTAAAGAAAAACCCAAAATAGAGAGGTATACTGTTTGAGAGAGATGGAGCGTGTGAAGAGTATTTTAAGTGTCTTTGTTTATGCGTGAAGTCTGGGTGGCTCCTGAGAGGCCACTTGCAATCGTCAAACCAAACGCCTCCAATAGTCCATCCTCGTCGGCAATTCACACAATGGGTACCTAGAGAGGAAGAAATAAAGGGATGAAACATCATTGTCTTTGCTTATGCATCATCTTTTGTCAAGTCCAATTTGTATTAGCCTCCAGCCATATCTGGGAAATATGAGTTCAGGATTCATGTTCAGTGAGAATGGTAATCTTCAGATGAAGTGACTCTGTCAGAGGGGGGAAGATGTGTGACAACTTGAGTCAGCTGGAGGAAAAGAGAGCGTTATGCCATTGTAGAGGGAACGGGCTCCACCTCCTGCTGTCTGAAACTGACATTGATATAATGTAAGTCAGAGGGAGATTAGCTAATGAAGACGATCTGATCGGTGTTAACAGTGCCGGGTCGCAGCAGCTGCGTGGGCATGTCACTGTCACTTCAGAAAGAACAAATCAACTCAAGCCAAACATCTTTCCTTCTACAGATCACATCTATTTAGCGTAATAACTGTGACATAATTACTAAAAATCTGTGCTCAAAAGCTCTCAAAAATACACGATTAAAACCACATATAATTGCATCGAGGACTTTTACCATCACTCATCTCAATCGAGTACACAGTGGCCTTCTTCACTCAGTATTCTGGTGGATTAGTGCAACATGGTCACGTGAAATTATTGGCTGCAGCCGTCAGGTGGTGATGTGGGGATTAATTGCATTAGCTCCACTCTCTTACCCAGCATAGAATATGTGACAAAAACACCACAAGGCAGCCCATTAAAATTCAATGAAACCAAACAAAAAAACCCGGCAAACAATCAAAAGTGCCTTTAATATTCATTTTGCGGCAGGCCTGCGACGGGCCGATATTGACGGTGGAGTGAGCGGGGGACTCATTAACATCTCCTCCCTCGCTGCTTCCTCTCGCTGAGCCCTTCCTTGCTGCGTCGTCAAACTCACTTATCTCTCTGAAGCAATTAGCCACTGGAGGCTCCATTGACCTGAGCTTTTGTTAGACTAACGGGCTGCATTAGCATGGCCGCGGCCTGGCAGTCTTGGCAATGCATGTGTCGGTGCCAATGTGAGCAGCGCTGATAAAGAGGAGCCCTGCGGTGTGCACGTGTGTGTGTTTGGAACAGCACAGGAGCTACATGCATGTATATTAACTGCCACTATTGTGCCATTTGTATAAGAGAACCTATACTCTTTATGTGTACAATAGTGTGGTGTAGTCGTGTTTGCAAAAGGGGGATTTAAATGGCCATGTAAGCACTTCATATCTGTGTGTAAATGTAATTTCCCCTGCCTTTATGATAGCCTACAACATGCAAAAGATTAAAGAGCTGAATGCACTGATAATGTCAACAGCAGCTATCCGTCTCCACAGCAATATATATTTCCATACAATATCCCTATTGTATTCATGGTATTTTGTGTGGACATGCGCCAGAAGTAACAGATTCAATTTTGCCCACTGAAGCTATAAGATTACACACATATAAACATGACAATGTGATGGGTTCCAGTGCTTGCAGAGGGAAAAGTGTTGCTTGCTGGCACTGCTGCACATATGACTAAAGACACCATAGTGTTGTGCGTGGCCCCGGGCACTTCGCTGGCGAATATGGTATGGTAACACTGCTATTTAGAGCCTGTTTCTAATTTGAAGAAATTGCATTTACTTTACAGTCACGCTGCATTTTTGTCAGCCACGTAGCAAGCTCCCTGACATCTTAGAACAAACAGCCTCCACACGAAGATGACACACAAATCTGAATTTAGCTATCAGACAAACAGCCCCCATTTATGCTAAGTACATAAATAGCCTTCTAGTAAGTGTTTACACCAATGACAACAATAGCTAAGTATGCATGCATTATTCATAATTAATTATTCAAATGTGCAACTCCTTCCTTATTTACAGAAATTAATGTTTTGTTTTCCCGAGGAATGCTTTGTGTGTGGTACATTGGGTGGAGACGCAACGCCCTAATACATTTCCCTGTCAGGTGAGGTACGGAGAAAGTGATGAGACAGAAGAAGGGATGACCAAACACACAGAAACCATTAGTTCCACTGTCTCCGTGGCCTGCTGCTGCAAATGTAAAATCATTACAAGCAGAGACCTCACAAGATGTACAATGTCGTGGTTTTTGTAGTATGTGTGTCCGTGAGGAAGATGCATTTTTAGAAAGTTGCTCCAAGTGGGTATGCCAAGTATGCCAGCTATAGGTTACCAGTGTACAATTGTGTGATAATGGTTGAACGAGCTAATTGAAAATGGCTTTGTCCAGTTATAAGTACGGCTCTGCTCACATTAAATGCAGTTCATTTGAAGGTCAGTACGTTTTTCTTTCACTCAAAGCTGGAAGAAGTTCCTGTGTTTCTTTTGTCCGCATTTTGAACTAAATGGACATCTGCTGTTGTACTAGATAGAGAAACTTGAGTGCCTTGTCATTTTAAAATCATAAAACATGTTGCGATTCTTTATGCGGTGACAGTTATGCTTATATTTGCTGCCTCTTGTAGTTTTTTGGGGGTTGCTACAGGAAACACAATTCTAACGGAAGGGAGAAACTACTCAAGTGGAAAACCAACTTTGACACAAGACAGGAACTTCTAGCTTCTATTCCAAAAAGAAAGAAAACCTCTTTCAAAATAACACTTTTTTCATATTGCAAAATACAACCAGCACTGGATCTTAACTTGCTTAACACACTATGTGATGAGTTTCAGGGCCAAGGCTGGATCTGTTTGAGAGTTCTTGCCTCAGTTTAGTTCGGATCGATCGCTTTGTCATAAGCTGATGTGGTTTCCCTGCCCTGTAGCAGGCCCATGGTCAACATTTGATACAAATATGACTCTCACATGCTGGGGTGCATTTTCCTAAGCTGAGGCTAAGTAGTTTATCTGTACAGCAGTACTGGCTGGTTTCTATGTCTTGGTGCGAAATATAAAAAGCTGCTATCTGCAGTCTTTAAGACAGCAGCAATTATAGTTATTAAGATGAAACAATGACATGAGGGTATTATGATTGAACACGTTCAAGGGAGCTGTAGTTATTAGATGTTAGCTGTTAGCTGTTGTCGTGCAAAACAAATAGAGTCTTTGCCTACAATTTTATCAAAGTGACCAAAGAAACCATCAACAACAGATTGCATTACACCACCATTGCAGTTATGGATATATGTCATCATAACTATTACACTTCCATTTGATAATTCATTGACAGTCACTGAGGCCATTGGATGGGGGAAACATACCCTTATTATATATTTAAGGCTTGCATTGAGAAATGACGCTCATAGTTTCTGACCACTAGCTCTCCTGCTGGTGCTGATTTTCAGACACATATTTTCAGAGCCCCCCCCCGAGCGTGGCTGCACATCTGCCGGGACTGGCCGGCCAGATGCCATGCCCTCAGCCGGACTCCCGCCTGCCCGACAAGCTCCACAGGCGGTGACTGGCGTCTCTCATCCCCCGCTGAACCCTGCTCGCCCTCAGCGCTCAGGGCTACCCGCCTCCTCTGTGCCAGCCTGACAGATGCCCCGTCAGTGCAGATGTGAGTGGTGTTGGGGGGGGGGGGGATGGCAGAATTGAGCTAAATCACTGTGTGATCAACGTGTGTGGTTGGGAGGTGATGTGGGCTCAGCGGGCACACAAACATTTACAATTGGCCAGGCAGTCCTTGTAAACAGGAGTGGTTGTACAAAAGAGGCAGGTTGAATAATTGATAGGATGTAAGAGGATCTGGCTTTGGGGGATTTTGGAGCATTGATTCTGGCTAAGAGGGAGAGAGCATGTGGGGAGAGAGAAAGGCTTTCCTGGTGCTCGCCTTTATAAATGCTTTCCTCCGTCCTTTAGCCCTCACCTCGCCCAGCAGTGGTGATTCTTTGCATGCCAGGTATAGTTTTTCATCTTCAGCTTCTCTCTATGCTCTCCTTTTGTATTCTGTGTGGAATCATGGGGCAGTTCTACATGCCAGTGCATGACAACAACATAGCCAGAGAGGAACAAAGGAGCAGATGGCTGCTAAAAAGGGTGAAAAATAAAAGAAGTATGGAAGGATGATGGAGAAATTACACTACAAAAAGAAATCAGAAACAAAATATATAAACAGGACAAAAGAGAGGAAGAACATGATAGTGAGTGGCTGAAAGGGTAGAGAGAAGAACACTGTCATAGCAAAACATTTCACTATGTCTGCCTCAGGCACAAAATGTCAGAAAACAACTCATTCAAGTGTGTGAGGTTCCCCCACTTTACCTGGATAAAAGTCATTAATAATCTGCTCCCACATACAGAAACATACATGAACACAAACACACACTGCCTATGCTGTGGTTACCCTTTCATCTCACCAGCTGCAGGGCTCATAAAACGAGCTGATATAAATAAATTCACCAGCCTGGTTTCAAGCCTAAGTCTGCCAACAAACTCACACAGACACACAATACACACATTTGTAGATCCACACGAAGCACACACTGTTTCACAGCCTCCTTTGACTTTGCACACTTCACATTCACATCATGTCCGCAGACTGGGAAACAAGCTTATCTGTGGTTGTTTCACTTGAGCTGTACTTTGCAGAAGTAGGAGAAAATGTCTCACTCTCGTCTCATCAAACAGAAGCAGAATCAAGATGTGACACTTCAACACTGGTCACTAAAAGAAACACTTCCATGTTATTGTTGTGCAAGTGACGGGTACTCGCTCGATTCAAATGCGAATGTCTCTTTGAAGAAAGTCTAACAGCTGTACCATGAGGTGCTTCGACGGTATATTGCCTGTTTTATCACAATACATCACACACATTGCTTTGGCATATTGTACTGTATGAAAGCAGCATCATTTCTACTTCAAACACGTTTTGCAGTCATTTTAAGTCTGGGTCTTGCCTTACTGTAAGATTTAACAATTAGCTATGATGGCTAATGCTTTCTCTCCTCTTGGCAACTCTCTTTGGTCTCCTATGGAGCTCATGTGTCTGGGGAAAGTGAATAAAGATAAGGCCTGTTTTTGGACTTGGTCTTTCTCTGGGATTTGCTTTATCTTTCCCTCAAATAAGCCCCATTTTGTGCCTGAAGTAAATGAGAACAGTGGGTGGCTTCACTCAGACAAGAGACATGTGTTTGTTTGGCATTGGGTGGGTGGGTTACATCATCTAGCTGTCCGCCTCATGGCCATGCGCTCCTCTGTGCCGACACAAAGACAACGCGCTAAGACCATCATCAGAGGAAATTAGCTCAGTAGCGTTGAAAGCCCTCGCTTCTCACAATAGCCAGTGGCCATGCTAAATCATTAGCCTGTCACTTCGGTGGGGTTGAGTCCAATTATTCTCTCAATCCGCCTCCGAACCAAATTGCATTATTGCAATTATATCCATCGCATGACATATTGTCTCGGCGAGGGTGTATGAGACGGGGAAAGGAGGAAAGAGACCGAAAAAAGAGAAGGGAGACAATAATAATTTTGGTCGCATTATCAAGCACAGGGGAACGTCTCACTGTTTGCAAACCGGCTCTATAAAAGGGCGTATTGATTATGATTTCTGCTGAAATAGATATTTGTATTAACCGCATAAACATCTCTCTCGATCAACCGTTCTCTCACTTACTCTAATTGATTAAGATGGTTCCATGCCAGACTTTGTTATCGAATCTATTCAATAGACTTGTTACAGACTCTATCCACTTCTTCCTCTCTCTGTGTCTACGTTACTCTCACTCTGTCTTTCCTTCTCTCTCCATAGCTTCTGCCATCACAGCACTCTTTTCATCACGCTGTCAGTGCTAATCATGGTGCTGCTCATCGTGCATCAGATCATTATCCAGACCTTCCACTCTGATGAAGTCTGAGGTGTAATACAGAGTTGTCTAGTCGCACCACGCCTCTGGTGCTGTTGGTGTCACCTGCTCGGACATGAGAGTATCAATATGAGGAGCGACGCAGTAACACTTAGTGGCTTCATACTGCACTCTCATCTCTATCCTGATACACATATTGGCCAGTTGCAACAGTGGACTCCAAATGATGTCAGAAAATAAGGGTTGCATTTCTACATGCTTATGTGATTAGAATCAGCAAAAAGTGAATAGGTAACCAGTAACAGGTTAAAAAGCGATACTTTGGATGTTTTGAAGTAGGGTTGTCCTCCCTAGTCACTGGCCGTTTCTCAATCTCGAGGATGCTGGCTTGGTAGTCTCATACTTCCAAGTCACTTCCTTCAGAAACGAAGCAATATGCTTCCAAGCCACGGCTTCGGAAAACGAAGAAGAATGGAACAGGCTAACAAGTGTGCCACTCTCTCTAACGGTTTCAACATAAACTGTACCGAAAATAAATACCTCACGATGTCTATCTAATTATGAACTTGCTTTACTTTCACGGAACACATTTTTGGTGATAACAAATGTAACAAAGTAACATATTTACCAACACGTGTTCTACGCCACTACATACTTACATTTAAATGTGTGCTGCGTCGGTTCAGCCATTTTCCGCAAGGGTTTTTGAAATTGGTCCGTGCGCAAAGCATTGTGGGGATTTTAAGGACGCCAAGTCTACCCATGTGCAGCCTCGAAATTTCCCCCAAAGCAAGGACGCGGCCTCGGTGGAATTCCAAGTATGCTGGACATTGGAACGGTCCTGCTGCGCCACTTGATGACGTAGCATCCTTGAAATATTGGCTTGGAAGCCAATATCCTCGAGATTGAGAAACGGCCACTGTATTACGTACCAACATAGGTGGAAGATGGCATGCCTCCAGTTTGGAAACTAAGCAATGTACAGTAGCAAAACATAATATTAGCCACCTGAAAGAAATGCCCACCTAATCAATATAATTTAGCTTCAAATGCTTTTCGAAACTGAAGCTGATATCTATGCTTTTCCCCAAAGCTACCAAACTCTTTTGACATCAAAAGTAATTTTCCCTTGCAGAACACGGCGGGGGTTGTTATTGTGTGCCTTTGGTAAGTTCACCAAAGTCACACAATAACAAACCAACTGACTGGAAGAGTAATTTACATCTGCAAGGTAAAATTATAGTTTTAGTCAAAATAAAGAATTAAGCACATTTTGTGGGCGGCTTAAATACATTTTCTCTCTTCCCCCAGCAAAGCAGTACATTGCCCATTGTGGAGGAAACTTCTGTGTAGCAATGCAGTGGGAGTCACTGACTCATGAAGGAGACACGAGGAGAGCTGGAGCTTTGATGGCAAACACTGACGGTTTATTTGGAGTTTCGGCCGGAGAGTTGACAAGACAGGTGGTGTGTCACGAGTTGACACAGCGGTTGCCAAACCAATTCTGAAGAACTCTTTCTGCAGCTCGAGGTTTTAACTAGTTCGGAGTGTAATAATCAACATTCTTCATCAGTGAGACTAAACGTTATGGACCCTGAATCTAACTAGAGCTCTCGTCCATAGAAAAGAATGCGCGCCAGGGAACCTACGTCCCTAAACAGTAAACTACCTCATGGCGGCTTGTGCTCTGTCATAGACTGGCAACAACAATGCGCCCAAGCTGCCTCTCCTTAAGAGAGATAGCAGCTATACCCAAGGCCGTAGACCTGTGCCATGGGAAAAGAGACAGTGAGAGGAGAAAATGACTGTGTCAAAGGATGAATACCAAGGCAAATTATTTCCCTAACACCCATTATCCTGCCTTCTTCTCAAAACTGTAAATATGTTGACTGTCATCTTCTTTAATGAATTGACTCATACAACCCTATTTCAAAACATCCAAACTATCCATTTGACTGTTGTTTAAGTGGCGTCAAGGTTGTTTTTCTGCCTTTTTCTTGCCCTGGAAACTGTGTGCATGTGTTTGTAAGTGTGCCCTTGTGTGAGTGCCTGTGCCTGACTGCAGTGAGACCTTGGACCCAAATGTAATTAGACTTGGTAATGATGTGGCCTGTTTACAGCTTAAGCCCTCTGCTAATGATAAATGCACTTGACATATGTAGTCCAGACTCCACTTCAAAAAGATAGTGTGGGACAAGCTCCATGTCAGTTAGTCAGCCAGCAATAATGTATCATTGATTTACATCCTGGACCTCGTGCACAGTGACCCATGTCCTCAGAGATGTTTGGGACTGACCACATTTCTGACAGCTGACTAATCACTGTGGAATTATGCAAATGGTAGAGAACATACCATTTAGTTGTGAGGACACTGCTCTAAATGATACAGCAATAAAACGTGTTTCACAGCTGCTGCCTTTTGCTATGTTTGTTACAGACTGTGCGTATTGTACCTTGTTGGGAAAATACTGAATTTTCCTTCTATATCAGAGTAGCACATGATAACAGAGGCCCTACGTAGCTGTGTACTTAGCCGGATGTATGACTGCATGGATGACGCTCCTGAGACACTGTGTTGAAGGTATGATTGCTATGTTCCTAAGATTGGCAGGATGACACAGCCCCTAGACAGATAGGCATATGACTGTCATGTGTATTGCTTACGCAGGCCTTAGCTAATCTTAACTAATGAAGAGAATACTGCTTTGAACCGGTATTCTTCCATCTTGTTGACTGTAACACCCTCTCTTGTATATAAGCATATCAAGGACTCTACTCTGGGAACTATTTGTGCCATGCAGCTCTGTGTGTGATGACTAATTCCATTCTTGCAAGGATAATAAATACATGTATCCTGATATTGAAGACGGTGACGAGTGATATTTTTCTAACATACCTATTCATCGTTGAATCAAATGCTCTTTAAGTTGTTGATTTACATTCTTATTAGTGATGTCAATCGATTAAACTAAAAGAATGTAATCTCAATAATAATCTGAGATAAATTATGATTAGGTATATGTCTATGTCAAAACCGAGTAAAGAGATTTTGCTGAAACATGCGCCAGTTTCTTGAAGTTGCACAGGAGTGGGCGATACCTGAGGAGGTCACTATACTGTAGGGACAGTTTGTGCTCACAATATGGTGGAAGAACATTACACAGAGGGTGGTCACAGCGGCTCTTTGTGAAAGCGGTTTGTAAGTGTTTTTGCTAAGTGTTGGAAACATTTCGAGTTTACGCAATAACATTTTCAGCCCTCAATGGAATAAACATCATTTTTCTCTTAGTCACAGAGAAATGTAGTGAGACAAGTATAAACTGTGCATTTCACTGGCAGGCAGCCATTAACTTGACAGTATGAAAGAGGGATATAGAGAGAGATGCCATGCTACGCAGACCCCTGACCACCTGCTCTCATTCCTTGATTCTTGCTCGCCATCCTGCCTGGGGGTCACAGTGGACAACACTCAGCAGACCTCCACTTAAACTCCTCGCAATCTGACTGACTCAACCTCATTAATCCACTCAGCATGTGTTTGTGTGCACTTTCCTACTTGTGGTAATGCGTAGCCAGCAGTGCATGTAAGCTTCTGCGTGTCCTTGTGTGCGTGTGAAGGTGCCGGTCTGGACCCCCAGGGGGTGAGATGGTGGGACGGCCGGGGCGAGGTGCGTGGTGATGTGACAGCGCTGGGGCAGAGCAGGGCCAGTTGGTGCAGCTCCATCTGTGGCCCTTCTGTTCCTTCACGACCTGACCTTTGACTGTCTTTATGTGTTACATGGCAAGGATAGCCGGCGCAGGCTGAAAACTCATCTCTTTCGACTCCATTTCGAGCGATAGAATTACTAACAAAGAATTACTAACAAAGCACTTATATACTAATAAAGGACTGTCTTATCTATAAGCCAGTTGAGTAGCACTTGAAATGTTTTGGCTATATGAAACCTGATGTACTTATATGATTCTGTTTTCTTCAAGGTTGTATCTTCCTGGTCGAATGTACGTCGCTTTGGATAAAAGCGTCAGCTAAATGCAATGTAATGTAATGTAATGTAATATCTGAGCCATGCCCCTTCAGTATGCACAGAGGTTAGCTTGGTAGTAAAGATGTGCAAACAGTGGCATGAATCACAAAAAGATTCAGGAGTCAATGTATGTGTACGGATGGTGTTAAGGAATATAACCTCAGAGAGGATTTTGTAGAGGCTTTGATTCACACTTGACACAGTGCTAATGAGAGAAAAAACTGTCACTTCACAGCGCTAATTTGGGTGTAATATCCCAAAGTCAGCCAATCCACCGAGGAGAGGAGAAAGAGAAAATTAAGCATCTGCTTCATTTCCCTAACTGGCCGTAGCCAGACTCATTAACAAGAACTATGCTCATACAGAGAGGCTCCATCAAAGCCGAGGTCCTCATAGAAACATGCACATAGACTATAAAGTCTGCATCACAGCACACACCCAATCAGAATGAGAATGTCATAGGGAAAGCACACTGTGGCAGCAGATTAGTGACAACCAATGACATCAACTTGAAGAAACACATCATAAAATCAAAGGGACTGATGTTTCAGACATGGCCGCTGACGTCTGCTTTCAACGCGTACGGACATCCTTCATTAACCTCGATGGTGATGATGGTGAGTTGCAAGGCCAGCTTAAACAAAGCCTCCTATCAGGCTGCTGAGCTGCCTGGAAACATTTCTGGGTCACCGAAAGTGAGAGCTGAGCTCATAGATGAAATGGAGGCTGTTGTCACTGTGGAGCCTCAGAACAGATGGGGTGCAGAGAGTGTTTACGTCCACCGCAATGGCAACGTTTTCATTTCCAGTTAAAGAGGTTAGTGAGAGTCGGAGGAATCAATTAGCTTTTGATGGGGTGAGGTTCTTAAAATTAATTAGTGACAGCCTAATTACAGAGGAACAATGGGCTGATAATTACATCTGCAATAATTAATACAGCTACTGTATTGTAACAAAAGGAGCGTTGAGAACACCATCATCAGCTAATAGCTTATTACAGAGTTGATACAATCAGCAGTTCTGTAATGAGAGATGACAGAGCTGGAAAGCTTCGGCCAAGTGTGGGGAAGGGTCTGGGGTTACAGATGTGTCACATCAGAGTGTATTTCCACAAGTATGAATGTTGGCAAAGAAACACATGGTCGTCAATGAACAGACTCAGTTAACATTGAGCCACAGCAATTTCAACTGGGTTCCTGACAAGGTTTCCATTCATTACTTCCATTCCCAACGTAATGATGTTCTTCTGTAAAAATGCTGGTATATTAATTCAGCATTATCTCTTGCACTGCCAATAATGTTTGAGAAAAGTCCATTTTAGCCTCTTTTTTTCTTCTGAGCATAGTGAGTCAGAGTTGGCCATTATGTAGTTTAATTTTAAAACCGTTTTTCCAGACATGACCTCAATCTTTCATGTTCAAGTTGAGCCATAGCAGGCTTCCTCTACCTTTAATGATCAGATCTCTTGAATATATTATCCTGTAGAGTCTGACTGTTCTCTTCCAGGTTTTACTCCTGAAAGCAGATCAATCCACTTGCAGTGTCTCTGAAATGTTAAAGCTCTTCTTTAGATATTCTGCGAGGTTCAGACCCTCTGAGAGCAGATGACCTAAATGCTTAGTTGTATAACCACCACTTTAGGTTATATTTAGATCATTCAGTGATCACAGGCCTTAGTTTATGCGCTAGTCTGGTTGTTTAAAAAAAGTTGTTGGTCAGGCACGGATTACCTTTGATGGATAAAATCCACCTGTAATCTTTTTGAGGTTTGGAATATTTGTATACAGTGAAAGGGAATAAAAATACTTTTCTGTACCTTCTGTCCTCTAACGATAGACAGAGACTACATTGAGACAGAGGTGGTGGCAGAGTCTGAAATGAATCTCAGAAATGTGTCAGATTGGTCCTAGCCAAACTGAGTGAAGCGCTCATCAGTGCAAAACCTCAGAGGAGCCTCAGTGCCGACAAGATGTCATGCAAGACTTCAGGAGACAAGGTCATCCCTGACTGCAGGTAAGTCATCCTAGCAGATACTGTTGCTATTTCATTTGAAAACGATGATGATCCCATCTGTATGTGCGACAGATGTTTACACATCTGGTTCTAGGTTGGGCATCTTTGATGGGTTTGTTTTGATTGGCCAAACCAATGCATGCACATTGCTGTGGACTGCAGCACAGTAAAGACTTGGTGCCCCTGTAGAGTGCAAAAAGAAGTGTAAGACTAAAGCAAATATATGGAAACTAATAACTTTAAACATGTTTTGCAATCTGAGTTTATATGTTAATCGAGCTGTCAATCAGCATGGGAGTGAGTTGGTTCCACTTTATTTAGACTTGGTGGGTGGTGGGGCTATGTTTACATTGTATTATAGGTTGTGCCTTTAAAATATTTAAATTCTCAAATATGTGTATGTATTAAAATAAGATAAAAAGGGCATCCATGCTACAACCAAGTTTTAGGAAAATATTCCCAGTATTTTTCTGTAATTCTGAACCCAATTGGGTTGGCAGAGGTAATCAAATACATACCAGAGTCTGAATTGGTAATTTTCCAAAAATATACAGCATATCTTTTTAAAACCACATTCAATATTGTATTACGCATCTGATCTTTACAGACATAGTAGGCCCATGACTTCATATTTGTATATATTTTTATTTAAAAGAGTCCCCTTTTAATTTAAGTTGTGTGCTTTTTTTATTTAGGGATTTCTTTAGGGCTAATTGACAGTATCTCTGCTGCACCCCGTTTAGCCTCATTTAAGTTTTAAAGGTGTAGAAATGCAACAGTGACAGCAACTTGTCAAATGCAGGACCTTTATTTCCTCTTTTAAAAAAAAAGTATTTTCATCTACGAACCATAATTACACACACATGCCATACACACACATGTACAGGAACATTTAGAACCACGTCCTCTCTTCCCGATGCTCCACAGCGATCACAATCTAATTAGCCAAATATCCTTGACAAGATTTTAAAGCCCACATAACAGCCTGACAGGAAGCCTTCTTGATGTCTCTATTTGAAGTGGCACAAATTAATCCTATAAAATATAACACTAATTATCTTGTAATCTACCATTCTACTCTCCATCACGCTGGTAATGTAAACCCATGAGAGGAGAGTCCCTTTTAATTGATTGTTGTAAGCATTGCAGGTAATGCACAGGAAACCCTGGACCATGACCAAGGGTACTAGACATGCTCATCATGTAATTGTATAATATGTCCTCAGGGAAAGTCATAAACCATCTAGTAATTATTACGTCTATATACCTTTGCTTGTGTGAAAAGTCAGTGTAAATGTATGAAAAGCCCACGAGATCAGACTGTCTTCGCGGTTCTGGGCCGCCTTGACAGATGTCAACATGTGAACGATTGTCCTTGGGTAAACCTCCAGTGGCTTGGGAGATGTGGCAGTATATGATGAAAGCCGAAGGAAATGAAGAGTCCTTGAGACTGTTTGGGGTTTTATTCGAAAAACCTGTCATATTTGCTTTAGATCAACAATGTTGCTGAGGTTCTGTCCTTTCAAGAGGCAAATGCTTAAAAAGACTTAATCGAAACAGCAGCTCAAAATAATGAAAACACCCCAAAAGGTGACGACATAAGAATAACCTTAACATTCGATACAATAACAATTAGATTCATAGTGATTACGTCAATATTATTATGTGCCTACAAAGATTTTCCAATCCCTAATTTGCGTTTGCACTTATAGGAGTATGTGTTGGAGTATAGCAGTATATTGAAGGACAATGTTTTCACCGCATTGACTGTAAGTTTACAGCATCAGGGCTATGAGTAGAAAAAATGTTTCTGTATAAACACTTTTCTTCATCCTATTGATCCTTTAGAACATCTCTGAAAACATTTTTAATTAGACATTTAATGTTAAACTCATTGCGCTTTCCATTTCGTTAAAGAACTGCCAGACGTTTCATTTTCTTCTGTATTCTCAATAGATTTCTGCCACAGCTAGTGAGGACAAGAAGCAATTAAATATATACTGTAGGAACCAAACGTGCAAAAATCCTGTGTAGGTTGGTTTAAGATGCTTAGAGATGAAACCTGACAGTCGGAAAAACATAAGAAAAAAGTGAGTGAATATAGCAGGTTAACACAGAGGTTCTTGAAACATATGTTATATAATAAGCTTTTCTTTCTAGCAGAGTCTTTTCAAAGTGGCCTTTACCATGAATTTTGTCTGTATATTGTTGAATTTCATATTTCAATCAAGGGCACTTCAGTTTTTGATTTTTTTCCATCAGAGTTATTGTCTCTAATGGTTTGAAAGGCTGGCATTGGACAAGGAAACAATATAACAACCCTTGCAATAGGGTAAGAAAAAAAGGGAACTTATTCTACATTATAAAAAACATCGGTGATGATATATAACAGAATAGCAAAAGAAAGATATAACATGACTAGTAGCAGTTCAGAAAACACAGAAGATGAAATGTCAGAGTTTCTCGCGAGGTCATGGCACAACATTCAATCGAGTATGTGGCAGTAAGGGCAGCACCTGAAAGCGTGTCGTGAAGGGCTTCTGCTGGAGGCGGGGACCAGAGAGTCAATGACAGCATCTGCATCCACTGCCAAGAGACAGCCCTGGTGTCCGACATCTGGGAGAGAGGGAACACTAGACAGGCGGACTCATCAGCCCTGTAAGCCTGCAGACAGTGAGTCAATGCAGAAATACCTCAGCAGGGAAGATGCCTGCTGTCAACAGGGATCAACCTGGAGGCTGTCTTTTTGAATTATGGCCCCCCTTAATCACGAGGCTTCTCTGCTGCCCAGGGAGTCTAAGGTGAAGCAGATGTAGCCCAAAGTTACGTTTATTTCCCCTTCCTTACATCCTTATTTGAAACACCGATGCACTTCGCTCCACTGAAAAGAGTAGAAGTCATTACTTGTATTGACCTTTTAGTGTCGGCCAGCACATCCTGTGCATCGCTGCAGGAAGCTGTTGGAGGCATCGAACTGAGCCACGGATAGATCCGACTGTCTGTCTGTCTGATGTCAGATATATTGACTTTTATTCATAGGACATATCTCTCCGTGTGCAGGGTAAGTGAGGGCTATGACTATGCTTGATTTATGCTGTATATATCCCTCAAATGGAAGTATTTATTCCCCTTATGGCCAGGTCGCTAGCTGGCTGTCAGTGCAACATTCTCATCTCAATTACAACTGACACAATTCAGCCAGATAACCTGAGTGCTATTTACACCTACTCACATCCTACATGCTGTATTGCTGTCAGCTCGACCTGTTCCACCTCCAGCTTCATGCATTTCTTGGGGAAAATATGTGTACAGACTTGTATCATCATGTCTGGTGAATGCAGTTAATTGTGTCCAATATTTTTCTTGTCAGTTTGTTCCCTGCCATCATTTTCTAGTCGGTCAAAGGAAGCCCACAAGGCCATGGCTAAATCTCCAGACAGATGTCATTCCAATTGTATAACAGGTGAATAATATTTTCTGCTTTCACCCAGACACCAATATTAATCATCACTACTTTGCGTTCAGGTGAAAAAGGCTTTCATTAGTCATTGCAATCCCATTTTTGAACTAGAAATACGTGGTTTGGTTCCTTGGCATCAATGTCAAATGACTTCTTCTGTATAAAATGAGACAAGAAATTGGCTATGTTGTTGCAGAATCATGTTTCATTTTTATATCTATCAAACTTTCAATAGATGTTAATTCAGGTTTAAAGCTCTAAAGGGCACTAAGGTACGCCACTATCGAAACACTTCCAACAGTTGAATGATGAAGGAAACGTCTGACTAAGCTTCACCAACTCTAGTTACATGATTCTGTCATTTTCATTGAAATCATTTCTTAAATTATTTCAGTTTTTGTGTAAGCGTTCTCCTTCTAAAATCCTATGCAGACACTTCCTCGGCTGAACACAGAAGGCTTTGATTCAACCTTGATAAATGCCCCTTTATAAATACTCATGAATATGCAATTAGTTCCTGCACATACATGACGTCCTATATGTGGAGCGGATAAAGAGCTGGTGTTGCAGTGCATAATGCTCTGCGCTTATGACATCTTAATTAGCAGCATCTGCACTGGATTACTGTTCTACGTGAGCACGACAAACTCCCCAATACACCTCAGTCTGCAGGGACCTGCTTCTAATGGCTGTTGTCTGTTTCTCATTCTGCGGCTGGCCCCACTGCAGTCCTCTGAGGGTTGGTTCCCCCACGTGTGTGTGTGTGTACCCCTCGAGGGTCAGACCAGGACCCTGTCAAGTCTACCCACCTAGGAGAGTAAACAGAGTGGGTTCGCAAGAATGGGAATACTCTGGCTCCTGGGAGAAAGTGTAATCATGTTTATAAGTAGGTCTGTGTGTGTGCAATGGCGGGAGCAGTACTCAGATAATAACATTCAACAGTTTAAGGACAAGTAAAAGTCCTGAACTAAAATGTCTTTGATATATGACAATGCCTCATATTTAATAAACTGATTGTTTTGTTGCAAAATCAAAGTAACTATAGCAATACAATGTGTTTTGTGAAATACAAATTAGAAAGCACTTTAGAAACTTACAAATAGCTCAAATGTGTACTTAAGAACAGTGCTTGAATATAGATCAGTGTGTATTTGTATATGAATATGTCTGCAAATGTTACGACCTGTCTGTGTTGTGTTTTTGTCATGTCTGGTTCTGTCTTTGGTTTCCTGGCCGTTTCTCAATCGCGAGGATTTTGGCTTCCAAGACAATATTTCAAGGATGCTGCGTCATCGAGTGCCACCGAAGGACTATTCAAATCTCCAGCATACTTGGAATTCCACCGAGGCCGCGTCCTTGGTTTGGGGGAAATTTCGAGGCTGCACATGAGTAAACTTCTCGTCCTTAAAATCCCCACAATGCTTTGCGCACGGACCAATTTCAAAAACCCTTGCGGAGAATGGCTGAACCGACGCCGCACACATTAGAATGTAAGTATGTAGTGGCGTAGAACATGTGTTGGTAAATATGTTACTTTGTTACATTTGTTATCACCAACAATGTGTTCCGTGAAAGTGAAGCAAGTTCATAATTAGATAGACATCGTGAGGTATTTATTTTCGGTACAGTTTATGTTGAAACCGTTAGAGAGGCACACTTGTTGGCCTGTTCCATTCTTCTTCGTTTTCCGAAGCCGTGGCTTGGAAGTATACTTGCTTCGTTTCTGAAGGAAGTGACTTGGAAGTATGCGACTACCAAGCCAGCATCCTCGCGGTTGAGAAACGGCCCCTGTCTCTGTGTTTCCCCTCCCATCTTGTCTGTTTCTGCTGATTGTGTGCACCTGGTGCCCGGTGTTGTCTCCTCCCCTCTCACCTGTGTCTTGTTCAGTTGATTAGTTTGTGTGCATTTAGATTCTGGTTTTTCTGTTGGTCTTTGTGGAATTATTGATGTTGTTAGAAGGTTTTTGTGCAGAGGGGTTTTTGTGTTTTTCCATGCCTGATTTTACTTTGTTGCTCGTTCCGCAATAAAGTATGTGGATTGGGATAACTGCATTTGGGTCCTGTGTACCTTGCCCTCCAGCCGTGACAGCAAATGGATCATTGTTGTCAGTGCAGTTGCATCCTGGCCGTGTGTGTGTGTGTGCTCTGCTATGTTATTGCATGTTAGGTTTCGTAATGCAATACATGTGAATGTAGTTGCATTCCTTACTGGGTCCACATACATCTGTACAGCAGCACTATCACATATTGCACTCACATATTAATATGGGTTTAATCCCTCCCTATTTTTTGATAGAGGAAAATCATTTCAACATCTGTAAAGCAGAGGGGTTGAAGTTCAAAACCATACACCATGCACATCTTTAAGATTGAATATGAACCTGTGTGATCGCACCATATTATACAGGTGTTCCTCTTATTATGTGTACCCTCTGGAAGGGGAAACACGATAACAAATAACGTACGCTTCCCTTCATACTCACCTTGCCAAATATATGACAAATCCATTTGAATTCACTGGAGAAATAAAATAGGTAGTTTGCCCGCCTACACTCAGCTTTCCCTTCACCTGGAGAGACAGGGGGTGAACTGTGTCATATTACACCGGCAGCATGGCAATAGACAGGCCCAACCCTTCTTTATATAAACCCAATCCTCCATGCTGGATGATTTCTGACCTTTTTGGAGACATAGGGCAGGCTCCTTGTGTCCCTAAAGGTGATTACACCCCCCCATCGTCCAATCCGGTGGCACCGTGATTAATGCCCTGTCTTCATCTTTTACCCTTTTACTGCTCGGATCTGTCACAAAGTGTCCTCGTCTTGGCAAAAGTTCACATTATGTCTGGAATTTAGTTTGGTTTAACCTCTTCTTCGCCTCTATAACAGGTCAACACTTGTTTATTCACAAAGGTCATGCGTCCATGCGTAACATTAGAGATATTGATTAGCTTCCAGTCACTCCCCTGTCAGTGACTTTGTGGCAAGGCTATCTATCCAAAGTCCTCTCTAATCTGATCGCTTCATGTGGATCACAAGTGGATTTCCGTGCCTCTCTGAGCCCCCGCTACTCATGTTTTATTAATGTCATATGCTGTCGAACTGGGCTCTCCTAACTGACTTACCAAGTCATCCCTTTCCTTGTCACAAATCAAATTAGCCCAGGCTGTGATTAATCATCAGGCGGAGCACCCAGTGAAAGGGGGCTGGCACCTTATTAATTTCCTTAATTACATCTTGTATTAGCTTTCAGAATCGTACCGTCTAATTATGCCGCCTTTGACTCCCTATACTCTTTCAACTTGGCTACACAAATTATTTGTGTAACTAGATGTATTTAAATGGATTTCATTCATAGGTGAGAGTGATTCATGTGATAAAGAAGGGGTCGGTTCAGGGGAAGGTTTTCAGGTTTCATTTGCTCCAAAACTAAGAGTCAGGGAGAGGCTCGACAAATGACATGCCATGGCTGAAATTGGCTAACTATAATTTTCTATAGTTTGCAAGTAACTTTAATCCTTCACTGCTGCTAAATTAAAGTAAATGAACTGTGTTAATAACAATGGACGATCTTTGAACTTTATTTGAACATTACATTACATTGCATTTAGCTGACGCTTTTATCCAAAGCGACTTACAATAAGTGCGTTCGACCAACAAAATACAATGAAGAATATAATACTTTACAGGGTGTTTAAAAAAAGGAAAATATGAGCTTTATGTACAAAAAATCATGTTCTTTTAAATACTACACCATCCTTTAAAGCAGGGGTTCCCAACCTTTTTTCCCAAGGGCCCCCCAAATGACTCCTGTTGGAAGTCGCGCCCCCCCCCCCACACACACACACTAGGGGGGGGGGAGGGGGGGCGCAACAGCGGTAATTAAAGTTTAAAAGTCTCAAATATTCTACAACGACTGTCACAAACTGGATGAATGTGAAGTATTTTGTTAAAGGAGGATGAAAGCGTAATTAAAGAGGAGCACTATTGGAGTGACTTTGATGGTTATTGGACTCAGGATTAATTCATTTGGATTCCCGCTGTATGAAGAAATTAAAGGACGGCGCAAGTGGAACCAATTCACAAAGGGATCAAACTGTTTAAAACACATGCTCAAAGTAAGCCGGATTTTGCCGATGTGTTTATGAGGATTCAAAAATCGTAAATAATCTACAAAATGGAGGAGACCGATCTGATCGGAGCAACTGTGACAAATAATCCAACTGAAACCGGCATGGACAATGACTATGTTTAAATGCGCTTATCCAGAAAAGCGTGGTTTGGACACTTTACGGGCAGAAGAAACATTTCTATTAAAGAAAGAATGATACATTTCTGTCTTTGTATGCCTATAATAGCTACTAACTTGAAAGAAAAGAAAAGAAAAAAAATGTGAAAAAAAAGTCTAAATATGATATTTGGCCTCAAATCATCTGAGGCCTGGTGCCCCCCCCCCCCCTGCGATCTTTGGCGCCCCCCAGGTTGGGAACCACTGCTTTAAAGGGTAATATATTATAGTAAAAGTAACATGATATCATACAATAGAATAATTGTATTTAGCATGCATCACAACACATAACTGCTGCAGCACAGAACTGTGCTTCCGGGTAGTGACAAATTATGAATCAGCCAAATGATCAACACATTTCATATTAGCTCGTAGATAGGCTCGCAGAGCTTTGCTGCCACTGTCATTATTTGTGTTTAGAAGGCAATTCTGGAGGTGCTGAAATGAGAAAGAGAGATTATGTGGCTGAGTACACTCTCCCTGCCTATGAATCATAGGAGAAGGACTGTGCTGTTTAATCGATGACACAGTCCAGGCATTCATTTACTAAATTGTTCATTTGGGGAGCCAGTTTAAATAGTTTCGCTCAGAGCAGTTCGGGGTAAATGCACCGCCAAGTGTAATATGAAATGAGAGCAGTGGCAGGGGACGTCCTCGCACCGGGGTATCACAGTTTCACTCCGGTTGATCCCTTCACATTAAAGCTTTGCTATACTGGAGATACTCCATACTGTCACACAGAACTGCATTCGCATGTGCGATATGGCTTCAGTGAAGCAAAGCTGTTGCTGCTTTAAGTGTATTTAATTTCTTTATGCAGGTGTATGGGTTAAACATGGGACTCTCACCCAGGAACTCACTGTTTGTTTCCCCATGGAAAAAGTCAATGGTGGCTTTTTTAAAACTATTTTACTTAACCTAACCCTGTACTGTAGCTTTGTTTCAAAATGTTTATCAGTTGTTCAATATAACATGTATTTTGAATGCAATCAAAAATAGTGTATTCTTTTATGGGAACATTCATTTTCGGATACATGGTTGCACCGGGTCACAAAAACTTGTATTAAAGCGTCCTTGACTCAGGATACATCATAGAAGTAAGGCTTTGGTGACTTAACAAATGAAATTAACTTTACAAAAGGAGCATCATGTTAAATACAAGACTGAACACAGTGAGCATGCACTTCGGCTTTTGATATATCATCCTTCTTCTTTGGTATATCATTCCTTAATGAACGTTGAGATAGGGTTTAGGGTTTAGGGTTAGAGACCTTTTGCGACAAAATATAATTTCTTACATCACACTCCCTTACAGTACATTAGTCATAGTGTTTTCCAATGATTAATGTAACCATGGTGAAGTGAGCTTCCCTTAAAGTGTGAAGAGTGTAGACAGTGCTGTGGGAAAATATAACTCTCCTTTATATTTCAGTGGCTCTATTGAGTTTGTCAGTTTGCATTATGACAGCGTTATGTGACATCCAGGTATAATGTATCCACAAACAGGTAGATTTGTCTTCAACCAGCTGTCTTCTGAGGAAGGTAGGAGTGTTAACATTATGGCAGACAAAGGAAAACACAATACTCAAGTCACCAGGTTGCCAAAGTCGCTATTTTCTAACCTCAAATTCTAGCCTTGCAGAACTACTTATTTGAAAAAGCTGTTTCTTGGCATGTCTGATGTAGAGTAGGCACAATGGATATTCTCTTGTGTGTGGGTGAGTGTAACTAGTGGTGAATGTGAAAGTACAAGTACACTTGGAATATGAAACTGTATGAGATAATAATGAGATGTCCAAGCAGGCTGCATCTATGAAGAGGGCTGTCAACTATTCCTGCCTAATAGATCCATGAGGGACACAGAGTCAACAGGGCACTCTCTGTTCAGCATTCTGGATGCTTTACATTGATTCTTATGCATCCATGTGGCTGGATACCCTATTTTTTGCATCATTGCCATTTTAATTGGTTTTAGCAGGCCGCATGCAGTATGTCCATACTGCATATTATGGTACAATCATCAAAACTGTGGACAGAATATCACATTCAATAATTATATATGGTTCATTTTATACAACTGTTAGAAAAATATCACTCGTCACCGGCTTGAGCTTCAATATCAGGATATATGTATTTATTATCCGTGCAAGAATGGAAGTAGTCATCACATACAGAGCATTTGGTACAACTAGTTCCTGAACAGTGTCCTTCACGTGCTTTGTATACAAGAGAGGGTGTTACAGTCAACAAGATGCATGTATACCGGTTCAAAGCAGTATTCTATGTTTAGTTCAGTTTAGCTAAGGCCCACGTAAGCAATACACATGACAGTCATACTGTATGTCTATCTCCGTGTCAAACTCAATTTCATCACGGGCCACATTCGCATTATGGTTGCACTCAAAGAGCCAGTTGTAAATATATAAAAATACATATATAAATATTTAATATGTATAAAATAATGTATTATATTACATCATTGCCTCTGCATTGGATTATTATCGGATAGGGTAATAACTTCATAATTAACTCGGTCTGAAAGCAGAAGTCTAGGGCAAAACATTGCAAGTCTCTTCAGTGAGAATGTCACACAATGATTTTAAAAGACATTCTGAAAAAAAAGTAACATTTTGAAATTAAAAAAGTCAATTCTGAGAAAAAAAGGCAAATTGGAGATGCATTGTGGGATATGTAGTTTATGGGCAACGTGCTTCTGTAAATCGCCATGTAACCGTATAACAAACATATTATATTCTTTGCAAGCTCTTGTGGGGCCACATAAAATGAAGTGGCGGGCCGGATTTGGCCCCCGGGCCTTGAGTTTGACACCCCTAGAGGCTGAATCATCATGTGTCCTGACGCTCTTCTAGGTAATCATACATCCTGTTACGTACACAGCTACGTAGGGCCTTTGTTATCATGTGCTACTCTGATATTGGAAGAGTACAATCAGTATTTTCCCAACATAAACATAGCAAAAAAGAATAGTCTTTCTATAGAGCTGCTGCAATATAATTCAACAGGATAGTTCAGATGTTTCGAAGTGGGGTTTTGTGTGATTCTTATCCAAAGTCATCGGCAGTGGATTACAATTTGAATGCCCACAGTTTGGAGAAGTAGAGATGGCCAGGGAAGCAAAGCAATGTACTGTTGTGGACTGGGTCGTCTGTATTTCAGCCACCCAAAAGACAAGCCCACCCATGATAATGAATATCAGCCTTTTTCTGCTGTTATACCCATCTATACTCTCACCAAAGCCATCACACTTCATTGAACATCTTTTTTAATTTGACCTCGCAGAACAGATAAGCTGCTGGTCTACTGCTGCCTTGATTAGTACGTTGGTTTGTGTTATTGTGTTACTTTGATTAGTTTGCATTCACAAAACTCACATAATATTACAATTAATTAATGCAGACTTTTTTTTTTGATGTCCTTGGCAGGAGCTACAGATCAGTAAGAAACATTAACTGTAAAGCTGTCTAACAGCAAGATATAGCAGTGAAAATGTTTCGAACTAGCAGACACTTCAGCTGATATTGACTTTTTTTGTGGTGGGACTTATTTTGTATTTGTTTTGCTTACGCCCAAATCCACAGCAGTACATTGCTGTGCTTCAGTCTGGTAGCTCATGTCTGCTTCTCTAAACTGGAGAAATAATTGCAATACACTGACTTTGGATAAGTACCTCATACAACCCCATTTCAAAACATCCGAACTAACCCTTGTGTAATTTGCAGTCCTATGGACATCATTGTGATTCATAGCAGCATTTTATTTACAAAGCTAACTTTATGTATGGCCCCTGTGTCTGGTTGCAGTCATCCATGTGGCCTGGAGAAAAGAATGCATTGTGCTGATGGCTCAGGAAGTAGTGTCTAGCTTTCAATGTGGATCAATGACCATCGCCTTGAGACACAGACACCATTCTATTTGGGATGATAGCTTGGGGAAAAACAAGGTGGGGAAGGCAATACAAAATAGAAACCCAGGCAGGCGCTGTCATGGGAATAACATCTAAATTGATTCCTGCACCATGCTCATGTTAACATTTCATTCCTGCATCAGGGTTTGCTATACTGGCTACTTAGATTGAAAAAAGGTGTTCTGCCCTCTTGGCGTGTTTGTGTGTCTCTTTGCTTGTTGCTAGGTTATGGTGATTCTCGAAACAGCGTAGGTTGCTTTGAGTTGAATACATTTAGGGGCTGGAAAGGGTATTTCACACCAAGCTCTGGTTTCATAGCCTCTACTCGGCTTGCAAAACAATTACAGGTCACACACGATTGTCTCTGTAGCTTACGCAAGGAAACGCCTGCCTGTTCTTGGCACTGTATGGAGTGCAAGCACGGCACTTAGATTTCACCTACCTAAGTGAAATGATAGTGTTGAATCTAAATGAGGCATGCTCGGCCCTCCAGGGTAGCTCTGTCTCCTCCTGGTCCAAAGACGCTGTCCTTCACATCCCTGCTTGCCCTTGTGCCTGTCATTTGCATAGCAGAGAAGGGAGCAGCTCATTGGCTGAGGGTGGAATTTGGAAAAGCAGCTCCATCCTGCGCCCATTAGGCAATCACCTTTACCATTACCCCGGACTAAAGCTGTTTCTAACTCCGTGGGTTCGTATGCCAAAGTAGGTCATTAAGTCTCAACAACTTAAACTGGAAATCATGTAGTAGGCAAGGCAAGGCAATTTTATTTATATAGCACTTTTCAGCACGTGGCGATTCAAAGTGCTTTAGTAGTTTCATAGTGGATCGGATGGCAACTAGTGTGACCAAATGTGTTATATTTTTAAGCTTGTGATACCATTTCAGGGGCTTATTAAGGAACACTTTTGGTTGCAAATGTATTTCAGAATAAATTGACTATTAAGTGCAGGTATCTTAGAGAGTGAAAGCGAGATATGAACTCACTGCCATGGCCAAACTTTTCAGCCAGTGTGTAGGCAGGACAAATGCTCTAGCTTTCCTTTCCATGGTTCAAACTTTAGATAAGTTCACGGCATCATACTGTGTGTGTGGGCAGGTTTGGACTGACAGCACAGAGCTTTGTCTCTGGCAGGAAGCCTGAAGGCCAGGCTGCTGTTGTGAACTCTCTCTTGGACAGACAACATTATCATCTGACCTCCACGAAAAGAAAAAAAAATGAAAAAGTGTAAAAACATTCTGTACTGGTAAACTCACACAAAAGTACTAATGTACAAATAGTAGAAAATATATTTTGCAACAAGGTGATATTTTAAATATAGTTTCACTTGTATGTAAAAACCTTGATGACTAAACATGACATAAGCCAAGGCAATAGTAAGACATAAAGGGGTATTTTCTTTAGTTTTGTAGGCATACATTGCACTGGGGTCAGTACATGTAAAAAAACACACGTGCACTTCTGTGTTTTCATATGTAATAAGACATTTTACTTAAGTGCTTTTCAAGCCTGTGTTGTGTGGGCCCAATTCTAATAACAGCAGACTGCTCACACCGTCTGTGGTGACCACAGAGGCTTTACAGTACATCCCCTGTGTGCCTCCATGGAAAGGCCATGAAAACAAATGAATGAATGTTGTACAGTTGGAAGCTGGAACAAGACTAAATTCATCTGATTAAAATATACTGCTTGTACACTCCCCTCAGGCTCGAAGCAATGTACTATTAGCTTCTCTCTCTAGATGATTCATTTAAAAATCCAGCTCTCTGTCATTCAAACCAAAAGTGGAACACAATACAGATTCCGTGGGATGACGTCCATCCGGTTGTGTGGAGACAATGCTATAAAGAAAAAAGTTTAAAGGGGATATATTAGGGTCTTTTTCATGTTTATACTTTGGAATTTCCACTTGAATATGTTTAGATGCTTTAATGTTAAAAAAAGCTCTATTTTTCACATACTTCCTGCTCTGTTTTAGCCTCTATGTTTATGAAAAAGCCCAGTTGCTATGCTCGGCTTGCAAGAAAAATATAGCACATATGCTCTTGCCTTTTATGTAGTTGTGTGCGGTATAGACTGATAATGTGACAGAGGAAGGGAAGCCACATCTTAATGCCTTGTTGAATCCCATATTTTAAATATAAACACACTGGACTTTTATTTCCCAGTCTGTTGGATGCCCTTCAGATACCCAAATGTATCTTCACAAGCACTGAAAACGGACGTGTTCATGCAATGTCCCCTTTAAGGGAGTCTGTGGTGTCCCTGGTGGGGTCTGGTTGCTACACTTTTGGTTGACACATGAGGGCAAATAAGGTGAGGAAAGCAGGAGGGAAATAAATTGTCATTATGGCGGCTGCTGACAATCATGGACTGCCAAGTCATTTCGCTGACAAGTGTGTTGCCGGTCATGCCGCAGTGTCATGGGACCTTGGCAGTGATGTATTGTGTACCCATCAGTGTGTGTGATAATTTGTCACAAACAATGTCGTTTCAGCAGGGCGCTGGTGTGTTTCACTGTGTTAAGTTACAGTCTGTTGAGAAAGAGTATAGCTGCAGGCTGCTTTGTATTAGTTTTTCTTTATGATGATGTCAATGCAGTCTTGAAAGTATCCCATGATCATCCTGAACTGGCAAGTTAGCTTGTTAGCTGTAATTGAGTATAATGACATGTCATTTCGCAATTTCTTATGCCCAATATACAAAATAATTAATCGCAAATGTCCCCTAAAATCAGTCTGACTCGTTCATTTTCAGGCCATTGAACAGCTTTCATTGAGAAGAAGCTTGAGTGTCATGATGATGCTCCTAGTTGTCCAGCTCCAGTGGAAGTTAATTGTAAAGGCGACATTTACAGTGACTCATAAAGACTATAATTATAGAACGTAAAAGCCGCCACAGGTAAGCAGGGTGCCCTTTCCACAAATTATAGTTTGCTACAAAATGAATTAAAGGATAAAGTGCAAAGACAGTAAGTGGTGTCAAAGAGGAGTGGAGGCTCCTACTAAAAGCTCTTAAAGGCAACCAAGCATTTCACTTCTAAAAAGGGGGAGAGTTTGTGTTATACTTCCGATACCCTTGGAAGTTACTTATGTAAGTTTGATAAACAACACATTCTGACGCCTTCTGCACACGTCTTGGCGGTATGAAACAGGTCGTCCTTGCTGTCAGGCGTTGATTAGCCGTCCGGCGTGATGTGGACATGGCTGCCTCTGTGTCTCGGTGGGAGGTCGGCAGGACTTGATGGATGTCTCTTTTGAGATTGCAGAGCCCCGCTGAGAGGGAGGAGGACCCTGCCCCTGTTATCTATTCATGCTGTGTTCCTTTCTACTCTGCCTAAAATGGAGCAGGACCTCCCTCCACAGCACGACTCCCATCATTTCTGGATAGAGCTATGGAGTGCATAAAAGAGAAAAATAAAAAGGCACCTCTTCCATTCTTGATCCCCGAGCACCTTTTAAGCAAACATCCACTTAGCACTTGCATAAGTAGAAAGGCAGAAAACCCTTGATTTTCTACACAAGCACTGCATTTGAGGATAATCTTCGCAGTGCGACGTTTGCAAGTCTCTCTGTACCATCTCTAAAAATACATACAGAAGCAGATGCATACACACACTTCATTTACAGCAACAAAAAAGCACCCAGTGACACTTTCCTAAACACACACACACACACGCATTCCCCAACTCATTTTCTTTTGCACCAGCTCAATAAGACTGCAGGACAGTGAATCCTATTAGATATGAGAAAACAAAGAATGGGAACGGCTCATTGGAGGAGGAAAAACCACGCTCTCGCTCCCACCCTTTGCATATTCCTTCACGATTCTGGCAAGACCGCTGGGAGATTGATGTGTCTGTCTTTTTCATACCTTCTGTGACTGCTCAGCGAGGCGCCGGGCTCCACGACACTAGCCAAATTCCTGAATGATGAATGTACACTGGTGCGTCCACTGGGAGAAGAAACACATTTCATATCAGCCGAGAGAAGAGTTTTGATATTGAATATCATCAGGAATTTCGCCTGCGACAATATTGGAAATCTTTATTCTAATTGCATGGATGAATTGAATATGCTGTTCTGATAAATCCTCTGTGCCACAAAGGGATTTGTACAAATGAAGCATCGCAGAGTTGTTTGTGTGTTTACTGCATGCGAGTGTTTGTCTGCCCGTAAGTCATTTCCACACTCGCCTTGTGCTGTTGATGATTGCCTATTTAGTCAAGCATAAACTCACCACAATGTTAACATATCGTATAAATGAAACTCTGACAAGATCTTCCACCCGCATATCAAATTGTCATACAAGGCACATTTTTCCAAATATTAGTTTTATGAAGGAAAGGGAGACAGCATATCAGTATAGAAAACCATTTTTATTTCTCATAAGGCTGTCCTGTAATGTACTTGTATATCTACTGGGGGTTATCTGTATGTTTCTCCATTGTGGCTTATACTTTCTCACTGTCATTTTTGAATAAATCATCTCTCTCTGGTGTGTGAGAGGGACATCCACACAACACATTTAGTCAAGCATTTACCCATGACAACCTTCCACAGCTGAAAAATACACTAACTGTCTGATTATGGTCAGAGTTTTTCTGCAGCTGTTCTACGTCCCTTCTGGATCTGAGGGCTCAGGGGTTGTTGTGAGGCAGTTCTATACAGTGTTTTCCTCATCTTTACAGAAACTACAAGCATTAACTGGGTTAACCAAGGACATTGCTGTATGACGAAAGCTTACTTTTATGACTGTTGAGGCTTTTTTTCCCAAAGCGAGCGTTAACTGCAAAGCAGCCCTTTACACAACAGCCTCTGGATGAACAATACTTATATTCTGATCAATATTCCACCAAGGGGCTCCTAATAGAGTCTTAAATATATTTTTCAGCTTCTTGGATCTGGTATCTTATATGTGATGTATTTATATATGTATATATACACAAATTATCTTACATACAAAGAAAAGAGGTGCTGATGAATTTACAACGGACATGCCCACCATTTAAAGTCAAAATGTCCATGTGGGGCTTTAAGCCTCTCAGAGATTCTTCATAATACGCTGTTGGTCTCCTTCACTGATAGTCCAGTGTTTTTCAACCACGTCCTGCTCGAAGAGTGGGTCAAACACGAACGCCTCCCACACAGAAGGAAAAGGATACCAAGGTATTTTCATCCGCTTGCTCTCAGTTCTGTGGAGCCCATGTTCAGGTCCATGTAAGCTCACAAACTGATTTACCTTCAGGAGGGGGCAAAGGTCTTCAAATAATGTTTTGACAACCTCTAAATAACCCCTGCTCTTTCAGTTTTTGAGGGGGAAACGGGTGAGGGAAACAGAAAGAGAGTAGGTCAAAAACTGGCCACAGCTGTGAGGAAGAGGAGAGTCACCAACATGGGGCTCATTGATCAAACAAGGGATTAGTCTGGTTTCAAATCCTTGGCACCACGCAAGCAAAGCTGTTTTTATCTGGGTGGATATCCTTTCTGTGGTCCCAGGTAATCCAGTCAGTAGCCGTGGATGTAATAGTGTTAGTCCGTTTGGTGGGAAGAGAAAGGGTAGATGAAGGAAAGAGCCTGGCACGCAGCCCTGCAGTGGGAGCGCTCTGTTAGGTCCTGGGATGGATCTGCAACACAGAGGAGGAAGAGGAGAGGAGAGAAAACACACATGCACTTAGATAGAACAAAGGAATACAAGTGTGCGAGGATTAGACCCTGGGGAATTGCTCCGTTCGCGTTTTTCAAAAACAAGGGGGAGTCTTTTGAACTGTGGAGGCTTTAAAAGCCCCGTCTCACCTCCCGGTTCCGAAACAGTGCTGAAATAGAAGTGTGCTTGGCATTTATAGGTATAACGGGAAATACCATGAAAGCACTCGGTACAAAACAACCTCAGTGTGTTTCCATGCTGTGAAGTGGCAGACTCGGACTTTCTAAGAGGAACAAAACATAAAAAGGGCACCAGCTGCAGGTGGCGGAGCACCAGAGGACTTTCCTAGAAGGTAGAGAAGCCGACATGGAACTGCATCATGTTTTCGGGCTATCCTACATGGCACTTCATCAAACTGTCTCTACTCAATAGAATCTTCATTTCATTTTCTCTACTGTAAAGGCACCTTAAAGGGGATTCCATCTCTAATTGAGGGGCACTTCATGTTTTCCGTTCGACTGGAAAGGTACCCTGAAGGGAGACTTATGACTTGTTTTCTACCGGAAGTCAACCTGAAGCACACTTCATTACATTTACTTCACTGAAGTGGCACCTTTAAAAAGGGGACTTTAACATGTGTTTTCTACTGGAAGGGCACTCTCAAGGACACTTCATCAAAGTTTCTCTCCTGTTAGGTCAATATTGCGGGTAGTTTATCACATTTTCTCTACTAGAAAGGTGCGTCAAAGAGCAGTTTATCATGCTTTCTCAACTTGAAGGGCATCCTAGAGGGCACTTAATAATGTTTTTAGGGCATCCAAGAAGTCACTTTTGCAATCTTTAGAAAATGGGCCGGCTTTCTCGCTACCCCTCTCCCTTAATCAACCAGTATGTCTGCTTTGTACACAATTAGATTTTTGACTGTATCTCGGACCATTTTTAGCAACATCCCCAACGTCCCCCACCCTCCTTGGTTTGCACCTTCAAAACAAGACAGCCAATCGCAGCTGAGGATTTTCCTCCAATTCGACAAAATGACTTTGGCTTTGCTAAATGGGATCAGGGCTCCTGCTGTGGAGTCTGAGCTTTCTCTGTGCCTCTGGTTCAGGGACTCTTATTGAGCCTCAGTTGCAGACCCGGGCACATTTCATTTCAATGGTACATTGTGCAACCTTGAGACTGCCATTGAATGTACTGCTTTTTCTGCATCCTGTTCAACCTTAAGCTCTCATCTATAAACCATGTGCATGATGTCTACAACAGTCGAGGTCCCTGCCCTTTCATGAACATGTATTCAGTATATTTATATTCCTCACTTTCATCATATTTTCGAGTTATATTACTGCTTTGAAAATGAACAGTAAAGACATCTGAAGTTCCCTGCACACTGTGGGGGCTAATTAGAAATCCCATAATCCTGTTTAAATAACAAATACAGCCATGACATTTCCAGCAGGCTTGGCAGGTGGTCGCCAGGTGTGTGGATTTGATTTTGAATGGTGCTGCTTGGCTGTAGCACACAGAGCATCTCAGGGCGACAATATGTCGAACATGCTGGCAAGAGAGCTCAAATGATTTCATTGATCATTTTCTGTACATGGATTTATGTGCACATGGATTTAACGACAGTGTGTGTGTGTTATTTTAAGAAGCTGCTTCATAGAACTATCAGAGAAGCATTAGACTTTATAATTTAGGGTTTATTTAGAAGAGATGTAGGGAATGTCAAGTATGAGGTGGTTATGGCTCAGGGGGGAACATTTCACCGATCTACCAATCAGCGTGTCAGTGGTTTGAGCCCCTGCAGTCAATATGCTGGAGGATCCTTGGGCAAGATACCCAGCCTCAAACTGCTACCATAGGCAAGTCTGCGGTATTGTGGGTTAGTCACTTTGTATGAAGGCTTTAGCTAAATAACATGTGAGGTCATGTATGTCTCAAAACATCATGATTTGGATTGATCTGTTTGGGAGTTTGATTTGACAGAATCATTTGATACACTTTGGTTTTCACTTCTCATAGTTGTTTAAAGAAAATCCACTTACACCAAGAATAGAGGAATATGTGATCAGTCCCATGTGTTAGCCAAACAATGTAAAGACATTGGACGTCTTTCTAAAGGTTTAAGTTCGGTCTAGGATCAAAGTACTTGTGTTATTGTTTTGGTACAGATTCAGACATTTTACCACAGGTTTGACTAGTTTCTTTTCACATGGACTTTTGACATTTTTGGATTTTGAAATGTGTCCTTTAAGATTTTCTTACTTAAATAACACATTCACAGGGTTGCACCCCCTTCAAAGTACTTCACTTTGTCTGAGGGTTACCAATGCTAGAGTGCAACACCATTGGCAGATTCTTTTTTTGAAGACTAGACGACTTGTTAAGACAGATGTAAAAATAAGCTCTCTCTCACAGCCTCCTCTTGTGGAAACACTTAGCAGCACTGTCCCTTGCTGACAACATCATTCCTATTTAGGAAGTTGCACAGCAGCTGTTCCTCTGCGGGCTCTAAAAAGCTTCACAGCCTCAGATTTAACATGCTGATTTCACCTCAGGTCTTTTCACAGTGTCTTTCTCTGTACAGAGCTGGTCTTTCTTTCCCCCTATGATCCTTAAACACAGTAATCTTACAGGCTCATCTGTCCAGCATTTGCTTCTGTATCATCTACTGATGTAGCAGTGAGTGACCTCTGTCAGAACAAGAGCAGTAACAGGTTACACATTACCCGCTCTCTTTTTCAGACACTATCCACCAGAGGTTTGTTAGTGGGAGAAAAAGGGTTGTATGCTAATTCTGTCATTTCAGCCCAGATGCATGTGTGTGTGTGTGTGTGTGTGTGTGTGTGTGTGTGTGTGTGTGTGTGACTAAAAGTGTCCTCTGTTCTTTTTTGTCCTCTGCCGCTTCAAATGAACCGGGCAGCAGGTAGCAGCGGATTGCTTAAGGATTTCCTGCCTATCCCATCTTTGCTGGCAACTAAGCCGTCTGCATTCTAATTTGCTGGCCGCATTAAATTGCAATTTACTCAGACTTCAGTTAGTAAAAGGAGCCAAGGACAATTGCCTTAGCAAAAGAATTTAGTGCAAACACAGCCTACCCTTTTCCCCTCTCTTGTTTAGTGCTGAACAAATCAATCATGCAAGCTGAGAAACCTCTTCAAACTGCACTAAAACACACCGTGTACAAACAGAAGACAACAAGATCCATTTAATGTGACATTGACAATGGAAAAAGAAAAAGTGTATGAAATAATCAGTATCACCCCCCTTCCCTAAATCCGTATAACATGTAAAAAGGATGACAATCTGGCCATTCCTCAGTTCGGACATGCCTTTTTTCAGCTCATAACTTAATACAGGGCTGAAGCTGGAGAGGTGTTGTCAAGCACACTGATGGAACAGATGATTTCTCTGTGACGTTGAACTGTGTGTGGCATGGCCGCTCGGTGTTCATTTTGATCAAGTGCGGTCTCCCGATCTGACAAATGAGATGGTGGCAGGTCTCTTTTGCTCTGAAACTGTGTCACAGATGGGCTACATTCTGTCACAGTGTGCTATTTAGCTTGAAAAAGTGCCCTCCGCTCTTTTCAATAAGAGACACATGGGTGTCTGAGCAGCAGGTAAATCATGCTGGACCAGTTGAATAGGTAGCACAGTGCAAAGCGTGAAAAATGACGGTGCATCCACTTGAATTCAACACTTAGCACTTACTTAAATGAAAAATGATATACTCCACGGTAGAAAGGCTGTGGCCTATTGTACATGGGTTATATATCAGTGTAAGATAACTTAAAATAACCCATTAAAATTAATTGAGTACCTGATGAAGGCTGTATTAAGTATGTATGACATTCCTGCCTTGATACTGAATACATTTTCTATTTAACACATCAAATGAGCGTGATTTCGCTCACTCAAAAGCCTTTTCATTACTGCCCCATTAATTCTGCCTGTCTTTCTGAAGGTGTATAATTGTTTTGAAAGGAGCAGAAATGGATTGATCTATACAGCGAGTGGATTGGGTAAGGTAGATCTAATGTGGGCGAGTGTTTCTGGAAGGTGCTCCCTATGTCTCGCCCTCACTGGGACTTCCACAAACAAAAGGGCCTGCCTTGTATGCTGCGACAGAACAGGCATTGAAGGGCTCTCTCTGAAGGACATGAGGAAAAGAAAATGAAGAAACACGGGTGTGAGCATCTGGCTTTGTTTCGGCTTCTTCGTTTTTCTGCCAATTCTCTTTAACGCAAGATGGCGAGGAAATCTGTTTTCTGGTTAACATGTGTATGTGCCTGCCTTATTTTGCCTGACTGACATCTTTCGGAGCAAAATGGAAACTTGCAGATGAAATAAAATGGCTGAGAATTAAAAAAAAAATGCTGTGTTGTGGGTTTGCTGGCTTGTGATACAAGTGAGGTGGTTTGGTCTGAGGCAGGTGAATGAGGAATGTTGATTAAAAAAGAGCGCAGGATAAAAGGCCTCTCATGTAGCCTGTGGGCTATGCTGTGTGCTGATGGCTGCTTCAACAAGACCCTCAGAGGGGGATCAGGATATCAAGTGGACTCTGATATGAAGAAACACAACCGAAAAGGGAAGAGGCCTTGCCCGGGGGTCTCACACACATTTGGAGCGCACACAAACACAGACATATCAAACACATCAAAACACGTGCGTTCATACACAACTACGAGCACACACAGAGAGGAGCAAGTAGCATGTCACAGATTAGCGACTAATGGGATTGGCAGAGAGGTGTAAGGCACTGTAATCAAGCCCACACAGTGGCCGATAGCAAAAACAGGACATGGAACAAAGAGGCGATGAAAGGATGTGCGACTGATCCTGCCATTACAATATTCACAAACAGCAGGGTTCTGCTGAGGGGCGGACTTGGCTCTGTGTGTGTGTTTCCACAGTTTTCCAGGAGTGTGCTGCCACCGTACATGCACGCTTACTGACTGATATAGTGCACCGTTTATGTGAAAATGCAGCAACTTACTTTTTATTTATGCGTGCCCTGCCGGCGCTGGGTGATAAATATTTACAGTGGGTGGCGGTGCGTTCAGTATTTGTGTCACGCCTGCCTAATCATGCACAGCATGTAAACACACACTTGATTATTTCGCACTGAGTATTTGGGTTAATGAGAAGTCATTGAACATGAGTTGGTCCCACTCCCCTTGCATTACAGTGATGTGTGAGAGAGGCGGGAAAACAAAAAAAAACATAGAACAGCTTGAGAGAAAGACTAACCTTTACAGAAGCAAGAATGCAGCTCAATTTCTGTTGACCCATCCTCTGCATTTTGCTTCCGGAAGCTAAAAAGGGGAGTATGGCTGGGTATTCTGCAAAGAGAGGGTCAAGAAAAGAAGGACACGTGTGTATTGGGTAGAAAAAGCAACTGACCTTTAGGCCCTCTTCTCTTTAAGGTTTTAATAATGTTAGACCAAAGCCATAAACTCATAAATATAAATATTCCTCCTCCTCCAGAAATGCACAGGCTTGATTGATGTATGTCAATAAAACTCTGTTAAATAAAAACAATCATATTTGACTTAAAGGTGGGGTAGGTAAGTTTGAGAAACCGGCTCGAGATACACTTTGTTATATTCCATGGAATGCTCTTAACATCCCGATAGCAATGAATATCTGAAGTGCTTTGACAAAAAATCCATAAAAAAACATCATCAGTGGAAGCCGTAGTACTGTAAAAAGCACGACCAATCATCTGAGCCGGCCCGGCTAAAGTAACTGGATGGCCTACCTGCCTGTCAACCTTCCATCTGTGCACAAACTTATCTCGTGCCCTCATTGGTCATGTGCGCGTTCGTGTGTGTTGGAGGAGGGGCTCTGTCAGGAAGTGGCAGATTTGTTCCGGCTGTGTATTTTCAAATTCTAGCGCACTCGAGCCGGTTTCTCCAAAATGACCTTCCCCACCTTTAATTCAGATTGTGCAAAGGATTGAATTGAGAATTAGAGATGCATTCTTTAAAGCGAACCAAGCACTACGCCTTACATCGACAGGATGGCATTAGATCAACGATCTGAACATTTTGGTGGCAGTGAAAGCTTTATATTTATTTGCTGACCTATAAATCTGCAGATCAACCTTGGGAAGCCCCGTGTGGTCTAACCTTCACTGGCTGTCCCCTCTTGCCCTACAATCTCATAAGTCTCTGCTTCTATTCAAAGTCACCACGCACTGAGAGAAGACAGGGGTCCGCTGGGGTTTGTGGGGTGGGGAGTTAATTAAATGAATACAAATCGGGTGATCAACCTGTCACAGAGTGCTGGACTGCTGGCTTCGAGGACTTAACTCCCTTCATTACTTTTGCATGCCGCATTCGGAGTCAGTTTACAGAGCCGAAAGGCAGTGAGAGGCAGAGTGGCAGTTAACTTTATCTCCAAGAGGAGTGTGGCCCGAGGCAGAGCCCACCTGTTTGTTTACTGCCTGCTTTATGTTTGTTCTTTACTACTATGGGCCCATTAGATAGGTTGGAGACACTGAAAAGAGTCCACCTTATTACACAGAGGGCAAAGGATGCTTTCTGAGAAGTGTGACACCTCCCACAGCTTTGACACTGTGCATGTTTGAATTTTGAATGGCAGACGATTCATTAAGAATTAAGCAGGCAGTTGGCAGAAAAGCTTTGTTCCAGCATTACACAAAGTATTCAAACACAGCGTGGTATCTAGTGATTTCCTCATTTCAGGGCCGTGAATGAAGGTTGATAGTAAAGTGAAATCTGTCTGGCACTGTGTGAAAATGAATGCTGTGGATTTTTTAAAAGTGTTTTAAGTGTATGTGTGCCTGCATTAATTGTGCATATATAGTACATACGAAATAGGCATGAGCTTGTGTTGTACGTGTGCATCTGTGCATGCAGGTAGATGCATTTGTGCTCAAGTGTGTGTGAGGTCTCACTCTTGTGGTCTTGATTTTGTTCCCAGAGGAGCACATCCATCCAGAGTTGTCGGGCAGAGTCTTACACTCTTCTCCCTCCAGACACGGCTCCATCTCGCACCACCACTTCCCAATTACAATGGATGCTGGGGAAGAGGAGCACAGACACACATCAGGTCAGTTTATCATACACACACATTCAAAAACAATATGTATGCGCACATAGATGCCAAAGAAGAAGATAAATAGCAAATAAAAAAAGAAACAACTTGAAGCACAAAAGTCATAATTTACTGAAAATGTTTTAAAATGTAATACAAATACAATTTAAGCGGATTGAAAATGTAATACAACTATAATTAAGCAATAGCTCACGACAGGCCGTGGTATATGCTCATTATATCACAGCTAAGGGGCGTGGTTCGGCCCGACTGTATACTGTTTTTCTCAGACGCGGAGGGATACTGACTTGTTGTGAAAAGTAACTTACAATTCTACCCGTGGTATACGCTCAGTATATCACGGCTAAGAACCAATCAGATTGCTTGATTTGACTTGTCCGTTTTATAACATGTATTAACTTACAACAATAGTGTAATAAAATGTCCTGACTGGTATTGGAATACAAAATGTGTATATATTAATTTAAAAGCAATAACAATTCAGGTGTCTTCTTTTTTCTTTAAAAACTGATAATTTAATCAAATTGGATGAAAAAAATGACCCTCTCCAAAGTATGTTTTTTATCCTCAGAAATGCTAACTGTGCAAGTAAAGAAGATGTATAGGCCTTATATTGTTAGTGTACTGCATTATCCATATCAAAAATGCTATTGCAGTGTTAGTATTAGTGAATTATAAGTTAAGCTATTGGGTTTGATTACATTCTCTATCAGTATAAGAGCAAATTGCAGCAAATTGTAGGGGCATTATTACACTATTATTGGGTGCTAGAGAAGCTTAAATGAGCATTTAAAGCAAACATAATAGTAATTATTATGCACAATTAAAAATGTTAAGAGTAAGTGGAGTTTAGAATGCTGGCAGAATCAACACAAAAAGTTGAACGAATTGAACGAAAGCGTCCTACGCAAACACACTAGATATTCTTCTCAGGCACCAGCACCCACACACTGTATTTATGAGCAGCTCCAGCTCTAAATGGATGTTTTTCCTCCTCTTCGGCCTCAGAGAAATTGTATCATACTTTTCCTGTTGACAATAATGTCTTTTACCAACACAAATTAATCATTATTTTGTTTTGATATGGCTACATTGCATGTAGGGGAGCAATCACATTTTTAATCAAAACTAATTGCTTCTCATTAACATCCACTGAATTCTTCCTCGAGCCATCTGACAAAAACAAATATGTTCTCATTTTCTCATCAAGTATCCCTCCCTCCTTTCCTCTTGCACTATGTCTCTGGGTGAACACAGTGTGTGCGCGAGGCTGTGTGTAAAAATGAAATATGTTACAGGTGTTTGATGATAGGAAAAAACACCTTTCAGTCTTCCCTTAGGAAAGGTTCTGTACATGGTGTAGATTAAAGTAAAAATAAAAACGTCATGCATCCATATGTTATACAAATTAATTAGCACTGTATATTAATCATGATGAGAATGACAGAATCGCTATCAACAAAGCGAAAAATCAAAGTTTCATGAAGATGTAATCCTTTGTTGAATCCAGATTTCTCGCTGTGGGAACTTTCTTTGAATTGAATCATAGCACAAACACTTTTTTTGAAAGTCAAGTTTTGTTTTATTTATGAACCACGATGTGTGAAGAACTGTTTTGTTTTCCCAACAGCCAGACGTCACTGACAGCAAATGTGAGAAGTTCAAAGCCGCTTCTAAAACGATAAGTCACCTTTTCAAACCAAAACTAAACTCTCAGCATGTATATGCTTTTTAATACTTCCTTTCATCATGTTGACATAAAGGAGGATATAAGGATAAATGTCTTGCTGGATACAATAAGTTAAACCAGTATCATTTTCATTTTCCAAATCAATTTCTTGATCCATTTGAAAAAAAAATATTTTCCCCTCCAGCCTGTGTTGCCAAGGTTACAGGCCAACCACCAATCAATTGTGAGTATGAGCACCATGCCGTCTCCAACTGATGAAAGAAGATGGTTAAAGTGCAGTCC
>CALSBZ010046870.1:941689-954853 GCA_943591055.1 Gobionotothen gibberifrons | reverse complement strand
AGAGGAGAGGAGAGGAGAGGAGAGGAGAGGAGAGGAGAGGAGAGGAGAGGAGAGGAGAGGAGTAGACGAGAGGAGGATCAATCCTCTCCGATCCACAGAAGAGATAGAGCAAAAAAAGGGGAGACAGCCAAATGCCAGCTTCCATCTGGTTGGTGCCTCACTCAGCTCAGCCGTACAAAGGTGTAATGGTGACATCCTTCTGTGGTCATGCATTTGCCTCCAATGGCATGGAAACCACCGGTGTGTGTTTTCTCGAGGTTGATTGTGCAAATGTTTGAAATGGCTCGAATCATGAATTACGGAACTGAGCTTGAAGCAGCCCAGACAAGTTTGGCAACAGTTTTCTTCTCCCATTCCCATCACTGTCTGCCGTTGCCAGACCAAAGGGCTCCGAATCCAGGATTAAAAGGCAAACATTTGCAGTCCTGCTGGACCGTGCTGTCGTGCAGTATTAATGTCACTCTCTCAGCACTTGTTGTTGGATATTTCTAAGCCGGAGGAGGCAGAACACAGACTATAAAAGAGAGGGGAGAAAACCCTTGAGTGTGCTAAAACCCCAAACTCCACAATGTGTTGGCTTGTTGAATATTTTACCGACAGCTTCCTGACCTGCAGACTTGCTTTCAAGTCAAAGCAGATCACTGAATAAGTGAGGACTTTACATTGCATCACAGAATACGAAATTGGTTTTAATTCCCTCAGCTATAGATTCAACACTTGCTTAGTAAGTAAGCACACCAGCTAACATAAATCGCTGCAATGTAATGTCTCCTGATCTGTGACTTTGTGTTCTTCTGTGGGACATAGGAAAGTTTTGGATAACAATTTATTGCTACAAATGTTACAGAAACAAATAGTGAAAAGCTTCTGCTCTGAGAACTAATCCCTGTAACATATAATAGTTCATTACTAGGGATAGCTGTCGACATACATTCATAAAAGTTTTCGGATACACAAGGTGTCGGACGGAGTAGTTGCAATAAGGTTTTTAAGCAAAGTTTTACACAATGTTAAATTATTTTTAAACATTCAATAACAGGTTTGAATAGATTGGGGGGAAAAGACTCCTCTGATTGAACTGGATTTTTCTCTTGTCAAATGTTACATAAGGTATAGGTCTGGGGTTTTCATTGTGAACGTTTTTTTACTTTTGGACATTGACTCAATACTAAGTAATAAGCAATTTAGACTGATTATATATTTTGTATTATTATGATGATGCATCTATTCATCGCCATCAGAATTCTGGATGATCCCCAACACACACACAGAGGCCACGCTTGTGAGTGTATCAGGGAGAGGTCCAGCCATCGGCCAGGTGGACATTAGGGGCGATCACTATCAACCATCTGGTATTTGGAGGAGGGGGCAGGGCAAATGGCTCCATGATGACTCTACTGGGCCAGTCGCGAGAGCCACTTAGACGACAAATGGCCACTTGGTCAAGAGGTAATTTAATTCAGGTAGCTAGGAGCTCGGTAAATGACCATCCGTTATCTGTGTCTTGAGTGTGTGTCCATATGAGTTTGTTACCGTGTGTATTTACTCACACGACACCGTGGCACCGCATAATATATACTGAAGCGCTAAAGTGCGCATCAGTAACTGTGTGTGCTTACACAGGATCCAAACAACTGGAGACGTGATGGATGTAGTGCTCAGAGCCTGTCAGGCAGCGAAAGGGGTTAAACCAACCTGCTAAGATGGAGTGGGTAGATGTGCACTTTAGCCTTTGGTGAGGGGAGGTGAAGGGCATCGATGGGACCACTGGCTGCTCATTTTTCTCTTGGCGGCCCACAGTGACAGCAGCCATTAAAAGACTGGATGAGGTGATTATGTTTAAGGAAATCAATGCTTCATTGTTCTCAGCTTTTAGCCCAACGGCCAATTAGGAGCTGTTAATGAGCTATGGTTGTAAAATGTGGAGAAAGATGGGGGAGAATGAGCTCAGAATAAAAAGCAATACTTCATATTAGAATATTTTCTGCAGAGCAATGAGATATTAAAGACGAGGAAGAGTTTAAAGGGCCCATGTCATGCTTTTCCGGTTACTACCCGTCCCCTTGTGGGTTATGAAGGTTTTTCTGCATGTAAACGGTGTGCAGAGTCAAAACCCTCAAAGTACACCCTGTAGCGAGTAAAACTCTAACACAGAAAATACCTCCCCAAAACGCCTCGTTGGAGAAACGTCATCATCCATTGTTTACTTCCTGGGTACTGGGTCGTAGGAATACCCAGTAGCCACACCCAGAGCTATGACGCGATACGGTCATGCGGTACCCTGAACCAAATGGACCAATCGGTGGAGCCGTTACGTTAAGTCCGCGGAGCCGTTACGTTAAGCCCCTGCTGATTGGTCCAAATTGACCAATCCAACGGACTTCCTCACACACACACTCAGTGCAGGCAGCTCTGCTGATTTCTCCTCCCTGGCTGCAGGCTGATAACAGACAGTTGGGATCGCGGCGAAATTCTCTCTGCAGACCCATTCTCACAGCGTTTATCAACCTATACACCTTTTTCTTACTCAATATCAAGCCACACTTATTGTTTTTACTTCGGCTGTGACTTTGTGTGTGCTCAGGATGAGTTTGGCTGTGTTTCGCTGTGTATCGCTAAACAAGGAAATCACACCTCCACGGAGCTCAGCGCGATTCACAACGTACCGACCAATCAGAGCACACTGTGCTCACAGGGAGGGTGGGGGCTGGAGCTATTGGAGCTACAACGAGCCGTTAAAGGCAAAGAGTGAAATTCAGTGAATACACGTAGTTTACAGAGATGCTGTACGAGAAACCAATGTGAGTTTGGAAAATTGCACAATATAAATCTATTCTAGTATACCTCAGCAATGGAATTATGATCAGTGGAAATGGCCATGACATGGGAGCTTTAAGACAGTAGAAAGGCAAAGTTGCCGTCATTTTACACTTATATAAATGTATAATATTGGCTAGAATGTAACGTTCTTAAAATAGGGCTGGTTGTCTTATCATTAACTATTCCTTTTGAATGTACCAATGTAACACGGACTCCCACAGAGTGTTATATGAGTTGTAGTCTAATGGAAAATCTATTTTGCAAGCCCATCACTTTTAACTCAGTTAATAGAGGGAGTTTTAGCACAAGTCAGTGTTTCATTAGCCCAGTTTAACCCAGAAAAGTATCTGAAGGCTTTGTTTTGCTGCAAAAGAGGGAATTATTACATGAAGCGTGGAAACCAGTGTTTCAAGCCTACTGACCATGGAGCTAATGATCTGTAGATGCAGATCACCATCAAGAGCTACAACCCACGATGAGCTGCATCCCACACAGGTCAAGGTCACAGCAATAAACCCATTAAAAGTGTATCCGCCCGTAGACTTCACACTCGCAGGCATGAAAGTGACTGTTTCTTTTCATCCTCCGAGTGACAAAAAAAACTATAACTACCTTTTGATCTCAGTGCAGCTGGCACATTTAGACACACAGAGATAAATGCAGGTGCTTATGACAATGTCACTACAAAAAGACAAACAACTTTTTCCGTCTTGGCTCAGTTTCAGCGTCAACAACTATAATCTATGCAGAGTGGCCAAGAGCAGTAATCACTGGCTTGCCATCAACAAGCATTTCTGTCACCTCCTCCAACACTCTTTAGCGCTCTCGCTCACACTGCTGCAGTTATTAAGTAATGACATATGGCTGAGGGAAGTAACATAGCAGCCGGGAAAACTTAAGCCTCTCAAGGAATCGTCATAACAACTTAATCAGTGCACACTCAGGTGAAAATGAGTGTTGGAGAGCTCGCTGAAGTGCCTGTTTTGTTTTGTCAGACAGGCAGCTGCTGCATCAACCACGGTCCATCTTTCTTCCACATTCCTTGTTGCTGTTCCCCGGTGCTTTTGCGTTACACTTCTAATTGTCAATTTACATCTCACGTGGCAACAAGAATGATAGCCTCCATTGTCAGTAAAGAAATGCAGACATGTAAATTCGACACAGTTCCTCATTCGAGAAGCAGCCTCATTTCAAATCATCGCTGAAAATGATGCACATCTGAAAGACAAATCGAGACTCTCCGCGGCTGCCAAACGCCGTTTTACAAGTGAACAAAGTGACTTTGTGCTGTGCGCCAGAAAACTCAATTCAATCCCACAAGCAGCAGATTGTTTGTTGAATTGAATATTTTATCAACTTTTCTCTGTTTGAAATGCTGCGTTATTGAAAATGACCCTTTTTTGTAAACACAGTTTTAAATATAATGAAATGTATCGGATTCAAAAGTTGTCAGATAACTCCAAAATGAAAATTCTGTTTGTCCCGATTAGTTTTTTTGATTATTTATGATCAGATTGAAGAAGCAAAAAGCATCAAAGAGGCTCTGGAGCAGCCGTCCCAATGCATATATGTTTAATGAAGCTCATCAGAATTGAGCTTTTCATTACTTAAACATTAAGTTAAACCTCATGAACACTCCCCCTGATTACTTCGGATAATGTTTACACATGCTACAAAGCACCGTTGAGTGGATTCAAAGCAGTGCCAGGGAACAACTTTTTAACATCCTTCCTCCTGGCAACTGATACTGTTTATACATTTCATCAGAAATGACACAACTCTCATTTACTCCATGTTCTTCTGCAATGTGACCAGCTAACAAAAAGAAGAGTATGTGAAGAGAAATCCCTGGGAGGAGCAGAATTAGACCCTTTATTTCCATGACGGAGTGTGGCACTAATGCTCTCTGCCTCACACCACAGAGAATGGAGGAGATGTGTGAAGTGGCAAACAATACGGAAAGGCAGAGAGACACCGCATGCATAGTGCATTTATCTATGTATGTGCTACACTGTTAAACATCGCGCCTCCTGGAGGTGTTAACATGGGCACTAACTTTGTGTATTCCATATAAGAACGATTTCTCTGTTGGTAAAAAAAACACGAAGAGACAACATTCCTGTTATGGTCTGGACACAGAGTACTTTTTTTTTTGCCGCGCTGAAGTTCTCCTGGCCTTTGAGAGTAAATCGTCCACTAAGGCTCACTTGTTCTCACTCTGAAGCCTTCTCCCAGAGGACTGACTTCCACCAATGAATAATAAAAGCTAGCCTCGAGGAGCAAGGCTACCAGAGGAGTTTGCACAATTCACCACTCAAACACATCTGAAGTGGAACAGAGCAGACTGTCTCCAAGAATAACAAACACATTCATCTCAGGCCTGGTTAACCATTGTTTATCCAATCTGAGAAACCTTTTGACCCACGTGCCGCTGATGCATCAGTGGTGGATCCTCCATTCATCAAGTGCCCATCAGCACCCTGTTGCAGTGACCCGTATGGTTTCTCTGACCTCAGCCAGTGTGACAGCTCCAGGCTGGTTCCTCACTGACCCTTCTCTGGCCTGGATTTCACTTTCCTCCCTAGGCAGCATCACCCACAGTAATGGGAGTAGACAAACAAGTGGACATAGAGCTACCTCCAACCCAAGGAAGAAAGGGGGAGAGGGGGGGGAGAGACACTCCAGAGCTCACGCTGACTGACAGGAACTACTGACGCGGCTATACTGGAGTTAGACAAATCAATGTTGTTTTTTCCCCTCTGCTGGTATGGCTCACCTCTCAATCTAGCTAATCCTACAGAATACTAAATATGCTCCACTACAGTGGCTCTAACTTACAGAATCATAATATATATATAGACATTTTATTTATTGCGATAAACCCCTTGAGATGCACCATCTCGTTTTCAAGGGGGTCCCGACAATAGCAACAACTTACAGACATACATAAACAAAAAGACAAAAAGCAAAACATGACACACAAGACAAACCACGTTAAGTAAAATTCAAGTAATACATACAATCATAACAATTTGAGAGACAGTCGAGCAAATCAGTTTCATCAATAACAAGTGCAGACCAGTTGAAAGTGAGATGATAATGCATGTTTAAACATACCCAATGATGCAAGAGATCTAATAGCAGCAGGTAAAGTATTCCAGTCTGTTGGGGCTTTGAACATGAACGCTCTTCTGCCAATCAATTTCTTTGCAGAGGGGACAGAGAAATACATCTGGACAGAGTGTCTAACTTGATGATTTGGCGAGTAGGGTACAACATACTGCTTTAAATAAGGGGGATAGTTAAGATAAATGCATTTAAATATCAACTGAAGCCAATGCGTGTGTCTTCTTACATTTAACGAAGGCCATTGAAGTTGGTTATACATTGTGCAGTGATGTGTACGAAAAGGACAACCAAGAACAATATCTGCATAGTCTATAATCTGAATGGGGTTCATAAATGAGGCAAAAAAATACATAAAAGAGGAAAATCTTTACTTTTAACATGTATTATTCATGCATGGAGACTTGGAAATAGGCTCTAGTTTACTGACAAGGAAAAGTAAAGAGCAGCAATTGCACCATTGGTGGTAATAGTCTTGACAACTTTAACAGGTAATTCCATTACTAGGAATACTAAATGCGAGGAGCTGCTGGCCGCGGCCCTGGTCGATTCTTAATCACCTGTATGGGTTTCCTCTTGTGGGCCTGTATGACTCCAATGCTCACATCTTTATGGTTATTAAAGTTAACGATTGCCGCGTGCCTCATTTACCAAGGCTCCATCAATACCAGTTCAGAACCATGAAATTACCCCCGTCCAGAGGGAGCAGCGCGACAAACCGGATTAAGAAGGGCTCTGTAATGCCTTGGCATATAACTCGCCGTGTCATGGACTCGCAGCAAGAAGACCCACTGCCAAGCTGAAGCTGGTGAATAGAGGGGCAGTTGACAACCATTAGAGCTTAAATGTCAATTCAAGCTTTTATTACCCTCACGGTTGTTCAGAAAAGCAATGAAATTTAATATCTGGCAGGTAGCAAAAAACAAAAAAAACACAGCTTTGGAGAAAACACATTAAAAGTTCTGAGAAGTTACCCTCGAGATGAATGGGAAAAGAGGGTGATTATGGTAAATATATGCAGCAAGTAACCTACTTCTGTGGTCTTTCAGGTGTAAGGATAACTTTGTTGGGCACTCTTTTATATGCATGACAGTTTGATCTTGTATGGAGACAAGCCCGGCTGCATTTTAAATGTGGTATCAAAATAAAAAGCTGCAGTAGAGGGGAGAGATGGCTCGTGTCCCTTCACTTACATCCTGCTTATCTTATTTTCACGACAGGAGGGTAAAGCCAGGAATAGTGTAGTGCCGTGCCAGAAACACTATTGCACACATTTATCATGTGCTGTCACACCCGTATAAAGAGTCAACAAATTCCTATTTTCTTTTGTACTTTATTCCTCTCTTCTGGTGTGTGCCCCGAACGCAACCATTGGATCCAGGCGCGCAGGTGTGACCGCACGTCTTTGTGTTTTACTGCACCCTGCAGCACAGTTGGCAGTGTCTGACCTCCATCCAATGTCCATATGACACAGGTCACTGCTCACTCTAAATGAGAGTCGGATGGTGAAATGAGAAACTAAATCGTCCATTCAAAATCACAAAACTGAGTTTTTGAACGGCGGCATAGAGCAGCCTTCAAAAAGTGACATTCCCGGGTCGGAAACAATTGGAGCTGTGCTGTGAGCCCTGGAGAATGGCTTGAATAGAGACCGTGAGTTTCAGTTCACCTCTTCTTAAAATGAAAAGTTCTGAAAAGGGCTTATAATAAAGTTATACAATGCCATATAGGGTTATCGAGTACAATCCATCAGAGATTATGTCTGGTCGAAGGTCTATTACGAAAATTGTGTGGAACAGAAGATCACGGTGGAGGTGGTGTGACGCAGAGAACACGGTGGCTGTCTCCTCCTACGATCACGCCATACTTCTGCGTGTGGGGTCTGGGACGATGCCGCTTGAGGTTCAGACGAGGACTGTCTGAATTACACACAATGCATTATCTAATATGCATAATGCATCAGCAGGCACTTAACATCAAATTATGGATGCATGCAAAAATAGCCAGAGTAGGCCAGTGTATGTAGAGAGAGGACACTTTACTGCGCAAATAATCTGTCCGCTCTCTTTAAAGCCCAGCAATCAGGGAGTTGCATGATTTAGCATAACTGGGCCCCAAAAGCAATACATCTTAATACGCTTAAATCCCTGGTCCCACTGGCATCGTGGTGTGTTTAATGCATATTTATTTATTGGTTGCAAGAACAATCAGCATCCTAAAAGACATTGTCTGTACAAACAAATAACTCCAAGTTGTTATTACAAATGCGCCAAGAAATGTGTAAAAAAGTGGCCCTGCCTTGCAAAGAAACTGCTTGAGGCCCATTGTGGTCCCAAAGCAGTCTGGTCTCGAGCAAGTGTGTCCTTTCAAACAGTGAGAATCTATTGACAAAAGCGTACAGCTCTTGCACATGTCCTACGATTCACTGCCTGGATTCTCTCTCTAGGTCCAGTGTCATGTGCCTGACAGAGTTTTCGACTAAGCACCGCATTAAAACCTATATTGACTTTTAAATGACGCATTCCTGAGATGGTAATTATATGGCAGAGCATTGATCACTTTTCCAAAGACTGACTTCCGCATGATGATCAATGTGAGCAAGAGTAAAAGGGAGAAAAATCGATGTGCTAAACACTTAGCTCCTGTTTGACAATGCAGAATAACGATGTCAGATGTGGCATTAAGCGGTTGACCTTGGTCTAGATAGCGACAAGGACAAGTGTTTTGTTGTGGACAGGACAGGAGCGTAAAGCTGTCAAAAATAGCTATAATTCATCCTGACTGAAGTCATTTTAGTCCACATGATCTTTCAACAGCCATATCTTTTAATACCTGTCTATTATATGATAGGTCACCCTAAAGAAATCACTTGAATCACATTTTTTTCATCATTAGATTAATCCGTGAGTCAGATAAAGGACATGAGGGTTATTTCCCTGAGATAACCACCATTTGTGATTAGGATGCCCTAATTTCATTGGTGAACATGTTCTCAATTGGAAATGTGCAGTTTAGTTTTTTCACAGTATTTAGTTTACACAAGGGGGTATTTAAAAAAAATACAAATTATCTTTATTTGTCAACAATTAGATTTTTTGGCTAACGGTACGTCCACACAGCAGCGTTACAAAAATCTTCCAACGCTTCTGCCCATTCACTTTGAATGGGGTGACGTCACTTTGCCTCACTTTTCGCCGAACTGCATTGTGGGGAAGCAAAGCGGAGATTTCCAGGCATCTCAGGATTCAAAAGTTGAGCAATGTTCAACTTTTGAATCTTCTGAAGCTTTCGGTGGAAGCGTCAGCCAATCAAATCATATGCCAGTACACGCTCTAGCCGATCAAACCGCTGCTTGTGTGTCAGGGGCGGGAGATTCATGTGATTGGTTGTTGGTCGAGCTTCAGACACGCCCACCGGCAAGCTTTTTCCAAAGCCGCTGTGTGGACGTACCGTAAGTGTTTAAAACAATGTAGTCACCACTTTTTTTTTTTAAATTAACGTTTTTGATATGTCGTAGCATCAATCCAAATGTCATGTCAGGTATTCATAATGCTGGATTAACCAAAAACGAATGGAGCAGAGCTGTAACAGTATGGTCACGTGCTTTAGGTTGTTAATTGGAATGCAACATGGATGCTACAAACGTTGTGTTGTATTTCTTTGCTTTGAGCTTGAGAGTCTGTTTCTGAGTTGTTGTTCTGACTTGACTGGACTCAAGGGAATTTAACGAGTCAGGAACATTATTCCGATTATTCCAACAACACAACAATACACACATCGGATCTGCTTTCAAAATGGTGTAAATGCTAATCCTGCGGTAAAAAGTTCAACTCTACCAATGCCCTGCAGAAAGGGATACATGCAAATCGGTTTAAAGTGATCACGTTTTGCAGCCAACATACAAACAACCTATATAAGCACTTGCCTTTCAACTGGGTCGGACCACACGTCGTACAAACTTTTATTTTACAGCAGAGCACATTCAAAAAGTGAGAGCCTTGTTATACTTCCCAGAACATGATTACCTGTAAATGTACCGAGAGACCTTGTGAAAAGTAATTCGATGAGGTGTCTTCTAACCATCCTCAGTGGTGTTTCTTTACCGTAGAAGCTAATTATCCCCCTCATAAAGCGCTGCAGATACCTTTAGAAACGGCTTTCAATCCTATCAGAGAGCAGAATGGAGACCTTTTGGAAATGCAGCACAGTACACAATGCACAACAGATTAACTAGTGGCAAAATAGACATCGGACAATGATAATCTATTTCTGTGTGACAGAGCACTAAAATGGGTTTTCGGTCCATTTCTTCACCTGTGGGAAAGAATCATAGCTATGACAAATGACTATAAGCGAGACGAGAGATGGGCGGGGGGTGGGGGGTGGTGGAGGGGAATGAGAAGAGAAGGGGAGCGCAGTTATTTGCAGACTCTAAAATCGGGAACAATATGAGAACTGGAACACAATTTGGCATCAGATTACTCACAGCGATATCCATCAAAACACACAATCCAGTCACTCGATATCATTACTGTCGGCTTGATAAGCTTTTAAGCTGTAGATAACATCTTGATGTGGTAACACAAGTGGGAGAAGGGTCTCAGTCTCATCTGTTCCTATTGTCGAGACCACAACAGAGAAAAATGAACCACGTACCGTACCAGAGCAGTGCGAGATGATTCGTTACAAAAAATGATTGACGACTTTATCGTTGACGAGCTTCTATCCCACATCCCCGCAGCGATAAAGACGGCAACAAACTTTCCTCACCCTTGACATCTCTTTGATCGAGCACTTTTATATTCCCGGCAGTGTTTATTAAGAGATATGTTTCGCTTGTTTTCTATGTGCAGAGATAAAACTGCAATCAAACCTTTTCAAAGCTTCCTGTGGTTTCCTATCAAACGCAACATTGGGAACACGCTGAAATGACGTGCTGAATGCTGGAGCTCGGAGAAAAGAAAAAGCCTTAACTTTTTCACTCTTTTCTTTTTTCTGACTGAGAGTGATTACTTCATCTTCCATAGCAATCCTCTGCAGAGAGGAATCAATCATGCATTGAAATATGCCACGACTCAGTCACAGAAACTATCCCCCCCCCATCTACCAGATTAAATACCAGCCGTAATGAATGACACAGGCTCAGACCCATTAATTACAAAGATTAGAATCATGGCTTTGTTTTGAACTCGTGCCCACACTGATTCTCAAGGTCATTCTCCCTCTGAGAGGACTCTTTGAAAAGAAATACAGAGTGAATGAAATGTTTAAAAATAGTTTCCCTTGCATTTACCAACTGCCTCAAGAGCCTCAAATTCTTTCACATTTCACATTCACAGTGAAAACACAAACAAAATAAGTCATGTATTCACAAACAGCTCATGTACCTTTTGCCATTAAATTGTCTGGTAGCTGTGAAACCCTTAAGTAGAGATGAAATGGAAACCTGAATCTCGTCATCAGCCTTGCCTTCGACATACCTGTAAAATTTGATCTGCGCCACCAGGGTGGACTGTGAAATCATGTGGCTGCACATCAAAGTGTGACTGAACTCCGTGTGCATACTAATGCCACAGCTATGCATGCACTGAGCTCTGTGATGGAGAGGGAGAGCAAGAAGCAGAGAAAATCTCCCTTCAAAGAAAAATAAATATATTTGCAAAACTGAATAGTGTTGACATTTAGAGAATATCAGGAAGAAAAATAAGGTTAAACACAATGTTCAGGTACATAAAAAGTCCACCTCAACCACTTTTCCACGCTGGTGTCTACCCTTCATCTATATATTGTACTTTCAATAACCCCCCCCCCCCCCCTCCTAACACATCGACTGGGGAAGAGATATGGCTGGTACAGTGCCAAGAGCAGCAGTCGCCGTGTGTATGCTCTTTATCCATCATATCTGCTGCATCATTTCCCTGGTCATTGCCCGTGTACTGGTGGTGCTCTAAGTCGTGACTGTGGGATCTGAGCTGGAAGATAAGTGATTGTCTCCTGGCAGACTGAAGAGCTGCCTTGACAGGCGATGAAGAAAGGAGCCTCTGCACAGCACTTCAGTAGATGCTCTCCCTATTTCTCTCCGTTACGTCTCCCTCCATCCATTCACCCCCCCCCATCTGTCCATCCATCGCTCTCCAAGGTAGGTCAAAAGAAAGATCCGGCTTGGCAGCTCATTCCTCACTCTGATGAAGCCGCTTGTTAGAGACTCATCAAGTCCTCTGTGTCTCACACACATGCATGCACACGGACACACAGAAGCTGCAGCGGTATCTTTCACTCTAATACTTGTCTTCGAATGTCTCCATTTCACTTTTCTCGCTGCCTGCCTTCCCTTTCTCCCGTCTCAGGTTTCTCCCTCATTAAAGACTTCTCCAGCAGTGGAGTGAAGGAGGGAGGTACAGCCTCTGAACTGCACTGTGACATGTTCAGAGAGGTCAGATCTCACCATGCAAGGGCGCTCATTACCCCCAGCTCACTGACCAGAGGTCATTGGGCGTCAGCTGCTGGTAGCTGTTGCAGTACAAATGCACCTTTGTCCAACAAACAAAGAAACGTGCATAGCGTTGGGAGGAATGCATGACAATATGGCAACTGTGTCTCTTACAGGAGTGTGTTCCCATACAGCTGAACTGCATTCTCAACTACGTTTCAAGGGATGTATTTTCTCCTGGATGACGGTCACGCACTTAAAAACACGGTTATTGTTGTATATTAATATTGAACTAAAACTCAACGTGGCTGTGGTAAGGCTTCAAAATATTTTTTTAAGATAAGATGCACTTTATTGATCCCAATTTGGGAAATGTTTGCGTTGCAGCAGCATAAAAAGACAAGGCATTGTACATTAGAGAAATGAAAAGACTTGTAATAAACAATTCAAAATGTAAACATCACAAATAGAAATAACATAGCATTAAAAAAGTAGAAACCATACATGTTAAAATACCAATTTAGTGTAAAAAATATATAAAGCAGGATATTATTAAGTATGTAAGGAATGGAATATTAAATTAAATATACAGTAAAAAAATCAAGCATGGTTCGGCTTAAATGTATTTGTTAAATTATGTAGAAATAGGTGCTTCATCTTCCATAGAAATCCTTGTTATTTAAAATAAGTCAACATTGGTTTTTGGTTTGACATGAACACTGTCTCCTGGGTGAAAGTCCCCGACCACACACACACACACACACACACACACACACACACACACACAC
>CALSBZ010046870.1:921054-936689 GCA_943591055.1 Gobionotothen gibberifrons | reverse complement strand
GCTAGAGGCTCTTACTCAAAATGTACAGAAATAAATGTTCCTATTATCAATGTATCGCAGCAGGAATGCCTCTTTTACTCTGAACCAAGAGAAACATTAAAAAGGAAATTAAGGTTTTATATGACCTTGGTCTTTTCAGTCATAGTATTGGCCATGATGTGTATTTGTAACGGTAAATGTGTTTCTTTCCTTGTCTTACCTTGTTATGATCATTATTAGATCTTGGCAATTACTCTAGTTAATACACTTATGTCACTCATGGCCAATAAAAGTGTGCGACTACACACGAGAACTGTGTTTATCTAGATTAAAATCACATGCAAATGACCCAGAGCTGGTATCAAATAATCACACACACTTACACAGGTATATGACGCATCCGTTTTATCTTGATCGTGTTTATAAAGTACGGGTTGGATTATCACAGCTCATACATCTTATTTGTCTGTGCCTCCTTTCCAACTTGATTTAGCAAAAAGCAGCATTTAAAGTTTCATTTTTAAAATACTTAGGGGTGAAAATGTTGTTATATCACTATTGGCAATACGAGGGGACCATTTATTATGTGACAGAGGAGAACTAAAACACATTTGTGTATACATTCAATCATATTAAGATTTGTATCACTTATTTTCATCATCATTGTCCAAATGAAATGAAAAAAGGACCCCGCCTGCTTCTGGTTGCAGTTTGTGGTCCTGTGTGTTCACACGGTGTCGCTCTGCACCATACAGACACCATATGATTTGTGTGTTCCTTTGTTCAGGTATTGTTGTCATGCTTCCCTGTGATTGGCGCAGCTGTTTCAGAGCGATGAGCCCAGAGATGTGTCTGGCTGAGAGTGTATGTATTAATCATCACACACTCCCATTCCCCAGCCCTTTTGCACTTTGCACTGGCGCACATACGTAAACCAAAAGAGCAGCCGCACTTTTGAGACGCCTACACAATCCATGCTAATTAGCACTACAAACAAAGTGGAGCTGAGGTTGAAGGAAAAGTCATTCGTTTTGCATAAAAACAAAGAGTTCATGGAAATCTGTCTACCACATATTTCAGGCTGGACCAAAGTAGTGAGCCAGCTGGTTGACTAATGCCAGGAGCTAAAAACACCGAACATTTTCTGGTTGGAACAATCTCAACAGGGAAAGGCTGGTTTCCTCCTGTCCCTAGTGTAAAGAGGTTTATACAATGACATTTAGGAATACCATTTAGCAATCTGGCATCAACATCACTCCTAATGTTTCTGCTAGTGTTCCAACTGAACATCTAATGGTAAATGGACTGTAAATGGACTGTACTTATATAGCGCTTTATCCAGTCTTTAAGACCCCTCAAAGCGCTTTACATACTACATGTCGTTCACCCATTCACACAGAGCAGTGTACCTTACTCTAGGACCTAACATTCACACACATTCACACACCGTTGGCCATGCCATCGGGAGCAACTCGGGGTTAAGTATCTTGCCCAAGGATACATCGACATGTTTGACTGCATGGGCTGGGATCGAACCCACAACCTTCTGGTTGAAAGACGACCGCACTCCCTCGCAGCCACAGTCGCCAATCAATTTAAGAGTGAATTCATTTATCCTAAAATCTATCAACGGATCTATAATGTAATCTTCAGCTGAGCCCCATGTGAGCGGCAGATGCAAAAAGACGGAGGAAAACGAAGTGAGATAAACAGACAGATGGAACAGGTTGCCAGCCAGCAAGCCCGCCATACTGTTGTGTCTCTTTATATAACTCTTTACAAGGCACATTCCTTTCTCTCCTTTCTTCATCAAGACTAGGTCTCTCGCTGACCCTGTCACAACAACATGCTGCTAAAACTTTTCTAAGAGGACGCGGAAAAACTTTCCCGGCTGTATCTTTGTGCTCTTGATTTAAGAGATAAAAACAAACGTGAATATGGGTCATTCTCTTAGGAATACCTGAAGAATTTAAATCGCAAAACTATTGATGCTCAATCTGGCTGCCAGGAATTAAGATCAACACTTAATCACTAATGCGATTAAATGGAAGGACTTTGTGCAACATTAACAAATACTAAAGGAGTAGAGAAAAAAAACTCTACTTCACCCATTTAAAATAATCCGTCAAATCTCTCCTTAAGCACCCATTGTTCCTGTCCTGCATTTAAGAAAACCGCACTCTTTGGAATGACACAGTTTCCTCATTAGTGTGCATGCGCATAGAAAGTTAACACATTTCTCAACTCACTCAAGCATAGCTTTAACTATTGATCGTTGCATATACAGTACTGTAAAGGTCATTCATAACTGTCATATATAACTCAGTGTTAGCCTGGCGCCAGCCATGCGAGCAGAAGTAATTCAGCCTTGTACAGTGCTCTTTACGTTGCCATGTCTCTGAGGAAAGCTCTGTTAAGTAATAACGCCTTGTCATTTTATAAAGGTATTCTCCATTACGCTGGAAGAAGAACTAATTAAAGAGTGCTCCGTTCTTCTCCCAGCTGTGGACCACTGACTAGACGGGCTAGGTAATGAGCTGCACTGGCCACTTAGGAACTTGTGTATGCTGATACAGTGGACGCCCCAGCTAAGACCCCCAAACCACAGATGTGTTCCTACAACACGTACAGCGGCATGCGGCTAGGTAAGCTGCGCTGCCCGGGCTGCAAAGCACTGTTCACTCAGTGTTAATGAATCAATCAATTTCTCCCAGATAAATCACAGCCAACGCCTCGCAACGGCGGACTGTCACCATGATGAATTCCTTCATTTCATGTAATAAGCTGGCTGGGAAGTGATTTATCCTTGGTGCGCAGGCGGCTATATACAGCAGTGGACAGAGGCGAGAGATACAAAATGAAGTGTAATATGTCATTGAAATATTTCCCATGCAGTCTGTGAATAAGGTTGAGCTGCAGGAAAAACACTTTGGTCCAAAAATCCAGTCGCTATCAAAAGATTTCACTCAATCTCCGAAGCAGCCAGTTGGGATACTCGGTTGAATGGCCGCTGTTTCGCTAAGCGCTCCCCGAGCCGGACCATATTTCCTGACATCACCATATAGCTCGCTGACATCATGGCACTGAGCCTATTTAAGACTCGTGTTCTCACCACTCCTTATATTACAGAAAGAGACAAAGATAAGTGGGGCTAAGAACTACATTCTAATGCTATTGATTGCCTCGGCTCTGCCCTCGTTCAGGGCCAAGATTAAGAGCTGTTGTGATTTTTTTTAAATGCAGACCTCCTCTCTGGTTGTTGGAGACACTGCGTGCTAATCAATTTAAACCACTGCTGAGCTCAAAGCATCCCGCATAACAATCCCCTCCCAGTTTGTGTAAAGGGATTAATGTGAGCGTTGGGATTCTTTGAGGTTAAATGTTGCTATTGCTAAACTGCAGTCCATCCACCATTATAGCCACACTAATGTAACTAAACGCAGGGGCAAATTCAATATTCCAGTCAGTAAAAGTATGACTTTAGAGGTATTTTGATACTTGAGTTATTTTGTGTACAATAAGAGATTTTAACTTGGCCAATAAAGATTTAAAAAGCAATATGAGACAATCAATCGGAAATGAGATGAATGATTTCAGTGAGCCCTTTCAAAGTAATGGGTAATTTAAAAAGGGCTGCATCCATAATCATTAATCATATTTATATTAACATTGCTAAAAGATTTATACTAAACAAACCCCATTGATGATTCCATTTGTTGGAATGGGAAAATGCTCGTGGCATTTTTCTCTCTCTGTTCCACCTATCAAACTATCCCCCACTTTAATTCATTAACAATCTATGAGAGTGAAAGTAATAGAAATATTTCACACTTTTCTGCAGAGTGAGATAATTGGAACGGAGACATTAGGTGGCAAGTGGTCAGTAATGAAAAATAATATTACTTTGTGAGCACTTTTAAAAGTTAGTCCGGAAGCCTTTCCCTGACTAATCTGTTTCAATTAAGCTGCAGAGCGGGGACCCTTTGTGCGCCTGTCCAGAAAATGAAAGCTTGTGAAAATATCCATGGTGAAGCCTTAACTGTTCGTCCTACATAAATAGGGTGTTTTAAATAGATATGGCTTTCATAAAAGTCACACTGAGGAACAATTTTTTTTTAAATGTTCTCAAACAGAACTCAAAGAACAAGCCCCTGAAGTGCCGCAGAGCCTCTTACCACCACCTTTATGGTGCTATCTGATCATTCATAAAAAATAAACGAGATATTCGTTGAACTTATGTGCTGTAGAAATCGAAAGGTGATGCAGCAGGAGGCTGTTATTTAACGACTTAGGGAGGGTGATAATTAAGAAGATGTCACCGTTTGTTACCTTGTCGTTGGTATTTGTGCGCGCTTCACTGTTCATTTCTGTGTGTGTGAGCGTGTGTGTGAGAGTAGATCCGAGACCCCTCATCTCTTAATATGCAACTGAGGTCTCATTTGAGTTCAAAAGTCACCATTTAATTATACCGCGGAAAATACTTAATTTTCAATTATGACGGCGCTGGGGAGCTCACCTTGGAAAAGGACGTCTCAGAGACAGGTGGACGGGGGCCCCTTCTAACCTTTTCCTTTTTTTCTTTTATAACACTTGAGTTTGCCAGTGTGGCTCATTTGCATGGGGCTGTGGTATAATGAAGGTCTCATGTTGGTGACCCTTTTTAGCTCTGATTTAGTGATCATGTTGCAGGGATAAGCTCCTGGCTGCAAAGGAATCTGCCCTTTCACTGCGGCAATTAGCACACACAAATATAAACACACAAATGCTCCCTAGAAAACACGCTTCTTCCTACTATTCCGTTCTTTCGGCACGACTAAGTCTGACTCATTTTCTGCAGGTAAGGAGTGAAATAAAATAACTAAAAGATAACAGAAAGTAATGCAAGAAATGCTACCAGTATAAAAGGTCACGACACAGTCGGTTGAGTCATTATTCACAACATCATTTTCCCTATGGGAGGTCACCTGCAGTGGTGACAAAAGTATAATATCCCATGTTTAAATGGAAGTGAAGTAAAGCGACTGGAATTCAAACACTAAGTGGTAAGTTTGACAATGTTCTAGCAGCTGAATCCAGAGGCACTGCCACAATAACAGAGGCACTAATGTCCAAAGGCTGAAAGTCGTAGCTTTTAATGAGGGTTTGATTTCAATACTGATCCAAGACGTTTATATAAAAAAAATCTCCTGCAGAAAAGAATTAGCATTATGCAAAATGGCCCATTTTATGTCGCCTGAAATGTTCTCAGAGTGGCAGCCAATAGACAGCACTCGGCAGGAGGCTTTCCTCCCAGCAGTTGGCATCGCTGAGACCGAGCTGTGGGACAGTCTCACAACACAATGAGAGATGAAATGGCTCCCAAACAGGGCTCAGTGCCTTGTTCACTTTCCTCTTCCTCCCTGTCTGTTTCTCTCACTCGCTCTTTCGCCTGAACACTCTACTTCAACTGAAAGCTTCCCTTGTTCTCGGAATAGAAGAGCGGCTGCAGGTTGAAAGACATTTTCGTCGTCTCAGTTAGAAGATGAGCCTGTTCCTGGCGTTGCTAGCTTATTTCTTCTGAGAGCAGGTACAGTATTCGAGTGCCAGTTTTATTTTCCATTTCCATTTTCCCAGACGTAAAGATCCCCCTCCCCAAAGAACTATTTTTCCCAACTCTAAAGGCACCACCAGACAGTTTCACCAATCCCGCTCAGATGTTTCCGACAAAGAAGTAGAAAAAAAGCAGTGAGGGTTGAAAGAACATGAGTGTATAGAAACTTTTTTACCATTGAATGCAATTTCCTTTGCGCCTTTTTGTTCGATTCAAATGCAGCTCATTTATCAGGCAAAACTACCTGCCAAACAGGAGAGAAAGTACACAATGAGAAAATCCCCACAGAGTTACAGAGAGGAGGAGGAGGAAGGGAAGGGAGGAAGGCAGCACACAACCCCATTTCCATTGGCTGACTCACTTTTGTCACAACCGGACCCAGTCTGCAAAACTCTCTCTTCTCTTTAAAAAAAAAAAAACCCACCTACACTCAAACACCCACAGTGGTTTCTAAGGTGACATCCGCCTGCATCATCAAGGAAACCTGCACGGAAACAGGAACATAGCAGCGGTCAATGATGCTGACTAAGGTTTCTCTGAAAATAGAAGCCAACACAGGGTGGGTGTATTTATTCATGACATATGCAGTATATATATTAAAACATGCATATTAATGATTGTAACTGTAAGTAATAATAGTCCATGGCTTTTCTTTTGATATTTATCAGCCGTTGAGGTTAGGAAGGTTGAGATATACGCAGGTCTATCTTAAGACCATTCTCTGGTGTAGTACGTTAGAAAATAAACGAATAGTCGCTGTGATCATTCCTCCTCCATGGAGTGATCCCTTTCTTATGCAATACGCTGTAAATATGCCTGAAGCAAGGATTTAAGAAATACATCGGCTGCTCCAAAGTGGCCAAAAATGGTTTAAAAATATACACAAAACATGACCTCAGTGTCCTATAAGCTACAAGTCTGTCAGTAAGAAATAAGTATGTGCTACTCACTGGTTGCATTGGGAAGGGATCCCTGCGTGGCCAGTATATAGAGGAATAATGCTTACCCATAACTGTATATTTGGCATGCCAGTGGTGTATTAAGACAAGCTTGAAAAAAAAATCCAAATCACATTGCAGTGACTTTTGCTGACTTTATTTTTACACCATCTTTACCCACAGTTTCTGATTGAAGCCAGCTCTCATTTGGAACACATTTTCCTCTGAAGAAGAGCTCTACTGAATACACCAGCTGGCACCGTACCAAGCATTTCAAGTATGTACAATATAACCTGTTTTGCTTCACTTTGTTCAAAATTGCATTTTTAAGCCAAACAATTTGGAGAATGTGTGTATTCTTCTGGGAGCCGGGAATTGCCAAATGCTTGTGTGTGACTGAGCAGACTGTTACTAATTTTCTTTTCCCTGTTTTCACCTGTTCCCTTTCTTTATTGGCAGAGGAGACCTTGAGGCTGTGCTTTCTCTGTAGCGCCTTTAGACGACCTAACAGCACCTGGATGTGGCAGCTGTCTCTGATATTTCAAAACGGAAAGAAAGTGGAGCAAGGAAAAGAGAAAAGGCATGCATCGAGCTGGAGGCTACAATTCACCACTTACTGAAAGCGTCATGATTTGCATACACCTACTGAGATACCCATTTACGCTAGACTTCAAAACTACCTTTTTTTCTGTGTGTAGACCACAGGGGTGTGTAATACAGAGGTAGGGGGTCTGACAAGGCCAACTGGACCACAAATTGAAAAGCACTATTAAATTAAATCAAAGCAAATAGTTTGAGTACAAATGAGAGAAGCAGCAAGGATGATGGAGACGTTTCCCACGGAGGTTTATCCCTTTGTGGTTTAATTAAGAGATCAAAGCGCACTTTGGATGACGGGCAGAGAAGGGCCGATGTGGTGTGAGATAGAGGGAGATGCTGAGCACAGGAACTCTTTGTGCTTGTTTGGGAAGGCAGAAATTGCAAGGCCTTGTTTGTTCCGGATTAATCAGCAATTGTCCTACAGTTGAGAGCGGGAATATTTATTCTCCAGACAAGCTGATAGCAGTAATGATGATAATAATAACAACAACAACAACTGTTGAGTCTCTCGGGAAAGCCCTTTCTCTGGGCATTTCTTCAATAATTACATGATGCATACCCATAATTCAGCACTAATGTGTTTAGAAAAATAGCGGGGGCTGAGAGGTAAGTTACACAACAGAGGGAGGCTGAAGGCTGAAAATAAACCAGGCAGAGCGAACATGAGGCTACCCGACTGTAGTGGCTCTGTGTATTTAAGAGATGAACCAGCAGAGAGGCGGAAATAATAATCCCACTGAGACATGGGTGGTCCTAGAAAATTCAAATGATGTTGTTAGTTCCTGTGGATCCCACTAAGGAACTCATAACCCTCCATCCCCCCCCCCCCCCACTGAGGTGAGCCCAAATGGCTCTGACAAGTGCGCTTGTTTTTATCTCTTCATATGCTTGGCTTCTCCAGCTTTGTGATTGATGCAAGCCTTTCCGAAGCAGCAGCTCTCATTGTTTTTTAGACCGCATACCTGAGTTATGAATGTTTCATTCAGGAGCCTAAATATGAAGCGGCCCGGGTGAGAGCCTCCCCCAAGAGCACCGAGGAACGGAAGACTCATGCATGCAAATAATGGCGTTCTAGACAGGTTGGGAAGACAGAAAGAGCTTAATAGCAAGAAAGAGAAAACAGGCAGGAAACACATCATCAATTCATTGGCTTTGGAATATCTTCCTTCTGCACTCTCTGTCAATCACTTGCAATTCTTGTTAGCAGCAAGGAGAAAAAGCGTGACAAGCTTACAAAAAAACCCAGAGAAATCACATAAAACAGTTTCGACAAAAGCAGCACAGCAATATATCCATCTTGCTGACTCGGGAGACGTGGGGAATAGTGTTTTGCGGCAGTGACACGCTGGCCTGTCGTATCTGAATTTAGGCGAGATTTATCAATACATGTGCTGCAGTGGTGGCCGACAACACCTCCTGTGTCCCACTGTAAGGTCTGCACAATGGGGGTTCTTGATCTGACCCCCCCCCCGGCCATCCCATGCTGAGGTGAGAAGGCAGCCCGGGGACATCAGTGTCAGGAGGAGAAGAGATTGAAAGAGCAGTCATCCATGTGCTAACAAATCCACAGCGAGAAAGTGATACATGTTTGGTACACGGGCTGACATGAGTGTAGGTAGGATATGTGTTAGCGGTGACATGCAAATAATTCAGTTTCACTCTACCAGCTAAAAACACTCCTTCACCTAAACTCAATGTGACTGTGGCGTCAAGTCCCATCCACGCTGAATAGGTCCTCTCACCATGAGCAGATTATGATTTGTGGTGAACCGAGGCACACTAGCTGCCTAATGGAGTCGAACAGGATGGAGGAGTCTCATTCTCGTCTGCCAGTCCGAAACATGGGCGGACACAGAGACTGATGGAAAGAAAGGGAGCAGGGGGAGAGGGAGAAAGGATGGAAAGGAGAGATGAACTGGAATGTCTCGAATGTTGCATTAATCACTAAACACTTTCAGCTGTAATTGGCTTAATTGAGGAGTGGTGGGAAAATATACTAAAATATGGTGGTAATGTAAAAGTAGTTTACAGATAATCTGTTACAATTAACATCCCGAACATTAAAACTTGACTTGGGTGAGAAACTATAAACCCAGATACTGTTTTTTTCTAACTTTTTTGTTTCTGTAGATTTCTTCTAAAGTCAAAAGTTATCATTAGCTAACATTTTTTAATTATATTTCATAAAACTTGTGATACAAAATATAATTGTATTAATGTATGTAATTAGGGAAATTCCATGGTGATCTATTACTTTCATGTGTTACCCCTATTCACTTGTAATGTGTCCCCTTTATTGAAATACATATATTAGCAGCTGAATACCAATAGTTAAAGTTCTCATTATGCAGAATTAGGAGATTATAACTTCCCATGTATTCATGTGTATATCCAACACATTCTCACTCCCAACTCGGCCTATGTTGACGTTATGTCAGGGTCCCTGTCGTCACTTTCAAACGCAAGGGGGGGGCCTTTAGCGTCGAGTTCCAACTATCAGGGAGTCCCATTGACTTGCATAGAGCTCCCTGAACATTGGTAATAGACGAGTTGGGATCGCGGCGAAATGCTCTCCGCAGATTCTCACAGCGTTTATCAACCTTTTTCTTACTCAATATCAAGCCAAACGTATTGTTTTTACTTCGTTATTTGAATTGAATAATGTAGGACTTTTGTTGCCGTCTGTATTGTTTCATCGTTTTTTTCCTTCCAATTTTGTATTCTTTTCTAAACCACACACTTTTATTTACTCAACAATAAACACATCATTATCCTTGCGTTTATGTATTTATTGTGCAGTGTGCACAGATACAACTGGAGTATAGAAGTATAAAGTAGCAGAAAAATAAATACTAAGGATTCTTCCACCACTGTTTTGGGATGGATCAGCGTCCCCTGTGGTTGAGGCCAAACGCCTCCCATTGTCCCACTGTGTGTGTGCCTCACATCCAACTCTCAAAGCGATAGGGATCAAAGGATTGCCACTGTGCACGTACAGCGAGTCATGAAGTGATATTGTCAGCTCCACTAAGGCTCAGATCCTTGTATGCAAACGTATGGCGGCGCTCAGGACTAGCGAGGGATACCATGTTTTATTCAAACAGTTGAAAGGCTGACATCAGTGTTGAGCAGACATTCAAAGTGAATACCAAAAACCCTGTGTCCTGGAACGCCATCAACAGTCTGCATTCATTTGCTTAAATACTACCGACACAAACAAGCACACATTAAACCATACTCTCACCATTTTGTATACACAGACGCCATTGTAGCTCAGAAGGCTCATAAGGATACTCCCTAAAAGGTGAATTTGAGCGGAAAACAAGGCTCAGGTTTAACTGTTCTGATTAATGGCTTTCAGTGGCTTACATCACTTTTTTTTTTACCAGACACTTATTAAGTATTCATGGATTCTCCAATCCCTACATTGTTAAAGTAGCCATACTCTTCCTGCTGTGTGTGCAACAATTGAAAGCGACAGAGCAAAACGCAAAAACACTCTAATATTGATATGTTATGTATAAGGGGAAGTAAGCAAAATGACAGCATCTATGATACATTCTAATCGAGTGCATCATCAGGCATACATGCATTCATCATCATCTGGGTACAATATTCAGGAATATGTAATACAAGTCACATTCGATGACTTATTGCAACAATGGCCGGTGTATTGGGTCGGACTGTGTTTACTAATGCACATTTAAAACACTGATAATACAAGTGATACATAATAATAATATCCCCCAGTCACATGGCTTGTATTTCATCTTCTCAGTGTGCCCTCCTGTTAACTGACAGTCTTGCTTTAACGCCTGAAGCCTGTCAACACAGTAGCAGTTGGTTATTCACTGCTATTAATCACATAGTATTCATCGTACACAATACCATGTGGTGCCTATAGTGTATAACAACAATACAGGTTAAAGCATGCATGTACAGTTACTTTTACCTTTGTGCAGTTACAAGGGGCCTCATGCAGGAAGCGATATGAATAAGACTTTAGTTTGTATCCAAGGTTATTTTTATTTATTTTTTAGCACCCATTGATCTCTAGGATTCACCAATGTTTCCGACTTTTGCTCGTCTTTTAGGCAAGAGAAAGTATAATGAGGTGTTGGAGAGCACTTCGACAAAGATGGCCAAGACACATTTATATATATTTGGTTTTCACAGTCCGCACATTTCTTTTTTCCAGTGCTAGGGAAACACACATTTAAAATGTGAGGAATATACGCATACATGAATATCCTTATCGGCAGTTAAATTATTATATGTTTAAAAACATTCTAATATTTTGATGGTTACATTGGTGTGCTTAAGAATTACTATTGGTCCATTACTAAAAGCACCCTTGGAGTATAGTGTAATGTGCGTTCAGCTTTTGAATGGCTTACATGCTGTTAGAAATGTTCTTTGATTTTACTGCAACGGCCATACTGATGCTCAGGAAAATCACATAAACTTGTTTAAGTTTATTTAACAGTGCCTCTTTTTTATATTAGTATAATACACATCATTATGTGTGTGTAAATATATAATATCTAAAACTTGGCCATATGGCTCCAATTTATAATGAAGCGGGTGTTCAGCCCACCTGGGTAAGAGCAGATCTGGATGGTTGGAAATGTTACGTGCATCTGGAGAAAAGTGAAGGGAAAGGATATCATGTAAATAAAGACAATATAGCTGCATGAGGCCTGGAGTGCCGTATTAAATATTAGTATACCTGTGGGCAGGAGCTTATTGTTCTGTGTGGGCAGTCAGTGTATGGTGAGTGCTGTTTAAAATCAACATGCAGCACGACGAACCCTCTCTCCTCTGCAGGTGAGCGACTACACATCTGGGACGTGGTGATGTTCAGTGGATGTGTGTGTGGGGTGTGGGCGGTGGGATGGAGATCACCACAAGTCCACCACATGTACACCAGAGGAAGGCGAACAGGCAACTAATGGCCGGACATATGCTCATAAGCATGTGGGCAGTGTTCTTAAACAAAAATGTGGTTGTGTGAGAAATTAACCAGCATATAGAGTGCAACAGCTGGCAACGCACACTGTTTATGGAGTTTAAGTCACCTACAAAGATACAAGAAAGTATAGATGGATAGAAGATAGATTTTGTATATTTTAGATTAGAGATAGAGTAGCAGGCAACGATTCTGTTCTTGGTATTTTAGTCTGCCGTGTCAAGTTGCATAGCTGAAGAGTCAAAATGAGAAAATTAAATTTAAATAAATTCTATTAAAAATGAACAAAAACATATTATGGAATGAAAATTAAAGATGTGAGTCATTCATCCACACATTTATTTTATAAGACATATTTTCTTTTCACAAACTGAACTTGCTGTATAACACTTTAAGTGCACAGATGGCTCTTTAACAGGGCCCTTAATTAAAAGTGGACTGCAGGAGTAAATTCTAACAGCTAAAATCACAACAATAGCCCCAAGCAGTTCTCCGTGTCCACCTTCAATGCTTGACAAAACTGGCTACTGAAACACAGTTCTAGGGCTTAAAATGAGCTGAACAAATAACTGGTTTTAAAAAAAGGCACTTTTGTTAGGGAGACAACCGCAGCGAAATAACAGGAAATAGAAAAGAGGAAGATCGGCATTGATCAAAAAACACACAACCACAAACATCAGGCAATCAGAGCAAATTGTTTATTTTCTGGGAAATTACAACACATGAATGGTATCTTTTTTACCCCCCCAACAACAACAACCTGTGTTCATTTTATCCATGCACACCAGCTGTTACCTTGGCTGTACACACTGCACTCAGGTGAGCAGATGGGAGCATGATACACTTGCTACCCATCTTCTGTTCGGGAGGATTGTTCTGTTTCTTTATATTCCTCTGCCCTGTGTCAAAATGACCAGGGGGAGTCAATTTAACAGGTAAGGGTTGGACTCTTGGGACTGCTTGAGTGCGGAGACAACCCACTGATTGACAGACTATACTTAAACCTAAGAGCTTGTACACACACAAACACACACCAAAGTGTACTGGATCCTTTTCTCTGGCTGCTCTCAGGAATTATGGGTAATTCTCAGCCCACTGACCTCTCTTTTTCTTTACCTCTTGAGGCTGCACAAAATAAACCTAGAGGACTCATGACCACTCTGTCTTAGCGAAAACTGCCAGGCTTCTCCCCAGGAGAGACCTAACATCCTCAGCTGTATACAAACTGAGCCCTCCAGGTATTTGGCTCTTTTGCCAATATGAAAGCCCTTACAGTCATTACAAACATAAAAAGAAAACAGCAGTCGGGGGGATAAACACTCTGCCAAACCACATGTGGGCACAGCAACTGTGATGGTGACCATGAACCTCTAAAACTCCATTTAGTCTAACTTTGCTAACTCAAGTTGGCTTCCCTCAAGCCATGAAGCTGGCAATGATCAGAGTGCAGTCATTAAAGGAATAACACTCGGGGAACATCAATAAATGCCCAGAAGGCTCTGGGTTCAAGTCAATCATTCTAGTCAGTTAACGGTCTCCAAACAACAGGGCAAATTCATCATAGGGCTTAATCACATTGGGCAAGTCCACACTTCGCCTCAGAACAATATCCGCTAACAACATTAGCGAAGGGCTAGTAATATGATGTGATTTCCTGCCGTCACACAAAAGTGCTGATCGATGGTAGCGAAGTGGGGCATAATTCAGAGAAACCCAATGTTCATATGGAAGTGTTTCTACCTGCTGGGGTTGTATGTGAAAGCTATACTTCTGTGCCACAAAGTATAGGATTATAAAAGTTTGTTTGAAACCATGCAACGCTAAAATGCCACTCTATAGTATGTCTTAAACATTTTGGTACATTGCCTTGAATTCCTCTATTTTTGCTCTTAGCTGGAAGTGAAACTAATATGTTTTTTCTCCTGAATGAAAAAGAGTTTCTGGGGTCAAAAGATTCAATTAACCTTCAAGAAGAAAAGCATCATACAGAAAAAAAGAAGCAAAGGAACCCTTCGGTGAACCCATGGATGCACTCGCACACAGAATGCAGTATTGTCTCCATCGCGCCTGGAAACAGCGTCACCCGACCTTCCCCCCCAAACCCTCCCCCCCAAACCCTCTTTTCTTCTCGAGTCACATGGGTGGACATCACTTGTGGCAATAATTTCAGGGTTTGCTGATGGATTCTAGGAAGCTTAGATCAACAGATCCCAGATATATCTTCAATAACACAATATCTACAAAGATTTCAACCAAAGCCGGGGCAGTGAGCCGAGACATATATTGTAACCTTTCGGTCATTGTTAAAACCTACATCATTGGCAATTAATCTTTTTCAGATATATAACTGGATTCAAGGCAGTGTATCATCAACAGTAAAAACCACTTATAAACATGTTGTCACTGAGGCACTGATCTGTGGGTTGCAGCAATAACCCACAGATCAGTGATTTTTATGAGAAAATCAACCTTTCCAGTGTAGACTTATGTTAGAAGAATATCACTCGTTACCGGCTTGAGCTTCAATATCAGGATACATGTATTTATTAATCCTTGCAAGAATGGAAGTAGTCATCACATACAGAGCATTTGGTACAACTAGTTCCTGAACAGTGTCCTTCAGATGCTGATATAGAGAGTGTGTTATTGAGTCACAAGATGCAGGAATATAAAGCAGTATTCAATGTTTAGTTTGGATTAGCTAAAACCCACATCAGAAATGATCTTGCTTGTCATATGCCTATCTCCATAGAGGCTGAATCATCATGTTAATCGTTGTGACATAGCTATCATATCCCTAAAACAGTGTCCTGACTCCTGACGCTCTTCTGGGTAATCATACATCGTCATGTATGTATTTACAGTTGGGCATTTGTCATCATGTGCTACTCTGATATTGGAAGAGTACATTCAGAATTTTCCCAACAACTTTGATACAAATGTCAGCTCAAATACAAATCGGAGCCATTTAAATCATTATCTTGAGGTTTTATATATATGGTGGCTATCTTTATGTATCATCTACTCTATTAGTTACACTCCGTTCTGCTTGGCCATGTCGCCTATCAGATGTCTAGTCCTGTGCTGAGCAGAGCGGTAACGCTTTTGGATGTTCCATGCTGGTTTGGTGTTACTGGGCTCTTGAGCGAGGAGAGACAGGCTGTCCGCTCTGCCACCTCACTGACAGGCCAGCAATGCTCCCCGGCTCTCCTCCTCTTCCTCTTCCTCTCCGACCAAACCAACAACACCTTCCAAGTGGCACCTCCGTCCATATTCACAGCCTCCTGCTTCCTGTCATATTCTCCTCCCTGGCTGCCCAGCTTTATTGTCACTCAGCTGGGGATGTGTGACCAGGCAAGCTCCATCTTCTACCAGGAGAGACCAGCAGTCCGTTTAGAGGCAATCTTACTGTGCCATCTATTGTATACAGACTCCAGAGACTCCAACACAATACAAGTGTGAAAACAACACGGGGGGAACAAACCCAAAATGGTGCAAAAAAAAGGGCCAGAAGAAAGCTGACAGTAAACAAAGAAAAATGTGTTTCTCCTCTAACATT
>CALSBZ010046870.1:910391-920654 GCA_943591055.1 Gobionotothen gibberifrons | reverse complement strand
GATTTTCAGAAACGGGATTTGATTGGCTGGCACTGGCTTCTCCGGCGAGCCGGAGACGCCGGAGAAGCTCAGCCACGCTACCCACAATTGGTGACCGACCAGTGGGTGCGGCTTATATTCAGGTGCGCTTAATAGTCCGGAATTTACGGTAATTGCTGTAAGGCTTATGGTCATTTTACCAAAGACTGCTGGCCGCTCTCTGCCTAATCCAGCTCTGTTCCTGGGCCAGGTATCTGTCAGCTCCAGCCCGGTCAGCTGGCAGTTAAAAGCACCGTGGCAGAAAGGGGACCCAGGTAGTTCACCTGGGCACTGGGACTCACATCCATCCATCTCCAGCACTGAGAGGTAAGGCAGAGGTGTGACAGAGGCCTGTCAGACCTCTGGTGGAAGGGCAGCCTTGATGGAGGGTACCCTGCAGCAGATGCTCCAGGAGGATGGGCAAGGTTAATGCGCCAGGCTTTACCCTGGGGTGCACCGCCTTGTCAAAAACAAAACAGGAGGACAGCTTGATTGAAAGTCAGGACAAGCAGGTTGGAGAGAGGCTTTCACATTTGGAATAACCTTAATTGCAATTTGGGATTGGTTTATGGAAGTGGGTTCACTTGCACTTTTTCACTGCTGACATCCATACACCAACACAAGCCACTCATGTTAATCTGCTAATTTTTATTTATATAACAGGGACAGTTATTAACATTAACATTCATTAACATTTCTGTAAATGTGCCAGAGTTAGCCAAGAGGCTATTTTTCATCTGTATGTATTTCATTGTAGTTCATCTCACAGTAGACTCGTTCTACACCTAAAATGGAAGTTGAAAAATGTTTTATGTTCAGAGAAGGTTTGTTAGATTTGGGTAAAAGTACTACTTTGTGAGGTTTAGGGGGACTTTCATTGTCATAATAACAATAATAACCACTTGGCTAGGTTTGGGCATTAATCTTGTTGGTCAAATTAAACCAATGCTGAAAGTTGGTAGAAGACGATAAACCGATTGGTCTTTCTTGTTGTTGTAAAATGTAAATGCTCATGCATGATTCAGATTAAAATACTAAACATCAATTACAAAACTGCTAAATAAATACAGCTGTTATCCACGTCATGTCAGCTCTACTATGGGGAAGCCATTCCAGATGTCAACTACATGACAACCAAACTTTGTTCACGTGCAAAACATTGCAGTGAAATGTATTTCTGTTTTTATAAGAAAGATTATCTAGTAGTTCATAGCTCTAAACTGATGCTCCTGATTGATGGCCAAATGTATTGCAACTGCAGCGCCTTGTATCTCATCTCCTGTCAGTGCAGTTCAGACAACAGATGGAAGTGTCTGGTCGTTGTTTCTGCTTCTTTATTGGGCTCACTGTGGACCCTTGTTTAATGAGGGACTTTACAACGGTGTGCTTGCAGGTTTTAGGTAAGACACCAGTTATCAGTTAACACGTAATTGTGCCATTGACATATTGAGAGCATTCACCAGAGCTTCTCACATGGAGATCAGGAGTAGTTACTAAATTGTGAAATAATTAAGAACTGGAAAGATGTATAGGTTATAAGAGGTTGAACTGAAAATGAAAATATCAATGCTATTTATTAATTATGGAGAATTATTTGGCTCCAGCATTATAAGGAGCTTGATGATACTTACGTTACCAACTGACATCAACGATTTGGAGTGTGCCTTGTTTCTAATTCCATCGCCATGTCTCTGTGTATTACTGGTAATGTCAATCTGCTAATGTGTGTATCAGCTTGTTTATTTATATTGTTGCAAAATCTGGAGCTATGGGTTCATAGTTTTACAAGTGATGCCTCTGTCACATTCCCCACACGCCTCCCGGGGACACACAAGTAGAGTGTTCTACTTTCACAAAGTTCCTCCAGAGACGGCTGCTGCTAACAGCATTATCATTATGCAGACATGTGCTGCTGTAAATTCACACAGCTACTAGAATGAAAGATGTATAGGGAAATGATAGAAGTTAACTCCCAACAATGCTTCTTCGTCATCTTCAGAAAACGTGTTATACTTCGCTGGGTTGGCGAGGTAGAAAAAAAAAAAGGTGTTTTTCACAGTGTGCAGGTAAATGCTGTGGCACTAAGTCAGTGAAAAAATGTCACAGTGGGACTTGTGGGTCCATGTCTGTAGCCTGAAGTTACAATAGTGGAGTTAAACACCAAGCGGAATTCACTCTCTCGCTCTGTACACTTTAAAGTCCAGACTGCTCTATATAAAGCATCATGTCAGTGAAATTCACTTAGACAGTTACACGTTTTAAATATTTTTTTCCTAGGGCTGTATTATACTCTCAGATCATTTATAAATGAGTTGGCGGGATGTCTGCATCATGAGACGTGCCTGAGCAGGGCGAGAGCTCAATAATAGACACAAGCTAGCTCCGGCTGGGCGTCAGTTTTCTCCAGGGAGCTCTGATACAGCGAGGGTTATTATGTAGAATCAGCCATGTAAATGTTTCCTCGCGTTGGTCCTCCATGCCAATTTCCAGTGTGAAATGCAATGGCAGTCGAAGAAAAAAATAGGGAGGAAAGGTGTTTCTGTGTGCTGAGACACGTATTAGCACATACTTGCTTAATGTGCATGTACTTCCATAGCAACCATCCAGCTAAGAGGTGAAACATATCTAAATATGTCTGGCAGTTACTGGAGAAGAGAGAAATGGATGTGAAAGCAGGTCAGTAAAATGACTTCAGTGGTTTACTGGAGTCTGGGATTAAGGCAATGAGGCTCTGTCAAGATTGGAGAGGCTCAGCTGTCAATGCATTTGGATACTGTATATGTGGACCATTGTGGGTTTTAGTCTGAACCCAACAGCTGATGCTCCAGTGCCAAGACATAATAGCTCACCCAGATGAAATGTGTGTGGTACACGGCAGCAAAGGGGTCATGTCTGTGCGTGGGATGACAGATCCAAGGTGTGCAGGTGTCTACTCATGCTGCGCATCACATGCTTTTTCCCCTCAGTGACCTCCGGCCGCAGTTCTGCCGAGACCGCTCCGACATCTGCGTCTCTACGAGAGGGCTTCCAGTTTCTTCAGCCAAGGTCATGTTAGCTGCAGGGGTTGGGGGAATCGGCAAAAATCCTCTAAGGGTCTCAGGCAACGCGGCGAAAATGTTGAGTTTGCCTGAAAAAGCGACTTGTCAGCGATTTGCTTCACAGAGCAGGGGTCAGTGCCTCTGGACACACTGCTGCTTCGGCTGAACATAATGGGGGCACGAGAAGGAGCCACGGCGAAGGGCACATGGTTCAGCACCGGAGCACCGAGGGCCCGACCTCAGACAGCCATGTCAGAGAATTGGGGTTTGAGTGCAAACATCCATTTCAAGACTTGAGAAAAAGGACCATTCCAAGGCTGTCTGATTAACTTTAAGATCATTGGCTAGTCTAGATTTAATTATATAATGCATTAATATTTTAGGATAATTGTGGCTCCTGGACCGCAGCATAATGCGACAAACTTTTAAAAGCACAGTGAGTTCTTCTGTTCTTTTAGCACGATGGTGAAAGTGAAACAGTTGCATAACAATTGATCACCCCCTCATTGTAAATGGCTGAGCATTGCTGGCATGCCAAATTTAACTGGAGATTTGGGACAGGAGTTGTGGGTGGACTTAGGGCCTGCTTCCCTCTGGCTGTGACAGGAGCCTGGGGCTGCCTGGGGCCCCTCCACATAATTTCAAGGCCTTGTTCTCTTTCATCTCCAATATTTATAGACTCAGACCAGAGGAACAATCTCCCTTGCGGCAGCTCATTGGGCTTATGTCTCCACTCCCCCCCCCCACTATTACACAGAACCTTTATTTACACAGACATCCCTCGTTAAGCGCTGGCCTCGCAGGGACAATGATGTAAGCCTACCATCTTTGCCTTCTGTGTAATATACTACAATATGGAAACGGGGACTTAGTGTTTAAGCTATTCAGCATGAGCAGCAAGATCATTTATGAAGTTTTGAGAATCCACTGCAATAGCTTATTACTGGATGTCATCATCTTGCAATGTCCTCTTGTTTTTAAAGTCCATATCCTTTGGGAAGAGAAGAAATTAACTAGCACAAAAAAAGCGTTTTTAACCTTCAATTTGTGTGTATATATAAAAGGAAATCATAATCATTGAACAAGAAGGGAAGTAGGAGAGTGCAGCCTCCGCCCAGACATTCCATAAATGAAAAATAATGTGTGTATCCAACCTGCGATTCGGATCAAATCCAAAATGTAATGGGTTCGAGCTCAGCCCAGTCTTTCATCAAGTTTCAGGAAAATCGGGCCAGTCGTTTTTTTCCGTTATGCTGCCTACAAGCAAACAAACCAACAATCCAAACCAAAAACATAACCCTCCTTGGCAGAGGTAACTTTGACAAAGTTGAAAACAGAAATACATAGACAGAGAACTCCTGGGAAGAAGAGCCGGGTGAGGTAGGGGGGGTTTTGTGTTGATGATACCGTTGCCAAGTTTCTTGGAAATACTTTAGACAAAGCAGACTTTTAAAGCCACAAAGAATGATGATGGCAACAGAGAGGACAGGGTAAACAGACTGAGGAAGAGAAATGTCAGCATGTGTATTGAGCATCCTAGTTTATCTCCTCCCTTAAATATCAAAGGGTACTGTTTGGAGCTTTTTGTCATTCTGATTTGAATACAAAAGCAGCTAGCTTTGTTGGACAGCAAGAAGACACAGTTTCCCCCCCCCCTCAGGGTGACAAATCCAAAGCCAGCCCATCAATCTCCAGCCCCGGTGCGTCTGGGTCTGCTGCTTGGGAATTCTATGTAAATGCCAACACTGATGAAACCTGATGCCGTCCAATTCTACTTTTCCACTTTGAATAATCAGGTAAAATGGTGTGATGTATTACATGTCAACTTAATTTTATATGACTGTATGTGTCTGCATGAGTGCCTCAGTATCTATACGTACTGTATGTGTCAGTGGCACTGCGTGTTAAACCATGTATGAAAGTAATCACATCCCTGGAATGAACCAGTGTAAAAACTTGAGGATGCAATTATGCTTCCATTGAATAACTCATCCTTCCTGGCAAGAGCTAATTGCATTAAAATGGATTGTGTATAGTCCTCTAGCATGAGGTATTAAGATTAACGCCAGGAGAGTTAATAGTGTGTCATCTCCTGAGCCCCCTTTCCCCCTCCCCACACCTCTAATATAAGATTAGAAGCAGGGAGAAAAAGGGAGTGCAGGAGGATAGGGAAACATGTTCTGTTTTTCTCTCAGCATCTGCTCTCGCAGCTGGGAAAAGACCCAAGCTATTCATCAGGCTCCACGCTGCTGTCTGCATGTATTTCACTCACTCAAAGGTCACAACGTTAAAACACCAATCTCAAATCCTCTGGCCTGCTTTCAGAGCTCCGTCCCTTCAAATAGACCGAACCTGTGGGCCCAACTTATTTACATACGACACAGACGGCTGTGTGTAGATATACGCGTTCCTGCATCATTTATCAACCTTTATTTCTCCTCTAGGTTTAGGGCCACGGGTTACTGTTGAAAATATGTCCTCCTTTCCCATTTATAGAAAATGTCATAGTCTGTAATGATAATTAATGTCCTACCCGTTTATTGAGATCGAAAATTCTACTTTTCAAGGTGTGCACTAGATGCTAATTCTACTGTGTGTCGAAGCACAGCAGAATACTTTTGGAGTTACTTGCTCTCTCTCAGGTACAAGTGTTAGGTGCGCTGCAGCTTACACTGACACACACTCAGGGTTCAAGAAAACGAGTGTGTATGTGTGTTCAGTTGTAGCATTCCCAAATGGCTCAACGCACTGTGTCATAGTTCCCTGTCAGGCCCTCAGCGCTTCACCAGGCAGCTAATGCCTTGAAGAAATGGGCTTCCGAGCTCAACATTAATCCCTACAGCATTTCTGTCCTCACTTCCCTCCTTCCTTCCTGTCAGTGCAAATGTAATGTGACACATATTCACAAGAACACGGGCCCTTGTAATTGTCCGGGCTCTGGTGGATCCCGAGTTCGTGATAAAGGCTGTTAGCCATGTGGCCGTATTGCCGGAGTATCAAAAACGCCTCGCAAGCGGGGGCAAACCCCTCGCTAATGGCTGTAGAGATATGTTTAAAAGGAAACACCATTTCTCAGTGAAAGGGTGTGTATAACAGATCCCACACAGGGGACCTTCCCTCTCTATCCTTAGAAGAGACATCTAAGAGGTTCTTGGCTCATATCCAAAGCATTTCCTCAACCATTAATACTGTATATAAAATATAAAATAAATATTCTGCATAGCATTAAATCTCATAATTAAAGCTTTATGTGATGTGTGCTTGACTTGCTAACCCTTTAAAATGCTAATCTTAAAAGGGAGTAGTTGAAGCATGTCAGACTGACAGAGATTAACATGATGACAAATGTTGTCAGTAGTTCTTTCCTGGTTAAAATAGTGTCGAATACTGTGGGATTTCACGTTTAAAACTAAGCTGTTGTTTAAGGGGGTTGTGAAGGTTTTCATTAATAAATATAACAAGCTGTGGAGAATGTCAAGCTGCTCAAAATAAATAATGACGCAGTACACAACATTCCTAATAGCTTGAATTTGATTTCCCTAAATCATTCAAAACGGTCTGTTCCAGATACTTGAAATTGACAGCAGTCTTTTTCGCAGTCTGTGGTTTAGTCACCAACAAATGATTCAACTAAATGAGTAGATAAATGGAGTTAAAAAACATCACAATTTGATTCTCTTTTTTGGAGTCACAATTTTATTTTGAATAAATATTCAGTGGATAGAAAGAGGAGGATTAATTGTATGCTTACTAAAGTGCACTGTGTGCAAAACGACAACATATTTGTTTAAGTTTGCTGATCTGTGTTATGAAACTTGATTGACAATAAGCTAATTTATCCTAATGACCAAACAGAAAACAGTGAGATTACTGTATATATATTTTGTAATCCTCTGAATTAAAAAATGGTTACTCTTAGTAGTATTTGCAAGAGCAGATTATTTTGTTCATTAATATATTTCAGAACCCAGAAGCTTATGTTAATAATCATTTGGCAAAATAAATGACTTGCATGTATTTCTTTTTTCAAGTCTAAATGTGTTATAATATGTAATGTAATACATCCAAACTGCGCACCTTGTTTGAGACAAAGTAGATAACTACTTTGTCTGCATTGTACATGGGGGCGCTGCTCTGTGTCCTTGTTGTGGAAGTCTTTATTCTTTCTCAAGCCAATGCTATTGACGACGTACACGAATCAATTAAAGCTATCAAAATACAAAGCAATCCCCCTTGCTGAGAATATGTTCAAACTGTATGTCTAATAATGTATTATCATTATATTATTCAATAACTCGGGCAAGATTTTTGTTGAATGACTCAGATTGTCTGTGGGTTTGTTAGCAAGATTACTGAAACACTATGGCCTGATTTGTATGAAACATTGTTGAATGGTGTAGCATAGCATGGGACAAGGGAAAAACCATCATATTATAGAGTGAACCGATTAACAGGGCAGATATGTACTTTTTAGTGATGGACTGCTGAGGTTTGAGGAAAAACCAGTCGGCAGAAGCAACCAGGCTCGGCAGTTAAACAACTGTGCAGCTTTTTACTGGACTCTATAGGCGAGCCATATAAACCTGGTTAAGATTCTGGTCTACTGATCACTGCTGACAGCCTGCGTGTTTGAAGTCTGAGGCGGTATGTGTACATGCATATAGAACCAATATATGTACCTCTTGAGAGGGAGTAAAAGCGGGAAGGCAAGGGAAGTATATTCCCAGCCACAGTAAAACCAACTGAACTGGGAGATTTAAAAGCTGTAGGAAGAGGGAGGAAAGCTGTACAATTATTTTCCCATGGTGCAACAATGACCTGAGGAAAAGGCAAATTGTTTTGTTCCGTTAATGTGTAGCCTGGCTATTACGTTAAGAATGGGTTTAATGACTTCATGCAATTTCAATGTCTTTGAGCTAAATTAAACCACTGAAAACGGATTAGAAATCAATCAGTAGCCTTAAAAGCTGGATGAAAATGTTGGATATTGATTTTCATTTCTAACTATATTGTGCAGTAAAACCTTAGTTGGTCCTCTAATTGCTGAGTGACTATGAAAAAGGTTATATTGTGGTGACCATACACGGAACTAAGGGGTAGGGGTTATTGTTCCCACACGGACATTGTACGTGTTCACTGTATATACTGTGTCCTCCTCTCTCTCTCTCTCTCTCTTCTCTTCTCGGGCTGCGACCCGATGACACCTGCTTTGCTGCTGCTCAATAAAGCCAGCTTTGTTCATCAATTGCACCGCCTCATGACTCCATATCCTTCGGCACTACAATATAACCATTCCCATGCCTTATTTAGAGCCATTGTTACCGTACGATATATCTTGTCCTCATAGGTCCTCGGTTCATTGTCCTACAAGACTAACCGCATTTTATATTCCCCAAGAGCTTGCAGAGAAGCAAAATAGTTATTCTTTCAAAAACATCAGCATAGTTACCACATGTTTGAGTGCATCCGAGTTCACTGTGAATCGCTTAAAGCTCAGTAAAACTTCATCCAGCTAACCGACTCCACATCATATTTGGATGCATTTATTCCGTCATTTCCACTCATGAAAGAATTGCCCATCGTGCAAGTTAGCATTAAACCCACAAGACATAAACACTTACTGTCCATTTGAGAATGTTGCATGCTACCAGATAAAATATTACCGGTTCAGCGAATTAGATAAACAGCACATACTGGGTGAAGAGGCGCGGGAAGAAAAGGGCTGCTTTTTATCAGTGTTGATTTGAATGACCTGACAGCAATCACGCCCAAACAGACACTGGGGGACAACAGCTGTAGATTTGGGCGAGCGTATACCGATTGATGCCGCCGTTTCCAGAGAAGACATTTGCAGCCCACGGCGTGTCACTTCTACGTCGCTGAGGCAGAGGTGTGTGTGAGATTGCCATTTCAAAAGAGGAGCAGGCGAGTTTTTAACGTGATTAAGAAGACCTTGCTGCTAGAGCAGAGAGACTACATGGTCTGGCTATTGATTTGGCCCTGGGTTCTCCTGCTGTGGTTGTTTATTGGCCCTTGACTTTGCTTTTGTGCTGAGGAGACACCTGCCGAGTCCTGACTGCCAGCTGACAGACCGGATTCCTGAACTCACGGCTGGATGGCTGCCCACCCAAAATAACCCACAGGAGCTCACATGGTGTGAAGGCTGTGTGTGTGTGTATGTGCGTGTACGACAATGTATCTACCAACTGTCTGTCCGTGTCACTGGACTCATTTCTGATGTGTGCGTGCAATCGTGTGCATGTTTGTGTGCAGTGAGCTCATATTGATTGATAGCAGTGTGATGAGAGTTAGAACTAAGCAGCCCAGGGAAGTGTGGATTAATCGAAGAAGCAGGAAGACAGATTCTTCCACGGCTGCAGACAGCTGCTCGGTCAATGCCTCTTTTTCAATACATATCTGTGTGTATGCGGGCGTGTTTTAACAAACATCCACTCCCTCATCCTCATCCACCATCTCATCTAATGTCAGTGTTTCAGAGCAGTTCAGGCACAGATCCTCTGGATAAATAATGCAGTCAAAATGTATCTATTACTTTCAAGCAATGTGATAACCCAAAGAGAAAGTGAAAGGGTTCATTTTGAATTCAGCACTCTTACACAAGCTGAGGCAGAAGCCTGTCTTAAAGGAGGAAAGCCCAGTTTAAAAAAAAAAAAAAAAACCTAAAGTAAATTCCTTCCCTTCTCTCACTGCCTTTTAGAGAAGAAACCCATTAGCCCCAGGACAAATGGCTGATGGGACAGGAAGGACTCAATAATTCAGCAGCCATTGTTTCCTCTGATGTGCAATGCGCTCTCAATTGACCTCTGCTCCCCTGTTGTTTTTCCTCCTTGATGGATCCCTTCACTATGAAGCAACTTTAGGAAGACTCCCAAGACCAAAATAAAAACATAGCTTGGGGCATTAGCTGTAGTGACTGCATTATGTATAAGCACGCTCACATGCGTGTCTGCTAAAATGGAACTAGCACACAGAGAAACACAAAGAGCACATGCCGTGAACTTCTACATAAATTATCTCTTATCTGTTTATCATCTACGGGCGGCGTCTGCCCAGGAGCTTATCTGTCACTCATTGATAAATTAATTACTGGAGCACTGCTTGTTTCTTCACTAGCTAAGGGCTTATCTCCACCATATGATGAACTCGCATGCATATGTGAGCACAGAGGCTCATACAGAGGTCTAAA
>CALSBZ010046870.1:889970-900391 GCA_943591055.1 Gobionotothen gibberifrons | reverse complement strand
AAGGTATTTCTGTTCCATTATAGCCCTTTCACACAGGCAGTGTGATTGAGTGACTCCAACTTCATAAATATTTTCTGTTTCTCTGGCTGTGTAAAACCCTCATTGCAGAACTTGGCATTTTCCATTACAGCTTGACAGCTTCTCTCTGAAGTTTGAAAACATCGCCTCCTATTTTTCTCAAGCCCCTTTAGTCCTCCGCCTCATAACCGTGCTAGGAAACTCCAAGGCAACAAGTTGAGCCTAATAGGCAATTAGCTTTTTCAATAAGCCCTTCTCACCGTGATTACTGGACTACATTAGTCTGTGATTCTCAGTAAGAAACGGTTGCAAGCTACATAATCACGACCGTGTTTGAAAGTAATTAAAGTTTTGGTGCAGTCAAGGTAGAGCTTACAACAGAGTGTGCATGTGTACACAAACGCTTCGAGAATAAAACAGAATACACTAAATGTGTGTTTTTGTTTATCACTGGACGAATACAGAACATTTCTCCAGGGGTTCTCGGTTCAGGTTCACTTCACACACTCCTTGTTGCCTCGACACTCGCTGACACGTCCCTTCCTACTCGCATTCGGAAAGACTTCACAGTGCGTGCCTCTGCTTCTCTGTGTCCCTGGCCTCTCCTTGGCCCCCATCTCTTCCCGTTTCCTTGCATCAGCTCCATTTTTTGTCTCCGAGTGTCTGTGAGAGCTCTACTCCTTCACCCGCTTTAGCCCGAGCCGCGGGATCGATGAGCGACCGGGCCTCTTACTGTAATCACTGACCCATTCCCCAGCCACCATTTGGCCCCTGACCTCCTATTCCTCAGCCCGGAGCTTTATTTCTTCAGAGCCAGGTCAAAGAGGTTGTAATGATTCCAGTTCGCTCGGGTTACATCCCCTGAGCCGACTCGAAAACTTCAAAAGTCGTGACGGATTTTGTTCCGATTATTATCCATTACTTCACACCGTTGGCATAACTCAGCCATGTTAGCAGAATATTCTCACCAACAACAACACAGCACGTTTCCTATCTGAAAAGCCTGTATTTCGATAAAAAAACCTGTCTCAGACGTCGTCATGTTTGTGATGGTTTCACAATCCATTCTCTGACCAGACGCTTTGTGATCTTCTTCCTCCGAGAGCCTTAGGGTTTATGATCCATTTTTTTCATAAATCATATATAAGTTAGTCCAGATATCCGTCTCCATGGCAACCCCTCAACCCCTGTGCATAGAATCTGTAGCACTGCATAGCATTGCACGGATCTGGGAATCTAAGGGCAACGATTAAAACACACTTCCTTAACAACTAATGATGTAAAGATGGCAATTTAAACACTTGTGCACACGTTTGTATTCAGTGTACATCTGAATAGCTGCAGACAGAAAAAAAGGTTGCTAGCTAATCAAGTGTTAGGCAACAACGGCACGACTGTGTCAGAGGAAAGCTTTACATGAGTTACTGCATGTGACAGCATTACTGATGTTGAAGAACAACAACAGTCTTGCTGTAATGTTTGTGCATAATGCCGCTGGTAGATAGGGTCATTATTTACAATAACTGCAGTCTCCCTGAGATGTTGAATACTTAATCTATCATCTGTGAATCATCTCCGCAGAGTGATTTACTCCTCAGTGTCTGCTGCGGCAGTGGGAGCCGATAGTGATCATGTCAAATCCTGCTGGCTTTAGAACATACATTTGTGAAGGCGTGTTGATACTCTTTATAGCACTCATACCATTTCAATGTGCAGTGAATCATTAAATTACAGTGTGTTCCCCACCAAGAGGCACAGTCATATGAGCAGATCTCGAGTATCCTCATCTCGTCTGAGTTTGGTGTGTGGGCCTTTAATCTTACACACATTCGCTGTCCGCTTGTTGCATGTGACTTAATTCAGCTGAATCTTCAAACAGACTTTGAAATGTGTGCTGAGAGGAGGCTGATTGAGTTAAAAGATCTGCTTGACTTGACTTAGTGCAAAGTCTGAAGGAAAACCCGGCTTCACCTCGAAAGAGAAAGATTGGCTCAGTGATTCATTTTGAGGTTTACATTCCTATGGTTATTTGCCAAAATTGTTATATTCAAATTCGTAGTGGACATTTTAAGGGTGGCCATGTAGATGCAGATTTGTAGATCTTTTTGGGCCAGTTTGCGCCTTTATTAGGGAGTGACAGTGTTGGAATGGGAAGATTGAGGCGATGTCACGCTACAAGACCGCAGGATTTGAACCTGCGTCTGCTGCACCAGTTTTACCCACTGAGCTATTTTTGCCTTTATGACTGGAGCCTAGGGCTGCTCGATTATGGCAAAAATCATAATCTCGATTATTTGGGTCAATAATTGTAATTGCGATTATTAAATGCGATTATTCATTGACTTTGAAAACATGCATTTATTGGAGACATTTTTTTAAAATATAATTCAACTGAAAAAAAAAGTATTAAAAAAAAAAAGAAAAAAATTAATAATACAAAGATAATAGTTTTATTTCAATTACGTTGTTTTCGTAATCGTTGCAAGCCATAATCGTAATCGCGATTAAAATACGATTAATTGAGCAGCCCTACTGGAGCCTGTCTGACATATGATGATTTACACTGAAAAACATCATAGAACGAAGCGTAGGGATTGGATAAAAGGCAGCAGACTTTAAGATGATCAACACCCACAGCATATTCTTTCAATCCAGCCATTAAGCCAGATCTGTCAGATCAATTAAGACCATTTGTGGAGTGATTGCCACGGAGGAAAGATAGAGAAGCAAATACAGGAGCTAAGCTAACCAGGCTAGGACCTTGGGCTTCTCGGTCTGCTCCTAGTTGAGATGTCCGGTCGCAGGAAAAAAAATATTGATGAAATAAGACTTCAAGATAACCCAGCAATGGGAGATCAGAGACAGTTGTCCCGACACCTTACAGATTGAGCTACTGAACTTGAGAGGTGGACCGCAGGACATAGCGTGGGACTCCGGAGGACGAGAGGAGGCGGACTCTGACCTTTGAGCTCTGAGCATCAATAAAGTTACCACAAAGTTAAGAGACGTTGTGAATTTGAATTGTTAAAATGTGTTGATGTGCAAATGCTGTATACATTTCGTGGAAATTCAAAAAACTGCAACATCTGTTTTTGTCATGTTTTTGTCATTGTATACTACAACTGCATTTCGTTGTGCTGCAGAATGAGAACAAAAAGGTATTTGTATCGTTATGTCCCAATACCATACATTAAATATAGTCAGTGGAACATCTAATGTGTTTCTAGATTTAAACAAAAACATTCATCATGTTGACACGTCCATAATCACATTAAACAACCTCATTATTTACACATTGAAAAGTTTGCTCCAATAACATCCATGCCCGGGTAGTTTTAAAAATATTAAAACAGTGAAAACTAATTTATGGCTTAGCTGTGATGTGCTACAATGCATGTCACAGTGAAATGAGAAAGCCTACTTTATGAAATTATACATATTTGTGGTACAGAGAATGACTGGTGAGAGATAATATTCTGTTTCAGGCTTGTCACCAAGCGTGTCAAGTGTGTGCTTTGTTTAGTTACTAGCCAATGGGCTGCCGCGTCACTCAACATCAGCATCACTCAGTGTCCACCAGGCCTTCACCCAAAGGTGAGTCAGATCTGCCATTTCTCACTATAGTGCCAAGTCTCAGTCACTTCATTTTGTTCTCACTTGTCTCTTTTATGCTTTCCACCCGTATCCTTCCTCTCACTTTCCTATGCATAAGTCATACACTGTAATTGCGGGCAGCACATGTGTTTTTTTTACATTTCTATCTGCTGCAAACACAATGGAAAGGAGGCGCAGAGACTAGGTACGATACGATACGATACGATATACTTTATTATCCCCGTAAGGAAATTTGTTCTGGACTCCGTCCTGCAGTTCCGCACACATGTACATATACAAACATAGTGGACATTAAGAGACATGCACATATCAGTCATACACCGTTTGAACAAACACAATACACAGACGCACATACTGACAATGGCGACCTATTGCAGAACCCTCATGGCCAACATTTAAAAAGTACATTTCATTACATTTGACGACAGGAGCCCGGGTCGCAGCAGTGCCGCGCCACCAGTGGTCAAATTGTTGAGGTGCAGAAATGGAGGTCTAAAACCAGCTATTGTTTATTCTCTGCGGAGCCTAGCTCAGAGGTTGCATTAGGTGCTTTAAAAATATTCTGTTTATCCTTCCTGTGTATAGTCAGTAAATAATAAATAATGAATGAATTGATTATTTTCTTCAGGGGTATTTCGCTTTGATGCAAGGTGGGCTTTGAACACGTTGGCATCAGAGAGAACTTTGCCAGGTAGCTGCTTAATTACACTTCCAAGGCCTGCATGCCTGTCTAATGGATTTCAGTTTTCACTATCACAAAAGCTGCAGTCTGCCCTCTGAGGCACAAACGTCCTTTTAAAAAAATCGTAGTAGGGATTAATAACTCCTTTGTTTACCAAAGTATTATTTTTAACTGAGCTTATGACTACACAAGCAGAGCAAAGTCAGTGTATTTTTACACCTTTTTGTGAAGTTTAAAAAGGCGACATGTTGTACCTCTTGACGCAACATACACGTTAAATGTAGATGTTGGTTATTTGAAGTGTTGATGATGAATATGTGCAGGGTCAGAAGCATGTTGCACACGCTCAATGATTTGTGTTTAAACTCAGATCTAGTGCTGACATCGAACAGGAAACATATGATCAATATCAGTATCAGTTGTCCTGAAACATTTATAGACTACACGCTCGAGTCTATGCACTCTTTCCATCAGCAAATTCCTGTTTCGCCATGATATATATAACAACAGCCTGAACAGCATTGTTAAAACCTGCTCCAAGATCATCGGCGTGAAGCAGAGAGACTTAAATTCCTTCTGTAACCAAAGCAGAGAGCATTCTGAACTCTCCAGGTCATGTTCTTTCACATGAATTTCGTCTATTGCCATCAGGGCGAAGATATGCTCTACCTGATCAAAGGACTCATCGCTTTTCAAAATCATTTATCCCTTCTGCACTCAAACTTTTAAATTCTTGAAAGGCTTTTAATTTGATTATTTATTTATTTATTTATTATTGTGATGCTATTTATAGTATAGTAGTATTCTTGTATGTATGTTCCTGCCTGTGTACATGACATAAGATGCTGCTCATAACCAATTGCCCCTTGTGGGATTAATAAAGTTGTTGATTGATTGATTGATAACATAATATTTCACTGCTATAATTCGACCTAGACAAATCTTTCATAAGGAAAATGACACTAGAGCTTCCTTGTCGCTGACAGGACTCCTCTTAGCATAATGGTATCAGAGGATTCACAGTATCCTCTCTGGATAATGAAGAGTTATCTGTGTCATTCTGAGTATAAGGATTGTCAGTGTGACTACTGCTCTGACTAATGAATGGTGACATTCATGCACAGTGGCTGGGTGTTATAAGAGATATGTATCTCAACAAGTAATCATCAGGCTGCTCTTGAGAAGAGAAGGTCTTTATGAAGCATCGGCAATTACATTTAATTGTATGTAACAACGTGTCAAAGCACAGGCCTTCCAGGGGTAAAAGCAGGAAGACAGCTATGGGTTTTTTTGCATTGATAACATATGATGAAGAGGCTGTAATGTGACAATAATCTGATATAATTACACGCGGATGTCATTACTTGGGTGTTTGCTCATGTTTTAGATAGCGGTGCACTAGAGGCAAAAGATACCGGCACGTTTAATGAGCTGGGAGGCGCAAGACAAACAGAGAAATGGCTTAGGGAGGCTGGGCGTGAGAACTGCACTGAAACTGTGCCGTTATAACAGACGAATGCATCAGGATGTAAAAATGCATATTTAACATGAATACGCATCTGGGATCAGTTGCATATGCAGCGTCACATGAAAGAAAGCACAGCATGGCCCATCCCAAGTTAATGAACCAGTAAATATCTCAGCGTGAACACATTCATGTGAAGTGCCCCGTCTTTAACGGAGAAACTTAACTTACATATCCTGACTGTGGTAAAAAGACTATACAGCCAATATAGCATATGAGCGGAGTCTGAGCAATAGCAGGGAGGAAAAAAAACGTCTTCGTACACTGCTGCATTTTACAATGACTCCAGACTTTCCATTAACCCGCAAGCATTCTTGACTTTTCCCAATTCAACTCTGGGAAATGCTAATGCAAGTGGCTATACCAGTGTGGGTGTGTTTAGTGTACAAGCGGTACTAGTAAACAGCAAGCCGTGTGTTTGTATATGATCTTTGGTGCCTAACCTAGCCTTTTCTCTCTTCCTTTCTAATAGCAGCTCTCCAGACACCACTCCTGAGGTTTTACTTTTAAAGACCATCCGCTGTATACAATGAAATACCTTAAAGTACTTAAACTGCGTCCAATTATACCCAACCTGGCATGTTGGTTTACCCCATAAGTGCTAATTGATTAGTGAGCGGACAGCATGTGGTAAAGCATCTTAGTTATGAAGGGTTTGTGCATCCGCAGCTGCATTATTTAGAACTGTTGTGCTGAATGACTTGCTGTGTTAAGACTCCACTCCAACCGTCTGCATTTCCTACTCCTGCTGGCCTCTCCCTGCTTCTCTCTAACCATGTGTCTCTAATTCAGATTTCGCTCACGAATCTCTTGGATCTCCCCGCCACCCTCTGTACCACCAAGAGCCTCCCTGTTTAATCTATCATTTAAGAGCATTAGTTAGAGACTGGCCTATTAAGAAAGAACCACCCCGCCCGATTCCTCTCCCTGGCAAAAAAAGTAAAAGTGTGGTCTTTTACTACAGGGATAAAAGTCTTGCTGTAATCCCTCACCGTTTCCGGAGGTGCTGGGTTAAGTAGGTTAGCAATGATTTGGCATTTTCAAGTGCAGAAACTGGAGACATTAAAAGCCTTCAATGGTATGCTACATATTAAGATTGGATTCCTTTGCAGTGAGGCTTATTGTAGACTACGAAGGAGAAAATGTGGAAGTACGGTAGAGAAGTGAAAGAGGAGCTGCGTATCAGGGTGTTGCTGATTATCCTGTTGTTCTGCTCGGATTTCTTATATCAAATGGATTTACAGCTTACAAGCTCCGATAGCTACGTGGCTGATAATATGGGCGAGAGAGCGTGACTGTACATGTGTAGGTAATATCTGTGTTTTCATCTCTAAGGGGCCTGAGCAGCTCGTATGTCTCCACCATGACGGACAGGGCCCAAGTGGTAGTCCCAGTGTGCTTCTGAGCCCTTCACATCAACATGAAATGTTGATAGTGCGGCAATCGGGAAGTCGAAGGCTGTTTGGTTTGCACACTCCTTACAGGCAGCTCTGCTCATTGATTTGTGCTTGGGTTTTTGAGGTTTTGGATGTCCTAACGATTCACCTGCGGTTATTTCCCTCTTTGACCAGAAAGAGTGTTCCCTTGGGATGTAACTGTACGCTATATCGGTTTGCAGTTAGACCAAGACACTCCCGGACAACGTGGAGTACAGATCTGGACAATGCATCAGCCTTGTACCCCCCAGGAAGTCTACCAAGCACAATGGGCATACGGGTTTTACATCATCTGGCAATTTTGCTGCAAACACAGATAAGATGTGATGAAACTGGCAGTCGAACAGGTTTATAAAAAGGAAAACTGAATCAGAATGCATGCTTGGCAATCATTACAGTTGTTCACAACGGTTCTGGATATAAATCCTTCAAAAAACATCCAATTACCAGGTATTTTCTCTAGCCTTTTGCCAACATAGAGGTCTTCATTAGTCACTTTCATTTGAGGGACTCGAACTGAGAAGTATGACTACTTTTCATAAAAGGCAGCTGTTGTTTTTTAATAATGACAGATATGACATCAAAGTTGAAAGAGGATAGGTACCTGGGAGACGGGAGACTGATTGACGCAGGCGGAAGAGCGGTCTAATAATTGCATCTGACTCCTTCAACAAACACAAAAGACAGGGTGTTGAGTGGGAGGATAATGGTAGGACATCAAAGCATTAGTGGCAGCTCTGTAACTGTGTGTACAGAGTGCTTTGCTATCGCTGTTATCTGCGCTTTGTGATGCTCACACAATCCGCGCCCATTAACAGCCAATCATAAAGCAAGTAATGTTCTGTTCTGAAGAGACTGAATTATTGACTTCAAGGTAACCATACTTTTTTTTTTTGTAATCATCCTTTGAGTCATCATCTTTCAGCACACAGTCAAATAGCCCCTTTCAGTTGACACACCTTCTGTCTGAGACCAAAGAGCCTTTTTCTATTTTTTCTCTTTGTGCTATTAGCTGAGCAAAAAGGAGTCTGATATAAGTCCGTCTGGTTTTGTAATGGCTTACCGCCACAGGGACATGGGTTTGTTCATTGGAAATCTTAAACAAAGCACAAGGTCTTTTGGCCCCGTCTGATTTGGGAGTGTGGAGAGCGGGATTGGCTATTATCTCACGGGGGCCGCCGCTGAGAAGCATTGGGAAGCTGCAGCCAGACCCCAGGTGCACTGTCGTACACAGAGGAAATTGAGCAAACAGGAGATAAGTGAGATGGAGGGCTATCTCTCTGTAGGGCTGCGTCACGGAGCAATCCCTCAGTATTAGGTTTCCACTCCTCTCTGCTCCTGGCCTCTCCTTCCCACTCTCTTCTCCCCCCCCCCCTTTTCTGCCATCTCAAACATGGAGCGAAACATCATTCCAGACTAAGTGTTTGGCGGTGAAGGACGTCTTGGCAGACTGGTCCTTTTCGATTACCCCTCTATACATAGCATTGAATTGCATTACCGTGAGACATCAACCTAATCAAAAGCTAGCACTTGCTATTATGCAGTGCAATGCATACTATAAATATGACATATTGACATGTGCGGAGGAGGAGAGAGGCAACGACAGGAACGGCGGGGAAGGCATTTACAGTCTATGCAGCAGATTGTGCCGGAACACCCTGAGGCGAGTGAATAAACACACAATGCTCAGTGAATGCCCCTTGTTGGCAGAACAGAAATGTAGCAGACAGGCGGGTCAGAGTGCAGGACAAGTCGCATTATGGTGGTCCGCCACCGTCTAGACTGGCACATGAATTACCTGAACATCATTAGAAGCCGCACAAAACATCAACATGGACAGCATCCATGTCAGCTGGCGGAGGTGTACCCCGCCGCCCACCCAGAGGAAGATGGCAGTGACGGAGACTGAGGGATGATGGGTGACCTTTGGTGGTCACTGCGGCTCACCAGCCTGCTCCGACAGACCGGTGGTGGCAGGCTACAGATGTGGAAAGGGCCCCAGGGCCTGGAGAGCATGTCTCTACCCATCACAACAACCCCCCCCCCCCCTCCAGAGTGGGTGGAAGGTTGATATGGGGGTGGTTGCTGCTGGCTTGAATACATCACTAAGACAGAAAATAAGGGAAATTATTGCAAGTCTCAGAGCAAATTGTGTCTCATGTTGAAAATGTGGGGGAAGTTAATGACTTGTGTTTTGTACGCTTGAGAGCACAGACAAAAAGTGGCAGTGCGAAAAATAAAAGCTCTGAGAGTTGCAAAGACAAATCGGAGTTATCTCTAAAAAAAAAGAAAAGGCACTGTACCTACTGTATTCAGGAACAGTTTACATAAAGAAGGATGACGGAGATGTCACCATGTTGCATCACTCTAGTGGTCGGCCAACATTTACTTTTGTCCCAGTGATGAAAAGCTTTTCCAGCTACCTCTCTATTTTCTCTCTGTGCCAGACTCTGTTCTCTTAGCCTCATTATAATAATGAGATAAATGAAAGAAGACAATGCTGTGAAAATGAAGATGTCTCTGTGAGCTCATGCTGTGTCCGGCCACAGTGTAGCGTCCCTTCTTCGGCTGTGTGTTAAATGCACCGAGGGAGTGGTTGTATATTTAATGCACAATCTTGCCAACAGTGGACACTGGTGTTGTTCCTTGGCAGAAATGTTAACATGTCTTGCTCGTGCGTGGGTGACATTATCATGAAAACACAGTAAGTGGGAGGATATTCAGTCTGTATACCGACACGTGCGGTGTGGTGACAGACTGGTGATATGCTCATTATAGCGACGTGTGTGGATGCCAGAACCATTTATTTCTGGTGATTTTTTTGGGGGGGGGGATTGTAAAATAACATGAATTCCAGCCCTGCAGCAATTGCTACCATGGTCTTACATCACACATCAACACAGATCTGGCCTCTGACGCACGTAGCCCCAATGTTGTCCCAAGGAAACCGTCTACAGCACAAAAAGGGAAGAAGTGTGCATCAGCAATATGTTTTTTTTTTTCTGCACTTGTTCCTTAACTGTCTCTTATTCTGTCTCTGTCCGTTCAACAGCATTGGCAGGATGTATTAGCTCCTGGAAGTTGTTATGCCCATAATAAACTAGATCAATCTTCGTTGGTCATAGGTCAGCTTGGGTTCAGATTA
>CALSBZ010046870.1:824986-889570 GCA_943591055.1 Gobionotothen gibberifrons | reverse complement strand
AAACATGTGATGGAGCATTACTAACCTGACTCAGATGGTTTGTTTCACCAAACCATCTAGGAAAGCTCACACGAGTAAAAAAAATAAAAATGTAAAAAGAAATCGCAGGCTTTCCGATTTGATAATCGCATCATTTAAAATCGCGATTTCGATTAAAAATCGATCAATCGTTCAGCTCTAGTTCAGATGAACGTTCCCGTCACCAAAGATATCTAGAGCCGGTCGTTTCCAGCGATGCTCAGAAGAACCGACCTTTGCCGTAGACCGTAGGTTGGCAGGGTGATTGAGGAGCCCCGCCGCCATGCTTTATTGAGTGCTTCTTGCTAAATCTTTTGAACTGATTGTTAAAAGATTTGCTTGCGGTTTTTTTCCTCAAAAGAAAAATCACAATTAAAATCTGAATACATCCTAATAAGAGGTGGAAAAAACATGTACTCAAGCACTGCACATGGGTCCAATTTTGAATAATTTTAAAGTACTTTCTACTTCTAAATCACTCAGAGATAGAGTGATTATTTGATAATTATTCAGTTGAATTGTCAATTTAGTTCCATAATCCCAAAATGAAATAAAAAAAATACATTTTGGATGAATATAGGACTTAAGTGCTACCTGACTGGGTAAACAAGTTAATATTAATGCATCAATAGTTATCATTCCAATGATATTATATACATCAATCATTCAAACAATGATTGATTGATAGTATATATATTATTTTAATGCGTTTTTTTCGCATAATGCTTTTACTGTAACTTCTGATTCTACAGCTTTTGTACTTTTACGCTACTCAACATTTCAATGCAGGACTTCTACATTTAAAAGAATATATCAAATAATGTATATTCTGATATTGCTCCTTCAAATAAATCAAACGATATTATTACTTTTTGGACCACTGATTCCCAAGGGTCTCCTATGTATAAGAGATAAGGATGATAAGATCATTCTTGTGTGTAAATGATTGATGATTAGCAATACATGTTCTATTCATAAGGGCCATATAAGAGGGAATTACAGCAGCACTGATAATTCTCGATCAATCCTTGAAAGGTTATGTGACTGAACATACACGTGGAGGACCTTATGTTACATCTTCTTAAGGAGAGTCGCTGTTTTCAAGCTGAATTCATGTTTGTATGATCCGGCAGTGGCTCAGTCAGTAGGGGCTTGGACTGGGAGCTGTAGGGTCGCCGGTTCAAGTCCCCGACCAGACCTAAAATATGCAGTGTGGACTGCTACTTGGAGAGGTCCCAGTTCACCTCCTGCCCTGCCGTGGTGCCCTTGAGCAAAGCACCGGACATCCCCCTTCCCCCCTCACTCCCATTGCTCCCCGGGCGCTGTACAATAGCTGCCCACTGCTCCTAGTACTAGACTCCTGGTTCCAATTCTATTCTATTCTTCTACAAGAATGGCATCCCACCTGCTACAAAAGCCACATAGCTTATCCCTCAGTACATGTTGTGTGTCTGTGTGTGTGATGGGGGCGATTACATTAAAGCTCATTCAAATCCCAAATGTTATGTATATAGCCTCATTGTAGTGTAGACATGCAACCATATAAAGACAATCAGCTCGATGTGTTACACTGTACAAATAAGTATAGCTTTGTGGTTCATTACTTTGCCCATTATTGTAAGCAGACACCCAGCTGGTCGTGCAGATGAACCTGTTATGCCTGTGTGTTTACGTGTGTGTGTGTGTGTGTGTGTGTGTGTGTGTGTATGACAGAGTTAAGGACAGAGTATGCTGTTGATAAAAAGCATCTTAAGCAGCCATTTTCATCCCACTGGAGATATTCTCCTGTCCAAATATTGATGGTGCCATCTTATAAAGTGTTATTGAATTGCAAACGGAGCAAGGTGAAGGCTGGGGGATCGAGAGAAACGGCAGATAAAGAAGCCATAAGAGTGAGGAGCTTATTTTCTTTTCATTTAGTCCTGAGTGGTGATTCCGCGGCGCCGATCGATGCCGGGTAATAAATAAATAAAACAAACATAATGTGAATCTGTTTCTTTTAGATTAGCACACATTAGAGTGGGGCCTTACCGTATCTTAGTGTCAGGAGAGAGAGAGAGAACATATTTGAACTCTATGCTGATAATGGATGCTTTATTGCAGTAAATAAAGCATTCCCTCGTTTGCCTGTCTGCTAAAATTGATATTTTGTAAGGTGTCGCAGGCAGTCTGCGGCAGTTTTCCCTGCAAAATAAACAACGTTGGTGCAAATGCTTAAAAAAACACATTCCCTGGGAGAGCTTTTGTTCATGAATACTATTTACTGACAATATGATGCATGCGGCTTCCTGAAATATGTGGAGGGAGGAAAACTTGATTTTCCTCTCATGCTCCAAACTTCTTTTTTTAACCAAGCCAACGGTCCAATTATAGGGAGTGGAAAGTAGCGAGGAGAAGCAGAATGGCGAGTATCGAAATACAATTTATGAATCATTAAGAGAGAGGGCACATTAATATTTCATAGCCCCCAGACCACCAACAAGTGTTGGGAGTGGATTCACTAAACAGGCTCTCACACACAGCTGTGCATGCACCGCAGCCTCCACTGCATTTATGCAGTACTGGATGGAAACACATACACAACCGCACCCTGCACCATAATGTAAAACACACATATGATTGGCCTCTCTCTCACTCACACACTCAGACGTAAACACACACTAAAATCCCTCTAGAGGAATTGTAATTGCCGTATGTGGGGGTGACACAGTGGGAAATCTGAAATCAACCCCCAGCACAGTCTCCCTCTTCCTAATCCTCCTCCACTCATTGGCTTCTACTCCAAAATGCTCACTCCTCTCTCTCCCCTCAACCCTTGAGCATAATTACTCCTTTATCTACAGACAGAGTATTGGTTTCCTCTAACTAAAGAGCAGCAGGCTCCTGCTTCCTCCGATCACTCCAGACCTTAGCTGGGTCGCCTCTCCTAATCACCCGCTAAAAGCCAGGAACTATATCAAAGGGGATGTGTGTGCGCCTGTGGAGGTGTATGTGTTGGTACGGGTGAGCTGCGTGCTCATTTGCGTACGGGTGTGTGCGCACTTTTCCACCTCACACACTGGGTATTGTGCGTTAGATCAAAGCTATAAACCCCTCTGGGCTTGACACACTCTAGCGAGGCTGCTGCAGAGTCGAGCCGCAGTAATTCTGCTGATACTGTATGCTGCTATTAGGAACAAAAAGAAGAAGTTGAGAGGGGGAGTGAGCTTTTTTTTTTTTTTGCACAACAGGGGATCACAGAATCCTCTCATTGTTCTGCGGAGGTGGCGCGTATGGGTGTGTGTCGACAGGATAGGGGAGATAGCAGGGGCGAAGGAACTGTTGTGTGTTCAGTTATAGATCTCACCTCTCAGGCTCTCCTCCTGAAACCTTCCCCGGGGTACAGAGTACATTGGGTTTTTTAGAAAGGCTGCAAAGCGCGGGTTACTGTTGAGAGAGAGCTTTGCTGACGGCCAATGCTAAGCCCATGCCAGAAAACTAAATAAAACAACCCGGAACAGCTGAAGCAAATATGCTCTGCCGGGAATACAATAGCCGAACAGAATGTACAACAAGGGCCCCAGCCGTATTAAGATTTCACAGGAAAAGTGTGAATGTGTTTTTTCTTTTACCCCATCTTGTGCTCCGTGTTTCTCAGCTCTTTTTATTCGTTGGAGAACCTTTAACAGGTGGAGAAATGGGAATTGTTTTGGCGCTGCTGCTTCTGCTGGTGTGGAGATGGAACAGGGCTCCAGCATTTCAGGGGAGCCCACTGAATAAATATTCTCTCTGTTCCTGGAAAATCGACTCATCTTGGCCAGCGGTCAAGGGACCTGGGAGCTCGGACATTAAAGTGGTGTTATAGGCGTTATATTTGGGGAGATGAAGGGCAGCTTTCTGTTTTGGTCTCCTTCCTCTGAGGGTTATTGGTGGGAGACAAGCGTGATGGTTAAATCAAGAGCAGAGGTTTTTGAGGTATAGTGGGTCAGACCACACAAGAGGGAGGCTTCTTCTACCTCTCTTTGAGATGCCCCCTCAATCACTTTGTTCCATATCCACGGGAGAGCTCGGGCTTCTGGAATAACTTTGGAAGACGTTTGGCATGTGGTCTCTGAAGGGAGGACAGGGTTAGAAAGAGGAACGTCTCTATAAATCAATCTCTCGATCTCTCTCCTCCTTTCTTTCTTAACACTCCCCGGCTTTTGCATGATGAATAATGGAGTGAACCGTGACCTTTGCAGTGCGGGTTCAGGCCCGCTCTGGCATCCCTCTGATCTGATGAGCTCTTTTGATCCAACCCACACCAGAGCGCTCAGAGACTCAGAGGTAAAAAGCTTCTGATAGACTCTACTGTACACGATTTGCCTCTCTGATCCCTGAAATGACATTATTTACCTCAGAGTAAATCCACAAAGTCTCATTTAGTACAGGATAAAGAAGAAAAAACTGGAATCAATAAAGAAGTTTCGGCTTCTAACAGAGTAACCATGCCTTTCATTATGACTTAAAAGTGGTTTGGTTGTCTGTGCCTTTGAATTGTATCCAAAGAGTCGCAGAGCCAAAATCACTGCCTCACACCTCTTTGTGAGGCGTTATAGCAGCATTGTGTTAGCATAAGCTAAATATCATACATGTATTTCATTCAGAGGTGGAATAAGTACTCAGATATTGTTCTTAAGTAAAAGTAGAAGTACCGGAGTGTAGAAATACTCTGTTACAAGTAAAAGTCGTGCTATCAAAACCCTCCTCAAGTAAAAGTATTAGAAGTACCACAAGTAAATGTACTTGTTATGCAGATTGGTCCATTTCAGAAAAATATATTTGATATGCATTTATGTGTTATCAAAGCTGGTAAAGGTGCAGCTAAAATGAATGACTTTGTATACTGCAGGGTAGCTTGTGAATGTACTCCAGGTGTAACTAAAGTCTTAAAGTTCTTAACTATTTCACATCATTAATCCAAATCTACAGAGGAACTCAAGGTAAACAAATGCAGTGGAGTAAAAGTACACTATTTACCTCTGAATTGTAAAAGAAGTACAACATAACTCCAAATTGCACTCTCTTTAAGTAAATCTACTTAGTGACTTTACACTACTTTTACTTAAGGCATCTTAAAGTGCATGACTGTTCAAAGGTGTCAGATTCTCCCTCAGTGTCTATAATGGAGTGAACATATATTCACAGGGTTAAAATAAACAGATGTTGTGATTCGGCAGTATTTCTGTCTCAACTCGGGTTGAACAAACTTGGCCTCTACTGTGCATGACGTAACTGACATCCATGTTCACACCTTACACCTTCTCTCTATCCGGGAAGACCTCTCACTGGGAAGACTTGAATAACATGCTCACACTTCAGAGAGGGGTGGAGTGAAAAGTGCAAGACAAAAGGTGACGGATGGCGGGTGAGAAGGACGAGGCACGTGCGTCTCAGGAGACTCCACTGGGGGGGGGGATGATATCGTGATTAAAACCAGATGAAGAGAGGAGAAACACCGATCACACAAAACACTGCTCACCTCGACCACAGAGTCCCGAGATGTGGGAGATATTAAAAAATCATGAAGGGTCGATCCCTTTCAGTTTATGCCAGGGATGGGGAGAGCGGAGGTGTGGGGAATGGGGAGAGAGAGAGAGAGTGTAAGGATGGATGGAGAGAAGTCTTTAAGTGTTCCTGCCAAGCGGAGCGTGAAGTAAGGTCAGGAGAGATGCATGCAGGGTAGAGGAGAGGCCCCCGTTCAAAGAGAGGTAGAGAAGCTTCACCGCTCTATGAGAGAAATGCACTGATCCTAGACCAATCTGACCAACCCAGTAACTAGAACAAGTTCAGAACAATACAGAAGTATGATTAGGCCTAATAATAGTATGTGAGGTCCGTGGGGAGATATCTATAGCTCAGTTCTGGGCATTGGCTACAAGTAAGGGGGCTCAGTCTCCACTCGAACAAGGGACCATTTACATTCGTCTATAGGAAAGACACTGGTGGCCCAAAAATATAAACAAAGTAAAGATATATCCATTCCTTTGTGCTACGAGGCATTTCGTGAAGCTTTAAGAAATATTGATCTGTTTAGAGTATCTGTATTTGCCAAGGACAAAGGGGATGTTGGCGAGATATACAGACTAAAATAAAATGTCAGATTTGGAAGATATTATTGAATATGATATGGAGAATTAGGCTGTATGAAAATCAATATGTGAACAGTTGACATAATGTATCTCCGATTGTTGGACGTGTGAGAAAAGCAGATCTGTTGTCTAAGAAATTCAAAATGAGCTCCATTTCATTTATATTGTGCTTTTCATTAAACCATGCAATTCTGTGTTCAGTAACATACAAATAATGATTGATTTTGTAAATACAGATGATGCATAAGTTGCTACAGATGAAGCACTTCATTTCGGACTCCAGCTTACCTGTTCCTGCCTACGCCCAGTTTCGAGGAAGGTCAAGCCCTCCCACTATTTTCCAAGAGGGCGTTGCCAGATTTTCAATTTCAGGTTTTCAATGATCCATTGCAACTGGCTTCATTATAATTACATGTATTTATAACGGGGGCGGTCTCAAGTCAAGCTGGAGGCTTTCCCTTGAGCGAGGGCAGACCACTTACCAATCACTGCCCTTGCTTTTCAAACTGTCCGAAATTAAGTGCTTCATCTGTATTCACTTAAAAAAACATACATACAGAGATTATCCTAGGTGAGAATGATATTCTGTGGATATTTAATATTTTGATGTTAACAGGTAACTTGGGATACTCATTTTGCTTTCAATTGTATTTTTCAAATGCAAGAGTAGGATTCATGTAAAATGCGGCTCTGCTGTAACCCCATTCAACAAATGTTTGGCATGACACAGGCCTTACATTAATAAATTAAATATTGTTTTCCAAGAGCTGAATTTTAAATCTTTTATCAGCTGAGATGAAAATAAACTCCCCTGCTGAGCTTGTATGTTGACAGGTGCAGTCTGGCTTTTGCGGCATGTTTTTTGACAATATGCGATTCTTTAGCGGTGGTGTCTCGGGGACTGTTTGTTTGAGGTGTTATCAGCCTTGGAAAAGGACTGACAAGTTCTTTTTGTGCAGATGGGTTGATTCTCTCCCACTTAAACACAGAGAGGCAAGTAGTAGAGATAAAGTGAGACAGTCTACCACCTGTGTAACTCTTCTTCCTAAATTGCACAAAGTAATCAATTGTAGTGAAACATGTCAGAGGGGAGGAAATTTGACAGCTGGTGAGAAGGCAGACAAACCAAGCTGAGAAACAAACACAGCACTGTGGGGGCGAAAGAGTTAAAAGGTGTGTTTGCAAAGAAACTTCTCAGCAGCAAATGCTCCCGTTTAAAAAGGCTTGGATATTATCTGCCTTTTCCGGAGAATCCTTGAGAAATACAATGTGTTTTTCCGTGTGTCTTTTGCTCACACAAACACATACCATTCACAAATTTGATCAAAGGCCCGATGGAGTTGAACAGAGTGCCCAGTAAGTGTTGCTGCCACTGAGTAAATGAGTGACACTTTAGCAGTGTTGTTGCTGCTGTTGAGCTGTGATCATGTTGAAATGCAGGGAAATGTGGAGAGCAAGTGGGTTTTAGGAGAAAAAGATAGCTTTCGAATCCCAGCCACACCGCTCACAGCCCATTGAACATCGCCCAGACAGACTCGTTGCTATTGAAACGTGCCATCTGTCATTTGAGTTGCAGGTGCGTGTTTGCAGGATATGTGAGCAGTGACATTCAGCCACACAACAGCAGTTACACAGACATTTGTTCCGCTTTTCTAAACTGTGATTGCAATGGAGAGCGTGACAGTTGATTGGCTCAAATACTCATCACAATCCAGGGGCACCTTTCTTGAGACGTTTAGAGACAAATCTGGGTAATTTATTCTAATTGTCGAGTCAATTCTATTTATTTAACAAATTGACTCAAGGGGCTTTTTTTGTTGCTAGATGTATTGCTCAGTGAGAATGAAAGACTTAGTTTCTTCGGTGTGAATATTTGATTTCCAATAATTATTTTGAGTTGCCTTGAACTCACACTCACACACTAGTGGGGACATTTAAACATATCTCCCAAACGTATAAGCGTTCATTACTGTACACTATTGTTTGTGTAAAAGTAGTGTAGCGGTCAGTGGTCAGCGTATAACAGAGAATGTTTATTATTACTTGCCAGCTATTGCCGGCCCTTTGTTGGGTATTCCCCCACTCTGTAACCTCAGGGGTTCTGGCCATAGTTACATGGTAGTTGTATTCAAACTGAGTTATGGGTACAACACTTTTATGTTTTTCACATGTTAATGACCAATTCTGCAGCCCTTGTCTTGATGCTGTGCTCAACACTATGGGCCATATGCTCCCACTCTATTCCCGCTTAGTTGGTCCACTCCTCGAGTTAAGATCCTAGAGAGACAATTTGTGCAGTCCATTAAGGGCTGATGAATTGGATTTAGACCAGCAGACTGGTGTGAATGGAGGGTCTAAACACACAATCTGACAGCCCCCCTACTCCCTGAATAGCGTTGGCGCCCGGTGTTGGCTCGTATTTCAAAACACACACTCATACACAGTAACTCATTAGCTTGGTCCAGAGCTCACGGCTGTATTTACAACAGAAGCACAATAGAAAAACTGTCTGTCTATCAACTGGTAACTATTTGCTTTACTTTAAAGAGACATAAAGAGCTTTAATCTCATCAATGTGGTATACCGTTTGACGGGGTCTCAAAGACAGAAGTCCGAAGAGGAAAAACACGAGTCGTGTCGCTGATATGATCGTGTACATCCAGCGCACAGCTGTTCATCGGAAATCAGGTATAAGGACAAGCTTGAGTCTTTGCTGCTTTTGAAATGAGATTTTCGCATGCTGCTCAAATGTTCAGTACAGCATGTAATAAGGTGAGAAGATAGTAAGACAAAAAATAAATAAATCAGTGCTTGTTTCCATTTCCCTTTCAGTTTCGAGGCCTGGGTCATGTCAACAAGACTTGTTTACTTCTGTGACAAGCGTAAAACATGGTTTGAAAATTTAGAAATTAATAAATCATTAAACGGCAGACCCTGTTGAGTGGTTCACCACAAAAAACTCAAATGTAGTGTCACGTGCTATGTTTCCACACACTGCATTGATTCTTTCAAACCACAGACACCTTATCTGGATCACATGGTTGGTCATCTGTTAATAAGAACTTGATTACAATTAAAATATGCAATGTATGATACATTTAGCACTAGATGCTACAGTAATGAATTGGACATGCATGAATGATGAATGCTGAGTAAATTCCCCCTGGCTCTTAAAACTGCAGTCGTGTCCGTTTTTTATTTTAACAGAGTGAACGAGTTTTAATACTAATGAAGGGCCGTTTGATACTACTGCCATAGTAAGTGTTATAAAGCAGTACAATACAACATTCAAAAAGAACAGTTGAATATTAAAATGACTTTCTGCTTTAAAAAGTGTAATAATCAACATTACCCTTTTATTATTCATTGTATGTCAAACTGTGAGTTAATATTGCTGATTGTAGCAATAGTGAAAGCAGGCAGGGTGTTGAATTATTCGTCAAGCCAAACCAGTCCAAATCAGATAGAGACATGCCTGACACATACATGAAGAACAGCAGCAAGTATAAATACTGAATGTACTGAACATATGCATACGTCATGTGTCCGCAAGCTTGGAACAAATGTGAAAAATGCACGGGGCGATTCTGTAAGTAAAGTAAATGTCAAAGAGCGTTAGTCCCTAAAAATGAAATAGTTTGAAGTATATGAGAACATGGCCATATTTCTAAACGTATTTGCTACCTCAGTAAACATTTTCCTTATGATTTTAGGTTCTCAATGCGTGGTTTCAAGTCTTGTCAATACAGCGTGATTCTGCATTTGTACAGTTTGTCCACATTGAGTCTAACGGTACGTCCACACAGCAGCGTTAACGCTTCTGCCCATTGACTTTGAATGGGGTGATGTCACTTTGCCTCGCTTTTCACCGAACTGCATTGTGGGGAAGCAAAGCGAAGATTTCCAGGATTTTCAGGATTCAAAAGTTGAGCAATGTTCAACTTTTGAATCTTCTGAAGCTTTCGGTGGAAGCGTCAGCCAATCAAATCATATGCCGGTACAAGCTCTAGCCAATCAAACCGCTGCTTGTGTGTCAGGGGCGGGAGATTCATGTGATTGGTTGTTGGTCGAGCTTCAGACACGCCTGCCGGCAAGCCGCTGTGTGGACGGGCCGTTATAGACGAGTGGCCTCTAAAACCCAAGACGTCACCAATGGCAATGATAAACTTGAGCCTTAGTTTTGCCTTTTATCAGCAATGTCCTTTTTATTGTAACAATGTAAATATCTCCGCTGTGGAAGGAATAAATGATTTGTGATTCAAAACTGTAGTCTACGGACCTAAAGTATGGGTAACATCACAGTAGATCGTCCACCACTTACAGTTAATGGAATATGTAAAAAAGGGATAGTTAATAGAAATGGTAGTCGGAAACGTATTGCTAGTTTTAGATAAGCCAACTGCTACAAAAGGCGAGTCAAAAGGTTGGTTTGATACTGTCAAAACTACTGTGAGTTTGATGCAATCGTCCAGGAAGTGTCTGTAGCACTCTGTACCAGAGGCATTAAATATTAATATCTCCACTTAGGCTCCACTGATTCAGAAAGAAAGTGGAAGCCATAGGGCACTTAATGGGATACTTATCACACTAACTCAGATAGGCCCAATGCTTATCTCACTATTTAACATTTTGCTATACTCGAAATCCGGCCTCATGGTTTTTCATCAACACTCAGATAAAAACATCTGCTCTGGTTCTCTTTGTGTGGAAGTTCAAGCATGTGCTTCCACATTTGTGTATATTTCAATCTTCATTTGAGCACATGGTTGGTGCAAAAGCAAGTGAGTGGGAGTGTGCATGTTGTAGCAGCTGTGTGTGGCTTGGTGCCTAACAGAAACAGGATTTTTTTACAGCGGACTGTTAAATGCCCAATATCAAAACTCAGCCCTGCAGAGCCTCACGGCTAACATCGGCCTACTATCGCACACGGACCGGGGATTAGTTTCTGTCTGTTGCTCAGGGTGAAATGTGTAATCTCATATCTGAGAAGTGGGTGGGAGAAGAAGAGGAGGAGGAGGAGGAGGAGGAGGAAGAAGGAGGGGATTCTTGCCATTCATGTCTAACCTTTAAAAATTGATTTGCAAGTGTGACTAGATAAGTGCCGAATGTTATCCTGGAAATGGGTTCTCCCCATGACGAGTAACATGGAGAAACAGAAGGGGAGACAATCCCAGTGTTCAAAGAACAATTAACACACTGCTGTGCTTAAAGTCTTTAATGTAATATAACATCTAATATAACACCTTTGTACTGTGACTACAATTAACAGTCACTGTAGTAAGCATATGTTCTGTGTTGCCCTAAATACAATTTTAAAAAAGCTAAAAGAAGCTATTCCCATTGAAATCTAACACCTTTTAAAGAAACCATCTGTACGAGTTGTGGTGCTCGAAAACAGTGGAAGCAAGCCAGTTATCCAGAGAATACCAAACAAAAACACTGAACAGAGAAAATAGTTGTAAATATATATTTTATAAAACAATCAGATAAACAGATTGGGATGAACCATAATTTATCAAATACAGATGCTTTTACAGGATTAGGCTGGCACCATTACAAATGTATTTATAGCCGTCAACAAATTCCATGAAAAGACCAAAACTAACAGTAAAATAAACCACAAATATGGATACGTTTTCCAACCAGTCTGATACAACCTATGCCACAATGCCATATAACTCATTAGAATAAAAAGACGATGAATATATTTTTGAATGTGGGAGAGATATTTCTCATTACAACGATAACTGCTCATGCTTTTCAGCAGTATTAGCTGTATGAGCAGAATTGTTTCAGAATAATATACTGTACACTGGCCGTTAGGGCCGCTGCACGATATATCGTGTCGTGACGATATATCGTCGCACGTTATGCGCATGCGCGATATTGACATCGCAGGACGTGCGATTTATTTTAATTTTATAAAATGTTTTTTTGTTCGGCAAATTTTAGGCACATTTTTTGTAGGCAAATTTACTCAAACACGTCATGTTACAATTATTTTTGCTGCTTGCTACAAAAGGAAAACTTGCGCGGCTCTCATGTCAGGGGTACTTGAGTGAGTGACATGCAGGCTCTGCATGCACAGCAAACCACCAATCACAGCCATTTTTGATCAGATCACAGAAGGATAACCGAGCTATAGCTCAGCTTGTTGCTCTGATAACTTAAGTCGGTGACTAAAATCCTTCATCCGGTAAAATATTGTTAAAAAAAAATACCAATTGTATAGCATTAAAGTTCAAGAAAGGATGGTTTGCGGACTTTTCTTCAATTCCTGTATTTTTTCATATCGCAGGGGAAAGAAATATCGCAATGTCAGTTTTTTCCAATATCGTGCAGCCCTACAGGCCGTGTTCCCTGTGGTGGATTAAGGCATTTATGAAACGTTAAAGAAGCGTCCCAGAACGGCTCTGCTCCGCTAAAAATTGCGAGTAGTTTAATTTTGACAGCCTTCGTGCCGTCTTGAATCCCGAAAGTTCAAAGATTCAAGATTCAAAGGGTTTATTATCATTTGCATAATAGCTACAGAGTTGTTGAGCAATGAAAGTCTTAGGCTCCTCAATCACACAACATACAGTATAATCAAGACATAAACTGGTAAAAATATTGCAAGAGGAAATAGAAATAACATTTAAAATAAAGAGAATGGTGACACAATGTGCAAGTACTGTAAACGCAGAAATAAGTTACGTTTAAAAGTGGGGACAATATGGCATTGAGCCTTCTTACATCATATATCAATGTCATGAATATGCACACTGTGAGCTCTCCGACCATCCTGTTAACGACCTGGCACATCAGCCAACAGATCAGTGCAGCAGTATGGGAAAAGAAGGTGAGCTCTTTAAAAAAGGTTAGAGTTGTCAGTGCCTGCCAGACTGGAAGTACACTCTGCTCATGAAGGCCTGATAACTGCCTCTCTCAGCCGCTCCTGTCCCACCATTACATGCTTCTCCCTGATCAAATGGAAGCCATCTGTCTGGCCGGGCTTCAGCGCCGCAGCAAACTGGTTGGCTGGCTCCGACAGACACATCCTATCTCGTCCTTCAGCATTCACATAAGCTCATTCTATTTTCCTCCCAACACAAACAGGTGAATCCAGCCAGACCATGCAAATGTCCAGGGGAAATGTTACAAGATGGCAACTAGCAAATAGCTGGGAATGAGATGTTATGTTCAAACGATGATGGATGGTGGTATAGTCGTTGGGCAAGAGATGCGGGATTGATCGGCCAAATTCTCTGACTGTTCTAACAGAAAGCCGCCTCCTCCAAATGGCAGCAAGGCAAGAACCACAAAAAAAACATCAATGGTAATTGTCTTCAATCTCGTATTCAGCCACAAAGGACAATGACAATAAGAGATTGGCATGTAATTACCTCATGATTTGAACACTATTTCACTAGTGTTAAACCTGCAATTTATGCCTAGTGTTGATTTGTCCTTCACGTTGAAGCATGAGAGACAAACTCCTCATTAAAGACTACACAATCCTTCTTCCTCATGAAGAGGAATATGAGGCTGTTTTACCGCTGCTCTCCCATGTGTAAAACATCCATTACAAGTGCCCTTGCTGAGAGAGCCTTGACTCCTAGAGGGGACTTACGAGATCTGTACTCGCTCCTCATCCAATTCACCTCAGGATGAGATGGCGTGTTCACGAGAGCCTATAAGACCTTACGAGGGGCTCGTATTCACCTTCCAATATCACAAATACTACCAACATTAGCACACCACTTTTCCAGCTAAAAAGGGGTCCTCTCATCTCCAGCACTTTGTGATGGATAACATCTGTCAGGCACAACTGTAAAGCTTTTATCTCCACAGGCCCCAGAACACCTCTCCTCATTCATTCAGTGGTACTTAAGGTAATTCCTGGTGTTCTCATCCTATTCTGACGGTGGTAGGTGAAAATGTATTCCAGGAGCTTCTGACTTAGTCAAATTTAGAGAAGAGTTTGCGGCGTTTAGGCAATTCAATCTCTTGATCGGTACACCAGTGTGCTATTTGTTTGATGTTGCGTTTTGTTTGAGAATCGTCACGCTTAAATCAGTGATAGAAATGGTGAAAAGGGCATGCAATTGTTATGAGGACTTAATGTCAAAATATTTAAACAGTAGTCATATTAAGAGCGCAGCTATTTACTTTTGGAGATAAATAATCTGCCAATGATTTTTTCTCTGATTTACATCTTTTGTCTATAAAGTGTTGCATAGTGAAAAAAACGTGTATAAGTTGCCAAGGATATGTTTTCAAATTCTTGATTTTTTCAACCAAGAATAACCCCCAATTTGATTTGGTAGGCTTATTTCATATCAGATGATAAATGCATACATCATTATTTTTAACCGGATTTTAGTCCTAACCATGGCAGCACTTAATGTGAACCAAGTTCCACTTATATAACAAACTTAAAGCCGTTACCTTATAATAAGTCAAATAGAAAACAGATCTGAAGAACAGTGTGTAACTCTGTGCTTACAGTGTCTCATAGGATGTGCTCTCCACAAGCAATAACCCTGCTCAAACATGCTGGCATAAACTCCACTCCCTAATCCCTTTATTTGAGGAGTCTCTGTGAGCCAGAAGAAAGAGTTAATTGCAATATTTGACATTGCAATGTTTACCCTGTAAAAGTAAGAGAGGTAATAATAAGTTGGCACAGCTTTAGATAAGAACGTGGCAGTGGAAGGTAATATTAACCAGACACTAATAGAAGTGTCTCTACTGTGCGAGAAAAGTAACACAAATAAGGATGTCTGACAGTGTGTGAACTAGAATCACATCCAACACCAAGTTCTCAAGAGTATAATAACAGAAGGCTCGACGTTGAGAAGGAAGAAACGACTGTACTTCAGTGGGTACTTGAGTCAGCCTCATCCTTTTCTATTTGCACATCTCCACCCACATACAGAGACATGCACGTACGAAATACACACATTCATTTTGGTAGGGTTGATGTCACTATGTAAGAGCAGAGAGCAGCAATAAACTCCGACTTCAAGCCCCCAAATGAGCCTTTTTGGGGCTTCCATCTTCTTCTCCACTATAGAATTTACAACCACCCTTCAGTACGTGTGTATCCACTTCCCTCCAGTGTATACCTTCTACTACATTACAACAGTGTTACAAATAGTCATAGCTCTTTCAATATGTAGCCCCTAAAGCCGGCCCCGGCTGCAGCTGTGGGTGACATTTCTCATTTGCTGAAGAGCCGAGAAAAAAAAAGATGTGTCTGCATGCCTGCCCTCTCATGTGAATCATCCAAAACTGTAATAACATCACGACAGCCAACATGCTGCCGCTGCTCACAGCCCCGGTGTGGTGTGACACTGGCATTGCCCTGACACAAGTCACACAGCTCCTCTATACTCCAAGAAAATGTGAGAAAGAGCAACTCTGGCAAAAGGCTTTTTATGCTGAGGATTACTATCACGCTATCAGCATGTGAGCTTATCCAACATGCCATCAGTTGCATGGTGGAGTTGTGGAAGTGCGACATAAGTGGCTAATATGTGAACGACTAATACTGATGACTGTGACTAACATAAGTGCTGAGGGAGAGCCATATTTCATTTTTTGCCAGCTTTTTGGCTGACAAACATTCTGCAAAGAAAATAGTAACATTCAAGCTGGAGAGAGGTGCTGCTCACTCCACTGAATGCATCAGAAAACATTTCTGTATCTTATTCATGGTTAAATCAAAGGCTTGCGCTTTGATTGCACCTAAGAGAAGAGGGGGAGTCGTGTCGTGTCGTCGAGGCACGTACTCCGCAAAACAGGGGAAGAGGTGGAATGTAATACTAAAAGCTAATATACAGTACGTGAGCCAGAGGTACTTCTTCTCTCTTCAGCGACACATCACACTGTTACTGTGCTTCTTTGCCTCTGCTGAGAGCAAAACTAAAGCCCTTGATCCTGACGAGAGCAGAGCACGTTGGATCAGCTCAGAGTAGACTTTTCATTACGCACTTACACCAAAGTCAAACACTCACAGGAACATATACCATCAATGGGCAAAAAGAGAATCAAAAGCAGCACTTAACTTGTCTAAGGAAATCATTTTACAGCATGGAATGGGCAAAATCAGGATCCGCACATTATGCATGGAATTGAAAGCATGATCGGGTTACTTTTTCTACCTGGACTCTTTCCCATGTAATTATGTCCAGCCAAGTCAGGCTCAAAAAGAAGACTCATTCTGAAATCTCACTTGACACAAAAGGTGGAGATGTGAGGGAGAGGTGGAGCGAGGAGTACCGGGAAGTGTTTGCTAATGTCATGGCTGAATATGTAGCTGATATTAATGGGGATGAGGCCTAACTCTCTCGAATAAGCGATTAAGAAAATTGGTTTATTCTATGAAGGGTCTTTCCTCAGGGTCCAGGCCAAATGGAAGTATTTTGATGCTGGACATACATTCGAACCACGAGGGGACTACTTTTCTGTTCATTTCACAGCATCGCTCTCGCTCAATATTCAACCAATTACAAAGAAGTTGTATGAGCCACTTCATGGTCATAGGAAATGGGGTCCAGGTTGAAAAATACCTAACAATGTACTGACATTTGCCGTTATAGACAGTATGCAAATGCTGGACTCATGCATGTGCTGTAAATGTATGTGCAGCTACTCGTGCTTTTCCTTTGTGAATGTGGGGGATGATATGATTTTGCTGACTGTCCTACAAACATAAAAGCTCAGCAGCAAGATTATAAAAACTGACATTTTTGTTTGTCTTTCATGAAGGAGCTTAAGCTCACAGGCGTAACTCCACAAGGACAGAGAAGAAGACACAAAGTGATAATAAGAGATGAGGTGAGGGATCCTGTTCCACATCAGTACAGTAGCAGCAGTCTTTATTTAGCATGCATGTATGTCATGCAGTTTATGCCTTGGAGAGGTCTAAAATCTACAAGGTAGATGGAAATATGTTAAGATCAAAGACGGCATGCTTAAAGGTATTCGGTTCCATCCACTCGGTTCCATTCACACTCTTATTTAGCACACGTTTATGCAATCCTCACATAATGCCTTCAGGAAAAAGTTAAACTTACAGAAAGCAGGTCAAAAGGTCTTTTTTTGCTGGAAAACTCAGATGCTCATACCACTTAAACCTCTGGGACGTGAGATGAGAAAGAGAAAATCCATCTGAAGTTCAAATAATATTTCCTTGAAAACACACTCTGCCATCTCCCATGATAATTAAAGTTAAACATGTCTTATTTTGCAAGTCCACTGAGGAAAGATGACGTGTACATTGTAAGTAAAAGAACAAGATTGGGATAAGAGCCGAGGAAGATGAGCCGTGGAGCTAATGGGGGGACGGGGCGTCGACCAAGACAAAGAGTATAAAAGTGAGGAGAGAGAAAGCGTGCGAGGAAAACTCCTCTGGGTCATTAGGCTACAGACAGACGGAAGTGCCACCTCGTCCTTCATTCTCTCGCTCTCCCCGCCAACGCCACCGCGCAGGAAGGTATGAAGGCATTGAGCCATGTTCAGTGAACCTGACGTGTGCTGGAGAAACTGTGGCAAATGAAGACACATTGCAGAGACAGTGGGTACTAATTTCCTCCTCCTTTTACAACGCTCTGTCAGCGCTCTGGCCGTACACAGTACAAGTGACTGGCACATTCGATACAGGATACACAATACTGTGAACACCACAACATGGTGGCTAATGCAGATTAAATAAGACATCCTGTCCATTTTATTCAGGTTTTTCTCCGTGTCCATCTCATGTGTCGTATTCAGAACAGCAGTGACGAGCAGTTAACTGTGACATCTCATCGCAAGTTCCATTATTAGAGCGTCTGTTGTCAGATATAGCTGCGATAAGACAATACGGTGCTGCCTCTGCACAGCTGCCGTCTAGATTCATCCAGACAAGACAAATAGACCTCGGATAATGCTGACAGAGCATCCCGGGTGGAACATTTAGACGGACTTTCAATCATTCATTTGACAAGAAGGGTAATATTCAAGCAAGAGGATTTCTGTTTCCGTAATTCCCAACCTCATAATACATGTTTGTCCCCTGTCAGGGCTCGAATGAGTGATTCAGTGGGCCAGACTGAGAAGGCAGGTCACCTTGGCAACAAATTGAATATATAACGCTCAAATGTCATGGTGTTGTAAAACTTTTCTGAAACACAGAACGTGTAAAGATATAGTGTTTCCTTCAAGCGTTTTGTGATTGTATCCAAGTATGTTGAGGGGTAATATGATGGTAGCAAAAAAATAAAATGTATCCAGCATGAAGTGTAACATTTTTATATTTTGAAGTAAATATACAGACATTTAACTATGAATAATTCAGAGGCTAATATATATTAATGAAAAAGGCAATCCAGATGCAGAAGCTTACATGTATCATAATGTATTCTATCTGTATCCTAACATGTCAGAAGTGAAGCCAGAGATGGGAAGAACATGGCTAAAATATTAGTTTGGTTTAGAATCGTGAATAAACATTTATGTTAAAAAATAATCTATTGGATATATCGTATATAAAACATATAAGGAAGTGTGTTAAAATAGTTGCAAAAAAAATCGTTTGAGCAAACCAAAAGCGATTTAGAAAGTAAATTAGTAGTACGGTTAAGACAACGTAATTTGACTGCCACTGGGTAAATGACTTTCTGGGGCAAAGCGAGTCCTCTGCAAACAAAACACTCAATGAGTAACATTTGTCCCCCGCAGTGGTTTTAAATGATGCCACTGCTGCATCACAATTACCTGGCAGTGGGTTTCTTTGCTCCATTAACATAAGCAAGCTTTTTCACTTCAGTGAGACGCTGCTAACGGGCTGAGGTGAAAGACAAGCTGCATAAAATATTGTATGAATAAAGATGGTAATGATGTATGATACAGGAACTTTCTGCTGCACTGTTTAGTATAAATAAAATAGATGCGCCTCAAGGGGATAGAATGAACACAATGACGCAGGAGAAGAGTACACCATTTAAAACAGACAGCTGAAAAATGACACATCTCAGGTATTATGAGACAGATGGCTTGCTCGAACACTGTGCGACTGATTTGTCTATTTTCATATTCTTCCATTTATTGGGAATAATTGGGGGAATGAGCCACCTGTGTTAAATAGCACCTGTGCACTCCGTCTGATACAATTACCTGATATCAGAGAAAAATAGGATTTCATCTACTTCAATCCAATCCACCTCAAAAGGGGGGAGAAAACGAACCAGAGTACACAGAGTTAAATGCTTGCAATGAGGACTCTGAGTAAATATATACTGATTATAATGATACAATATTACCGCAGCTGAATCAGAATCTGTTTGCCCAGAGAGAATATGAAACGCTGAGGGAACAATTGATATGTATCATAATATGGTGAAATCGGTAGGTATGGCAGGGGGTTGTTCTGTATCAATCTCAAAAAAAGCGTACAACAACATTCAGGATTGCTAAAATAAACCCCCAACCAAAGATAAGCAACCATGACTAGTATAGAATAGAATTGGGAGGGATGAAACCCTCTTTAAATGGTCACACATGCAAACAGCACACAGTGACATGTGTTATCTGCTTTTAACCCATCCTAGTACCAGGAGTCTAGTACGAGGAGCAGTGGGCAGCTATTGTACAGCGCCCGGGGAGCAATGGGAGTGAGGGGGGGAAGGGCGGTGTCCGGCGCCTTGCTCAAGGGCACCACGGCAGGGCAGGAGGTGAACTGGGACCTCTCCAAGTAGCAGTCCACACTCCATATTTTAGGTCTGGTCGGGGACTTGAACCGGCGACCCTACAGCTCCTAGTCCAAGCCCCTACTGACTGAGCCACTGCCGGACAGGTCGGTTTAGCATTGAATATTTCCACACAGATAAAGACAAGTGGTGTGCATGAGGCCTTTATAAGATCTCTATGCTTTACCTAATGCTTTTGGTCAATGAGGTATTTTTAGCCTATACAAAAAACAAGCTCTAATGTAAACTGGAAATACTAGCATTCGTGGCTAACAAGCCAACTGCCTACCTCTGGGTCTGTAACATCCATCCATCCATCCATCCATCCATCCATCCATCCATCCATCCATCCATCCATCCATCTTCTCCCGCTTATCCGTGGTCGGGTCGCAGGGGTAGCAGTTCCAGCAGAGAGTCCCAAACTTTCTTTTCCCTGGCCACATCAAGCAGCTCTGACTGGGGGATCCAAAGGCTCTCACAGGCCAGCGAAGAGATATAATCCCTCCACCTGGTCCTAGGTCTACCCCTTGGTCTCTTCCCAGCTGGACGTGCCTAGAACACCTCCCTAGGGAGGCGCCCAGGTGGCATCCTTACTAGGTGCCCGAACCACCTCAACTGGCTCCTTTCGACGCGAAGGAGGAGCGGTTCAACTCTGAGTCCCTCCCGGATGACTGAACTTCTCACCTTATCCCTAAGGGAGACGCCAGCCACCCTGCGGAGAAAACCCATCTCGGCCGCTTGTATCCGCGATCTCGTTCTTTCGGTCATGACTGGTCTGTAACATAGCCTCCTAAAAAGTTTTTTGTTCCTGATCAGTTGTACTTTGTGTCACCCTCTTGTGCGATTTCAGGTACAAAAAAAAAAAAAAAATCACAATTTCACTTTTTCTAAACTATTTTTCTTTTTGTATTACTATTTACTTGCACTATATTTTTCTGTTATCTGTGTTTGTGTTGCTCTGTTGGAGAAGCCTGTGACACAAGATTTTCATCGGCATAACTACACTGTAGCTATGTTCGCATGACTAATAAAGAACCTTGAACAAGATGGCAACAGCTACAGAGCTAAAGAAGTCAGAATGCTGAACTAGAGGCTTACACACTGTAGTGCCGAACCAATAGGTGACATTACGGTGACTACGTTCACTACATACAATCTATGCGACCTACAAAAATAACCTAGCTTTTTTTTTTTTTAAAGGCAAAGTTAAACAAAGTTAGTTAAGTGTGTTGTTACAGGTACAGTTAGAACAATACCTGTTCAAGACTTGAACTTCCCCCGGGATGGGAGCAAAAATACGAGCAAAAGATTAGCGTAAACACAACATTTTATAAACCCCTTTTCTGGGTTTTTGTTTTGAAACATATTCTCTTTTTTTTTTGTTTAAGTCAGCCTGAGTTGTCATTTTTAACAACTCAGGCTACATAGCCATCTATATATAATATGCTGGGTTGTGTCCACTTCTGTTCAAAATGAAGAGCCCTTAGTTTAAAAAAGTAACTACGAATTTTGAGTCATATCTACGACTGTTATTTTTTTAAGTGCTTGTGCTGTACCAAAACGACAAGCTTGACAGGCACAGCGGGGCGTAGCAAGGACTTAATGAAACGGAAACATATTGAGAAAGTAGTGAGCAAAGAGAGAACATGTAACCTCGGCGGGTCTACTTTCCCAGTTTGGACACATCAGTGGAGCTCACCTCTAAGTGAATATCTGATTATGTGTAGAGGAAAAAGTCAAGAAATGGCACACAGGCTATAGAAAGTGCCAATTCAACCTCCACTCCTCCCTCCCCTCTCGCCAGCCATAAAACGCAATGTAATAGGATTCCTAAGCTTTTCCAGTGACTGCTTCCACTATCACACAGACATTTAAGTGCACTAATCCATGACAAATTGTCTCATCTGATCCATGACAAATCGTCTGAGGGGCCGATAGAGACGAGGAGATGGAGGGAGGGGGAGAGATGGATGGGGGGGCAAGACGATTGAGGGCTGGGGGAAGAGGACACGGAGAAAGAGCTGCTCGGCACCTGAATGATCAGGCAGTTATTGCCTAGTTTTTAGAAAGGTTGCTTTCATTACCTCGAAGGGCATGCTGTGTGATAGAAAGTGGGATCAGATGAGCTCTCTCCACCTAAGCTCACAGTTTTCAAAGCAATTATAATCCCATGTGGAGGTAGATTATAGGATTTGCTCCCCTTGTCGGCAAAATGCCGGATTTGCAGATGCCATGTTAAAAAAATACAAATCTTTCTAATTTAATTTGTGTCGTATAACATTTCTGATTTCCACTGCGCTCCGGTTTAATCAGCTTTTACAGACTGTTTTACACACACAAGTCAATATTTAGCCAAACTCAATAGCAGAGATTCAAACAATTAAAAGGCTATTTCTCAATCTTGGACAGTAATGACTTGTATTTGTAATAATAAATATCATTAAAGCGTCATCCATTGAAATATAATTGAATTTTCTTTCACCATTAATTCTCACTAATTAGTTTCCAGAGTTTAATGGGGATGTAAATAAAGCTGATTTAAAATGGCAAAACAAAAAACACAGAGCTTGTAAAAGAAAGCCTTTCCCGAGGGTAGTATGGATGGATTTGCCGTTCACAAAAGCTCTTACACCTCCATAAAAGAAGCGAAGCAGTAAGATAACCACTTTGAAGGCTACAAAATGTGCAGCTCACTTGAATTTCTGTCGCTAACACTGTCGTAATGAGGAGTCTGAGAACTATGGAAATGAGCTCTGAGGTGAATACGGTGTGTGCATTCAGGTTTTGAGACAGCTAATTTCTTCACATTCCCAAACACTGGCGGGAAAACCATCAATCTTCTGAAGCAGCCATCCGTTCGGCCATGGAACGAAAAATAATCAATTCATACTGCGTGTATATGGCTTCCAGATTCTACCCCGTCCTCATTTACAAGAGAGCTATCCTAAATTAAGTTCAGGGTATACTTCAACAGCCTGTATCTTGTCAGATGTTTTCCTCTCTAGAAAACCCAGACCCTTAGATGTAAAGTAAAACACTTCAATAGCAATAAAGCTGAGCTCTATAGTATTTTTGACAGTTTGTGTTCTTAAAGCCAAAGATGCTTTTCCTAATTTACCAAACACTTCCTCTCTGATTAGCTTGTTTGTCCTTATGATGCATCTCTCCTCATCAAAGTAATTACATGTTTTCTTTCACATCAAAGTTTTTTTTTTACACGAAGGAGAAGGAAGCATTATGGCACATTGAACAATGAGCTCATTAAAATGTAGCTCAGCGCAAGTTCAATCAGGAAGACCAATATCCTCTGGTGTTATACGTCATTTCAATGCTCTCTCCTCTCTCAATAAGTGATCAGGGGCGTTACTCCCCAGCTAGCCAATCATCGCACCCTCCAACTCCTTTAAAATCTGCTCTTCCCTCTCTGTCAGTTGTCATTTCAGGTGTCAACGCACAACCCTCCTCCACCCCTTCGCCTCCTGTCTCCTCATACAGGGCCAAGCTAAAACCTTCGCACCACCACCAGTGTCTAGACCCCGGGGGTTTCATCGGAGCGGTTTTCCCCCTCCTCAATGATCATCCTGCAAACCGGGGCCTAATCGGCAAACATCATTTCATTCACTTGTTGTAATCCGTCAATCACTATTCCTTCATATTATGTGTCCCGGTAATAAACATGTATTTCATACGTCACGTCTCGTCTCTCCTGATTGAAATGCCTTCCAATCATCTGCGATAATACTTTACAAGCCGTTTCAAAATAAGTGGAAACACAGCAGCAGCAGCACTGCATTAGCTATCAGCCATTTACCATCACCCATTTTGTGTAAAGAGTCATATTTTTCATGTACATCTGAAACCAGCATCCCTATGGCTACCACTCAGAGTTTATTTCACCGTTTAAATACGATCAGCATATCATTTTGAGAATAAAGGGTTTAATAAGATGCGATCGCTCCGATATACACTGCGTACGGCTGCCATAAAAAAGGGTCAAACTAAACGTCGGCAACAAGCTGCTATCAAAGTGTAACAGGCAGAGTTAGTTTTACAGCTGCACCTGCAACAGGATCCTGTTGTTCTATTAGATCTGAGACTCTCTTAAACTGCCCTGTCAGAGTCATAATAAAACAAAGCAGCAGCTAAAGTGTTGTTATATTCAGATATGGCCCCGCTGGGTATTGATATATTATGAACATGGCTGCTGTAAGGAAACTACGGCTGAGCAAAGGTATACAAATACAGTACCTGCTAAGCGTTGCCTCAAAGACAACTGACAACTTAAATGTTAACACTACATTAATGCACTTGTTGTATTTAAGAAGGGACTGCACATTAATCCAAATAAGCACTTGACTTTGACCAGATTTGTCCATATTGACAGGTTGATAGCTTAAAAAGAGCACATACAGAAACACGTGGAGAAACACTTCAGTCAATGTATATCGGTCACACGTTCACTGACTTGTGTTGTCAACAGTGCCCTGGTTTGTGCAGCAGTTGTGTTGGCAGTGAGTACTTTTGCTCGTTGTGTTGGCAGGTGAGGAGAGTGCCGAACCGGGCTTGTGTGCGTCATGTCACATTCAGCTCATCTGTCAACGTACTGGATTATTTCTTGAGAGACCAGAATTGGCTGCCCAGAATCAGGCCGCCATCAATCTTCCGCCGCAGCAGAAAGACGCAGGGGGAAAGCTGTGAGAAGCGGAGGCTCATGGGAAAGGGAGCGGCGCCGCTTTCCGAGCAGGTGACGAAGCAGTCAGGAAACTCGTTATTCAATCTCCGCCTCGGCGGTGACTATGCCGATTTGTCACGGAAACATTTGAAATAAATAAATAAATGGGATACGGAAACTTTATCTCAGCAGTCACATTCTCGGTTTTTTTTTTTAAAGTATGCACCGTCAGCTCACTGTTGAAGAAGGCGGATGCGCTGATTTCTCAAATATTGTCAGATGCTCCAACAGGCCGAGGGATTACATTTATACTGAGCTCCACATGACCTTCACTTCCTCTTCAGATACCCGCACAGCCCCTTGTCTGTGTATCTATGCCTATGTGGGATGCTTTGTGATGTTGTACCACATCTCTCAGACAGTAGTCCGGGCTGCATGCCAAGATCCAAATAAACTTATTTCAGGATGTTGTCTAACTAAATACCATCTCCCAAGTTCACTTCATACCTTGTATATTGTGTCCTGAAGACAATACATCACATTTAAAAAAAAAAGCAGCTTCACCTATCTTATCATCAAGCAATAAAAAGATCATCAATAATCTTAGCAGATGGAAAGGCAAGTGTGAGTCCATTAATCTGTTTATCAGCACAGACATCTTTAAAATCGTGTAATTCTCACGCTTCATTAGAGAAAACAATTGTACAACTTAATTTCTGTACGGTAGAGAGTATATCATACATATTTCCATCGTCTTTTAGAAACACAAGAATAATTTGATTACGGGGAAACAGCAAAGCATGAAAGCCAATGGATTGCACAAGGCAAGACATATTTTTTTCCTTTTTTTGCTACGTCCTACATAGCCATATCTATTTATATCTGAGGGTTTTGGCCTCAATGAAACCAGAGAGCTTCTCAAATTATAAAATCAATTCTAATTCAAATAATCATCATAGCATTTCAATTCTGAGAGAGCAGTTCTGGTTAGATCGGTTAACGCCACTCCACGGGCTGAGTAAGATTGATGTCAGCTTAATCCTCTTAAAAAAAAAAACATGATATACTTTAAATTGTACAGTTTGCCGAGCGGCAGAGAAGGACTGTGTTCTCTTTGAGTGCCCGGGTTGTGATAGACAAATATCCCCAGGAAGCCTGCAGATTAGGATGTTAAAATATCACGACACATCCTCACGTTATAATTTTGTCAGCTCCAATTAAGGCTGTCATCCATCGCAGATTCTGAAGTGTTCTAGAGAGTAATTGTGTCAAATGACATTTTAACAGACCGTCGATCCAAGGTTGATCGCATCTATTCTGTAAGTCCTCTTTCCTTTGAATACTTCTTGGTGACGTCATTTAAAATCGACTGGCTCAGCCTCAATCACATCTAACACCATGAATGAAATCTGAGACTTAAAAAGACGGAATCAACACAGTGTGTGTATCATCCATCTGTAGAGTGAAGGCTTGAATGCTCTTAGACTTGACGTGTCCTGTACACAGCTCCAGGATCCCCAGGGGTGGATGAAAACGCCACACCATAAAGGCGTCGGTGAGAAAATGGTGTGTAAATGTGTGAGCATGTGCATGTCCATACCCGCCTCAGTGTTGTATGTAATGCAGAAAATGTGATCTGTCTGACAGGAAAACCTTCCAAAGAACTCTGAGCAATAACTATCCTTTGCCTCTTCTAGAGCTACACCCCGGGTAGTGATTGTAGGGAGAGGGGGCTTTTATTTTTCCCTTTCTTTCCCTTTGGGACTTCTGCATTATTCAAGAGACACTTACTGAGCCTTGCACTTCCTTGTACATCTTTGGCACCAAGCTCCACTTGCCAACCAGTCAGAATGAGAAAAGAAACACAAAAAAACTGCAAGCCAGCCTTTAAAAATTCATTGGAGCTCTCTGTCGCTCATCCCTCACCCTCTTGTACCAATTAACGGGAACCGGATACTTTGAGAACTTTCCCCCCCCATCAAAGCTTGGATTTTCCTGTGTCAGCTCAACAAAGCAAAAGTACGCCAATTCTGAGAGATGCTGCCTTAAAGTCACCAATGTTCAACACAAGATTGGGGAATTCGTTGCTGGACTTTTTCTCCCCCCCCCCCTCTTGCTGTGCTTCAATTACTTGTCTTTTTGCTCGGCAATGCGACGCACACAAAGGGGAACCAAGCTGAAGATAGCATCAATGTTTAACAGCTAGCTTCTGAAGAGAGAGCCACTCTGTGTTCGGCATGGAGTCACACTCATTGTTAGAAGCTTAAAGAAAGCCTTTGCTTTGCTCAAGAAAACCTTTCCCTGTAACAACCCCACATAAAACAGCTGGTAAGCTTTTCCATAATCAGAGAATTAGATCCGCCTCGCCATCTACCCTCCACTTTTGCCCCTACGGTGCAGGAGGCGTCAGGATTAATTGCCAAACGTTCAAAGTGCAAAAAGGGGGAAACATAATTGTCATTTCCTTCTAAGCCACAGTGATCAAAGCTCCCTTGGCTACCAGCACAGTATAAGGATGTTTTGCCTACAGCACGTCCTACTCGTAACAAGTCTTCCAGCTAATTTCAGGGTGTAGTAGTCAAGATTTCTTTGCTGCACACGCAACGTTTAAATACACTCTTTGTCTCAGAGGATTTCCATGTTCAAATTTCAACAGAAGTGTGCAACTCAGCCAAAGAACCAAAAAGTGTATCACTGTGAAAGTACACATATGTAAATAGAACCACATGTTTATCGTTAAATAAAGTATGACTAAACAAGAGCACATAACTTGCAATTTGAAGCACAATTAGCATTCGCTTTTGCTAAACTGTGCGCACGGTGAATCATCATGTTAGAGTACCATACTGTGGCAAATCATTCTGACATAATGCAGCAGCCATGTTGTTGCTTTTTTTCAACAGCCAACGATGAGAACTGCTCTCCCCATCAATGGCAACATCTCACACTTAAACACTGCGCAGTAAAGCCGAAATCTGTACAAAGAGGTTCACGTACCCAGGGTGAGGATCTCGGTGCGGCCGGGCCGGGCCACATGGTGCTGCTGGATGGTCTGGTAGAGAGTGGCCTGGCACAACAGCAGGAAGCCCAGGCTAATCCACATGGCCAACAACCAGGACATGGTAAAGCCGAGTCTGCAGGAGGCGCACAGCAGGGGGGGAAACCACAGGGAAACATTTGTATTACAGTGCGTCTTCATACATATTTACAGCAGACACATGCTTTCATGTGTTAAACAAAAGAAACATATTAGTATTCTGCTGCATTGTCGGATATAACCAATACATGTTTTGTCCACTACAGTATCTCTACTAGATGTATTTAAAAGGTTTGTGCTTTTCTTACGATAACTGTGGGAATGAAAAGAGAAATAAGATAAAGAGGGTTCAATAAAACCCCTGCAGACTCAAACACTCAATCTTGACAATATATGTCTGCTTCAAACCTGTTTTAGCCTGAAAAGGACTTGTAGCACATACAAATATGAAATTAAAGTACAAAAAATAGGAAATAATCTTTTACAGACGGCATTATTTCTGTAATCATCTGTTATGGAAATTACAGTTTAATTGACAACAGCGGTATTCCAAATGTTTGTAAAATATTGAATTTCTAAGCACGAAATGCCTTTTTCAGATTTGTTTAGCGCCTGCCTGATGGCTGCTGAGGGCCAGCATATGGAGACACGCCTTAACCCTCATTGAATAATGAGGCTCTCCTCCTTTCCAGGTGTCATCAGCGCTTCTCTCTATTCAGGACCCCGCAGTGGGAAATGTAAAAGCATCAGCCCATCTCCTTTAAACTAAACTCCTGCTTGGTGTGTTTAGGCTCCCTGCCGACTACTGATTGGATACATTTATAATCCTCTGTCTGATTTTAAGAAGATTCTATTCCACCCAAATCATTCACTATATCAGATATCACAGGGACTGTCTAAATGTTTTTACAAAAACACTTCTTTTTTTTCAAACACTTGAGTGACTCTTATGTGACAGTTTAAATCTTTCACCACTTTAATGTTTGATTCTACCGTATCTCAAAACACAGGAGAATATTAAGCAGACACATGAGCCTCAGGGACTCTCTTCAATATAAGCTTCAAACCATGGATATTTTACATTTAAATAAAAGTATTCGGAGCAGAAATGTTTCAAATGTCTGCAGAATGAAGTCAGGCCTGATCCACTGTGTTGTTTCCACAAAGCATTAAAGCCACTGCTTGCTGTTTACCTCCAACTAGACCACTGTGTTAATCTGAATATGAGATTAAAGCCATTAGGCTACTAAATGTTGGCCCATGTGTTCAGTGCCCTCAGTGACATTGAGACTGCTTAATAATCAGAGAAAATTAAACATACAATTATGAACAGCACATTGTAAATCCCCACCCCTGCGCTAAATCCAACATAATCCGCGGTTTTGTGGAAATGTGAGCGGGTCCCGTGGGTATGTTTTCCCATTTCTTTTTTTATCCACACTATTTTCTGTTCAGCAATCTGGCTTCATATTCATAAACATCGTTGCGCTTGCATGGGTATCTGCATATTGCATGGATATGACTGAGCTCCTCCCGGTGATCGGAGGCATTCGTGCCGAAAATAAAATGTAGTTCTTACCAGAGGCGTTTTTACCAGAGGTGAAGACGCACGGCAGACTTGAAATAAACACGAACAAACATTGCCATCGTTTTAAAGGAACTTCGGGAGGTAAGGGAAGCAGCTTTCAGGAAAACAGAACTCTCCCTGTCCCCGCTGCAGCCTCGTGTTAACAGCGTTTGAAAGAGCTTTCAAACAAATATCCATCTTGTTTTCCACTCGGATAAAAATCACAGTAAAAGCAGTTTACTCAGTTTTGGAATGTTGCGTAAAGTCATCGGAGGACAGCTTCTTTATGCGTAATTGGTAAGTCTCGCAGCGTGGATAGTAGATGCAGTCGAGGAGTGAAAGCAGCAGACACACCTGCAGGCGCACGAAGCACCTGCGTTAAACATGGATCTAACAAAAAGAGTCTTGATTTTTTTTCTACTGCAGAGACAACTTTCGTGACGATTCCCTAAAAACACGTGTGACTGATCCTCATACAGCAGGGAGATCGAGGTGCCACAGTATTATTTAGGCTGCCATTTTATCGATGCTTTTAACTTTTTTCCATTTCCTTAGATTAACTGCACTTATAAAACGTCTTTAAGCATTTTGGAGTATCATTTAGAATGTTTGTTTTGCATGTAATACTTGTATAACTGCTCAAATGCAATATTGGTTTGTGATATTTGGAGTGTTTTTAGTGGAAGCTATTTATATTTCACTATGCATAGAAGTCGTTATCTAATCAACTCGGACACATTTTTCTTAATTCCTAAAACATCCCCCACCCTCCCTGTCCCCAAACACCAGAGGTATTCCTTGAAAGTCTCACACCCTTACCTGAGCAGTGTGTTCAGGAGGAAAGGAGCTCAGTCGAAATCACTGCCTCCCTGCCAAGCAGTCTCACTTCTCAGTCTTAAATCCATCCATAGTTTGAAGCCAGTGATTCCCGCACCAAATTCCAGTAGCAGATAAGCCAAACACGGCAGAAAAATGAGCAACAAACGCAGTTTTTTCCTCTTTTTTTTACCTCCGCAATACTCTCAGTTCAGCTCCTTTTGGAAATCCTTGGGCAACACAATCACCAAAAGCACCCAGTGTCACAAACTGACAACATCTGAGTTGATGGCAGGCTGATCATGTCACTGCTGTATCAGCCACATGCATGCAACATCTCCTGTCCTCTTCTTCCTTCAGTCTGTGTCTATCCCCCGTCAGTAGAAGTCCAACGTTGTGATGACAGGGAGCTAATTTACCCCCCCCTTCACTTGTCGGCTCCTTCTCACGCGTGTGGCGGAAGGCTCCAGTGGAATGACTGCTCTGTCTGCTCTTGGCTGCGTCCCCCCATTGAGAAGCTGTGCTGATAGTGTGAGCCTCAGTCCTCTCTCCAACGCACTAAGTAGAGAGTCTGTGTCAGAGAGGCAGAGCGAGAGAGTGTGTGAGTGAGCGTGCGTGTGTGAGTGTGTGTGTGTGTTTTACAATGTAGCCCAGCTGGAAAGAGAGAGAGAGAGCTGAGAGAGATCACATGTCTTAAAGCAAGACTGCCCACTTCTGCATCAAGACTTCATCAGCAAATGAGGAATGCTTTATTAACCCACCCCTCTTTAGATCCCAGCCTCCGAGACGTTGAATGTGTTCTCCATCGGCACACGTGTGTGAGTCTGAGAGGGGAAGATGACTGAATGTGCCTTTTCTCTAGTCATCACCCGGCAGCGTTTAAGGGGTGAGAGTGAAATATGCTCCAAGCACAGCACTTTTAATAGACGGCAGCGTGCCTCATCACGGCGCTGCAATCACCATATTATCTATTACTCCTTCTACATGCTTTTTGTGGTGAGGAGCCTGGATTTGTTTTTACGGCCTGTTCTTTTTGGATGTTTTCCCACCAGCCTGTGAGCATCTTTCTGTCACATTCCTCACAAACTGAACCTGCTGGCTCTGACTGAAAGGACAGCCACTGTCTTTTGTGTATGTGTTAGCGTGGGTGTTTGCACGTGACGTGTGTGTTTCCGCTGTGCCTGAGCCATGCAGGCAGGTAAGAGGAACCAAGTGTTGTTTGTGTTGATTAATCATTTTTTCCAACACATTTCCTTCCATGTTGAGGAGCTCACCTTCAACTTATTGCACTGTTAACCGGATATGTACAGTATATGACAATCCCACGCACCTGCCACAGCTGAATCACTCACAGTCTGACATTTCACTGAAAATGAACCCTATGCTACTCAAAACAATACACAGCTGAGGGGCTAAATAAGCTGGCAGACAGTGAGGATGGTGCTGGTATTGTGGGGGAGTGCAGACAGATGAACTTGATGATGAATATCTGGAAACACTTTGTCCTGGAGCTGGAACTGCGTCCTGATTTATTTGTATGCTATGGTTGTGTCAATACAGTTTGTGTATGCCTTGCAGTGCAACGTATCCTTGTGACTCGGTGTGTATGATATCCAACGTTATTGCTAATTATTTCGTATGTTCAACAATACAAATTAACTTCTGCTTCTGCTTCATACTTTCAAAAGTTAACTTTGAGATTTACAGAACATAACTTGGTCTACTTGGTTAGGTTTAGTAAAAGAGCATGGTGCTGCTATCACCTCTGCTTGTTCTTGTGCACCAAAGTTAGATTTGACCGCCAAATGGGCACACCCCCATAGAGTTACAATATGCAGTGTACAAAGAAGCTGATTGTATAAAACACAATGGAGGAAGAAAAGTAAGGGAGGGTTATTATTTATATATATATATATATATATATATATACTTCTGTTTAGTTATTCAAAGTGTAATGTGAATACCCGAGTGGATAATGTAGCAGCTGTAAACCGAGACCTCCTTTTGTGGTGATAAATTGGGGGAAATCATACGAGTTTTGCAGCAGTTATTCCTGTTTGAATCCATGTGTTGTGTTTTTTCAGACTGCGTCCTTTGTGTTCAAATAGATCTGCAATAATCTAATGTGAATGCAGACATGAATAGTGAAGCTGCCATCTGGATCTCTGTTGGGTTAAAGCACGCCACATGTTAAGTGACCAGTTTCACATTAAACAAGAGCCGCAGAGTAATTAACACATTGATTACTGCTCCTACACTGTCAAGCTTTATTAGCACACAATGGCTTGATTACCAATAAATTGCCTTATTTGTGTTCGTGCACGTTTGTTGATGTTCCCTTTTGTTGGGAGCATTAATTGCATGCACGGTTGAAATTCATTTTGTCTTAATGTCTCTATGATCTGTCCCATTGGACTGAGATGAAGGCGTGAAATGAAACAGGCCCACAAACAAGCCTCAGAGGAGAACTTAAGATTGAAGGCATCCAATTACTACATGTTCCTTTCAGTTCCGATGTGCTGTACCAACAAAAGTCTCCCATTTGTATCTTAATTTTTTTCCGTTTGTTGATTTGTTGTGGTCTGTTACTTTTCGTTCTGCGTCAGGCGGAGCTGTGTTGGGAGAATGGACAGAGACAACAGCATTTCACAGTAATTCTGGATTGTTGTCCTGGTCCCTCTCTTCTCCGTCTCCCTTCTCAGGGGCTTCCATCATTTCCAAACAGCTGTCGCTACAGCCCGTGCCAAGTCCTAACCACAACCGACCAATCACTGGCCAACTCTGTGTTTGGATCTGGGCAGCCCTGTTAAACAGAGAGGTTTGCCAACATCGCTCACTTGCTCTCCATCTTTCTTTCCCATTCTGTCATTCCCTTTATTTTCCATTTCTCCCTCGGGCTAATAAAAGTCTTCCTTCCAGTGTAGCCAACGAGCTTTAATATGCACCCGGTAGCTGTACCAAAACCATTTCAAAACCCCATCCGTCGCTGGTCTCCTGTCAAATATGAGCCCACTAATATTTCTACATACGTCTCAACATCTCTCACTGAAGCAAACCAAGCATTTCTTCATTTGCCGAGGGGAGCTGTTTTGTTAGTACACCTACTCTCCGTAGACACTTGCTCCATAAGCCATTCTATCAGAGAGAAAGGTAGAGTGGCACAGGAAGGTGGAGATAGAGGGAAAGAAAGAAAGATTAAGGCAGGCAAACAGAGAAAATTCATTTTGAAGAAGTATGCAGCGGCAACTCTTGCTCATCGGTGGATGGTGAAGGGAAGAAGATGATTAATGCAATGGAGGAACATGATCTGTAGAAATAATTTATTTCACATTTATCTGATTATCCTTTGTTAGCAATTGCTCACAGGTGCACTACTGAGGGTCCTGGCTTCAAGGATTTTTAACAGTGGACTTTTACGTGTATAAGGTACTCTAAGGTTAGTGGATTTACCGTTCTCCACACATAAACCTCTCTGGCTTTACCTCCAGCTTTTCTCTACCGTCAGCAGATCCTGGGAGAACAAACATTGTTAGTCAGTACAAACCCTACGAGGAAAACACAAAAGCAAATTGTTATTTTACAGCCAAAAAGATAAATGATATTTGCTGTCGCGTCCCTAATTACTTTCTCATTTTCATCAAGAGGGAAATTCAAGTCAGTTCATCACTTACACACTTCACTCTTCTATAATTGGGCCATTTTGAATTTACTAGTATTTATTATTTTATTTTTTTCAGAAGTAGTGTGTCATATCACTGTATAAAGCTTTAGGGAGGAGGTTGGGTTAGATGGTTGGGCATACTATATGTGTGTCTGTGGTAAGTTGCTTTTTTTATGCCATGTCCTTTTCCTAGCCTTCACCTGTCATCTGTTGGTACAGCTGCCCCTTAGTCCTATTAGTGCAGGGCGAGTAGATAGTAACCTGTGGTCCTTCTCTGCCAGATGTATGTTGTCTTGGCATTGCAGCCTTAAATTGTGTTTTGCCTGTGCCTGTTGTTATGACCTGCTTGCTTGTTATAGCCCTTTCGATTTGTTTGCTTGTCACACTGCCGACCATAAGAATGCCTCTACACAAGGTAAGGACTGTTTTCACTGTGGCTGCATTGTCTCTGGAGTTTGCCCTTTGTTTCCAGCTGTTGTACTGTCAGTTAAAACACAAACCTGTGTTTGGAGACTTCTAACAGTGAGATGGCATCAGGCCTCAGTGACATTGATGCAATGGTGTCAGGCAACCTGAGCTGCCTGCTGAAGTCCACATGCAGCAGCCAGTAGGTAGCTTGAAATAGTATATTGTTTTGCACCCTGGACTGTGGTTCTACTGTGGACCCGCTTCAAATCGACCTATTGAATGGCCATTATCACCGTCCTAAATAATAGTTGGAAGGGTGCTGCTAAGCCTGGAGGTTGAGAATGCCATTATCATCTATTCACATGGTTGCTCACTGATACAAATACAACAAGGGGTAACCTGTATCAACCTTAGACTGGAAGAGAGGAGGAAGTCTGATGACTTAGTCTACTTAGGGTGGGGGAGAGTTAGTAAGCATGGATGGGCCAAGCAGGCACAGGATTTGATCAGAGTACGATTCCCCTGTTAAAACTGAAAGTCGAAGTTAAACATGACCTTGTTTGGTTTCTGGGCAATTTCGTTGTTAATCTCCTTCTTGCTACTGATGCTTGGGCTTGAGTGGACTTTGAGGAGTCTCATACTTCTCTCAAGTGGTTGGTTTACTGTTGATGTTGAGAGAACTTAACTTTGCGAATTGTGGCGTTCCTCTGAGTGCGGATTTAGGTCCATTTCGTGATTGTTTCATACTTTTTTGGACAAATTATCTATAATCAAGTTTCCTTCCACTACTTAAATATCAATATCATCTGCATATGCTGCCCGAGATGTGGGCATATTTATGGCGATGAACATACTACAAACATTTTCAATCTTGGCAAACAAATAAGACGCTGTCACTCTCTGCATGCTACCCTTTCATAACAAGCAACATCTAATAATCCATCAGACGCCAGGCTCTCACATCAAATGGTAACATTAAAGTTTGTGCACTGAGCAGTTTATTTACATGTCCGAATGCCATTCAGTAAGTTATTTCTTAAATTGCTCAATCAAGAGTATTTTACTATAATCACACTAAGACTATTCAAATAATCTTATATTGTTTCTGAAATGATGCTTTTTGTAATTACATTTGTAGTCAGAGTATATGTGAGTGTCTATGGAGTGTATAGTGCACTACATACTGTTGACAACCAGCACTGCAGGGAGAAAATCTAATCATCTGCATACAAACAATTCCAGTCTTGCAGATTCATTTACTTTCGTTGTTTGAATATAAAACACTTTTTTTGTCCTCTTGAAAAATGCTGTAATAGTTATTATTGTTATTAAATTGGCTTTCACTACCTCACCTTTGAGATAATGTATTACTTACGGCATATTTGCACTCAAGCGTATTGAAATAGCTTTCAACGCTTTTTTTTGTGTTGTGTGGAAAAAGCATATTATTAAAGATCTGTGTGCCGGTGACTTTCTCCCCCTAACTCCAAGGGAATATTGCAACATATTCAATCATATACTGTAGGTAGCAGTGACAAATAAGTTGTGGGTTTTTTGTGTTTGAAGTAGGTCAGAAATTCTGTGCTTCGTAATGCGCTGGGACTCACCAGGTCTCGGCAGGGGACGTTTCCTTTCCCTTGCCAGTTCAGGACGGAGGAGTAATTGAGCACTAGACGACTATACTCTTGGAGATGATGGCAGCCATGGAAATGTCCCCTCACAGACCAATAAAAATGTCCTCTCCTTCTTTGCTGTAATTGGACCAGGGACAGTGGGGTTGGGTTCTTGCCCGAGGAGACCACCTGTAGAAATGCTTTGCTCAATACACTACTATTAAACTGATGAGACAGGGGACTCACTGAGAGAAGAAAAAGCGTGATAAAGAGAATAATGATGATGAAAGCAAGGAGACAAAACCCCCCTGCACCCACTGCATTTCACTTTTCAATTTGAAAAGGAGCAGATATGTAATTGATCAAAGCTTCGACAGAATGACAGCTGTCAATGTTCCTCGACACGATTTCTACTGATCACAATGTACACAAGGAGTCAGAGTTAGACAGAGTGAGGGATGTATCTGACTGCTTGTGCTTGAGTTATGAATATTGGGATTTTTTGATGATAAGACTCTGGTTTACAGATACCATGTGAATCTAATTTTAAACCGTTACAATAAAATGTGACTCACATGCAGATCCTCAGTCTTTAAACCTTTTTGGTAGAAATTGATTTATGTTGAAAACATCGATAGTAAGCTACCCAGCGAAAACTGCATTTTACATTATTTTCTCATCAAATTGCTAGTGTTGATTTTTAAACCTGCATTAATTGATTTTTTTGGTCACCTGGGGGGGATTGCAACACGCTGTAAACAAGACGTCAACATAATAACAAGATGATACTGTCTCTCTTCACTAACAGTTTGCTTATTTACGCATCCAGGCGACATGGACTAGCATTCCTTCTCATTTAAAGACTCTCCGTTGAGCTCTGTTTATGTCTCCTATATCTCCTGAGGGAAATATCAGCCTCTGAAAGCTCTCCTGTGTTCACTAGCCAGGCACTAACTCGCCTGCTGTGTGGAGATGATGCTGATGAGAGCCATGAAAGTGAACCAAAAGTTTTTGTTTTTACCTTCAAGCATGGATGCTTGGGCACAGGCCCAGGGGCCCAATGTGTCAGGCATTCACCTACAAAATGTCACTCAAACACACAAGGTATAAATAGACCGAAAAGTGAACAGACACAAAATGAAAACAAAGAGATACAAAATAACCTCAAAGAAACAAAATAACTAATTTCAGGCTTTACAGTACAACAAAATAGAGGCAAAACATCTGCCCGAGATATTGAAAATACCCCTGAACATGGACATCCTAACGTTTAGTGGGACTGTTCCTCCGTTAAACCCTCCACAATAGGCGCGTTCACACCAAGTACTTTTCCCACAAAGGTTCCTGAGAACTCTTTAGTTCTCATGAACTAAGTACAGATCGCGTTCACACTGCCGCCCAAAATCCCCGGCCGGAAGCCTTCCGAGTAAACGGCCAGAACGCCGACACCTCCTCATCTCCACCGCTCCACCGCTCCACCGCTCCCATGTTATTTTGTGTTGTCATAAGTTAGTCTCTCTGCGTTTGTGCGCTGGGCTAATGCTAATGCTAATAATGCAATGCGAGGATAATAAAATGGCAGCTTCACAAACGTTTTTGGGAGTTTGACGGGGCGTGGTTTGCATTCCGCTCAGCCAATCAGACATAGGAACCTTTTTCTCCCACGAAAGTCCCTGCTCTCTAGCAGGGACTGAAAAGGGGGTAAAAAAGGTTCTCTAGAACTAATTTAGTTCCTGGGACTTTTTGGTGTGAACGCAACTAAATCGTAGTTCTCAGGAACCTTTGTGGGAAAAGTACTTGGTGTGAACGCGCCTATTGGGGCCTGCTGACTTTGTCCAAATTGAAAGATGAAAGCCTTGCACTGCTGTCCTTATTTTTCCAAATACCTATCTTGCAAATGCAACCTTTCTTGTTGTTTTCCAACTCGGTTACATGTGAGGATTTCAACTGGAAAAAAGGGAAAAACACACATCAGAGCAGGGGAATAATCACAGACTGAACGGAGTGTTAAGGCCTTTCAATGTGAACCTAGCCTTGGGCAAGTTGAGAGTCACTGACATGTTTTTTCTCTGAGGATTTTTGCAGCATAGACCTCGAAGCAGTGCAGTGGAACAGGTTTGATCCTAAGCTGACCCGTACAAAAGGCCATGATCCCTTTCAGTAAGAGTCAGTTTTCACTTTAAAAACACACAGACAGAATCAATTCCCTCCATATACAGTTACAGAATGTGCTGAAGAAAACGTTTTGATAAAAGTAAGAGAGAAACAAGAGATAAGAGGAAAGAGAGAACTGGCTAACAGATCAAGTGAACCAGGTAAGGCATTCACACTCGATCCCCATTCAAACATTCGTCTGGCTTCTTTCCTCCGCTGCATTCATGTCTGCACAGCCAATTCCAGGGCGATAAGCCGGTTGTGTGCTTCTCAAGGTAAGAGAGTGAATAGAGCAGTACAATATGTTGCTGATGCTGAGGAGGGACAGAGCCACATTGACCTTCCTTACGCCAGCTTTACTTCAGTGAGGGAGGAGGGTTTCATAAAGGGCTTATTCTGCTCGCTCACCTTTGACCTGTCCAGCTGCTCAAGCCTCCTGTCCATCACTCACAGAGAAGCAGAAAAAGAGGGAGATAAGAAACGAGATGGCTTCAAACTCTGGAAATGGATTAAACCCTATGTTGCTTTAGAGTGGGGAGATGGAGAGGAAACGGGGGAGTTGTCAGCCAGCATGTGTACAAGTGGATCAGCAGGTCACGGTATAATAGAGCAGTGATTCTCAAACTTTTTTCAATAATGTACCCCCTTTGAAAAAAAAATGCAGCCAAGTACCCCCTGATCAGCGCAAACAATATATGTTAGGGGAAAAAGCCTATATAAAGAGGTACAGTACAGCCTTGCACCATCAGTGTCTGATTTATTAAAACAACAACATTGTAACTGAGAAACACTCAAATGTTTCAAATGTTTACAATCCATCACTAAATTCATGGCCAACCAATTTCAATATCATGCAATAACATAAGATGACATTAGTTGCATTGAACTGATCTTTTTAATAAGTTGTACTTACAATGTAGTGAGAAACATGGGCTTGTGCTTCACTGAGGACCTTCTTCCATTCTGACAGGGAGGCAACTGCAGTTATTACGCCCCGTCCACACAGCAAATCTTGAAAATCTTGGAGGTGGGCGTTTTCTGAAGCTTGGGGATGTTTTGCGAGCAACGAGACCAACAACCAATCACATGAATCTCCCGCCCCCGACATACAAAGCAATAGCGATGTTAAAACGAAGTAAACTGGATATAAAATCCCCAAACAGGCGAAAACCTACCAGTTTCACCCACTGTCTCTGCCACCTCCCTCCATGCCTGGTTCCTCCGGTTTGTATCCCGGTAAAAGTTAAGGGTGATTTGCTACCGCAATAAAAAATGTCTCCTCCGTTTTTAGGAATATAGAAAATGAACTGCGATATGTCACTCCCAGCTTGCACGCGGTTTGATTGGCTAGCGCTTGAACTGTCAGATTTGCTTAAACGGGATTTGATTGGCTGACGCTTCCACCTCAGCTTCAAAAGTTCAACATTGCTCAACTTTTGAATCCTGAAAATCCTGAAAATCCTGGAAATCTTCGCTTTGCTTCCCCAGAATGCAGTTCGGCGAGAAGCGAGTCAAAGTGACGTCACCCCATTCAAAGTCAATGGGGAATATTTTTTCAGAAGCTTTGGAAGATTTTTTTAACGCTGCTGTGTGGACGGGCCTTTACACTTTGTGTTTTGAAATATGTGTAACTCTAGTCTATTAATATAAAACCCACACTGCTCAAACTTCGTTACTTTTCCTAAAATTGGTATATTTATATTTTTTCTCTCTTTTTTTTTCATTAACATAACATAAATCTCACGTACCCCCTGCAGTACTCCAACGTACCCCTAGGGGTCCGCGTACCCCCATTTGAGAACCACTGTAAATAGAGGGTCTGGAGTAACCTTTTACGTCAATGAGACAATGGTGTTCAGCATTTTCCCTCTACCGACAATTATGATCTGTTAAAAGTGGCAGTGAAGCCCTGAGGGGAAGAAAATGTTGCCGCTGCAGAATGCCAAAGACCCAGAGTTCCACCCACGAAGGATTTCTTTTTCCAATACGATTCACTGGAGTTGGATAGCGACTCAGAGCTCTTCATTGAGTGGTACTAGGGATGACTCAGCTATACTTGAAAGCAGCATTATGGAACACACATCTGCTAGAGTGACTCACCAAATCTAGATAATAGCGACTGCAATTGAAGCCAGGACAGGACCAAAGGATCATGCAACAGGAAATGAAAATCATCAAGAGAAAGCCTTTGAGTTAGAGGAATAAAGTGTGTTTAAACTCAAATGTATGCTGTGGGAAAGAAGCATGCTTGTTGTCCTGAATGCTTTGAACTCTTAAGGACCACGGCTGACCATGACAGACAGTTGATGTTTTGGATGACGATGAGCCAGTAAGCTGTAACAACTCACTCCAGCAAAAACAAAATCTCCTACAAGTCTCAAAGGAAAGCTCTGTGAAGGAGGCATCCAATTCCACCTTCCTTTCAGCAATCGTCCGCCAGGCACGCAGGAATGAAAGGAGCAGGATTGAGAGGGCAAGAAAGCAAAAGAGATTGAGACGTCCAGAGGAAAGATGGGGAGACGGAAGCAGGCGAAAATGCAGAAAAGTAGCAAAAAAGTATGAAGCAAAGAAAGGAAGAAAGGTGGTGGGAGGGCCGGGGATTTTCTTCACTCACTCCTTTTCTCCCTCTGGCGATGTAGCGGTTATTTACTGCGGCCTCTACTCCCCGGTGGGATGGGAGGGAAATGCGCTCTTAACTGGGTTTCCATATATCACCTCCTGACACTGATGCTTGTAGTTTTGGAATGCCTACATCTGATGTTTCGTTTTAAAATCAATTATTTACAGAGTATCTAAAGAGCCTTGAAATTCATCACTGCTAATTGCAGTGCATCACCCCCTGTAATCGATCATGGCGGCACCATCGTGTTCTAGTTCAACTTTGTTGTGTGGATTGGAGGAAAACCGGTGAATAGAACTGTGGTGACTTACAGTGTGAGCTGTGAAATGATGGAAACAAAATCACTTAGGGTAAGTTTATCATTCATAGCAAACAGCAAGAGAAAATGACTGCATGTTATCTGCAGTTAGCATGGATGTATGAAGAGCATTGAGGGGCCTTCTGCTTTCCTATGAGAGTTGCTGGGTTGGTAACCCTAACCCTAACCCTAACCCTAACCCTAACCCTAACCTAACCCTAACCCTGAGTTGCTGGGTAACCCTAACCCTAAACCCTAACCCTATGAAGCTAAAATAGTCTGACTCTCGAGAACTTCTAAGGATCTTCCAGCGATCTTCCTGATGTATTGGGTCTAGACCTAACTTTATCTGTAGAGCATGTGCACTTATGTTTTCTACAGGCCTCGCATCTGCTCCAGCACGTCTGGTCTTGGACTAGTCAGATGAATGGAGAGGGAGAATAACCCGTGATTTACAGACGTGTCTTTCCCGTTGTAAGTCATTGGCAAAAAGAATGGTGGGACCCACGGTAACACGTGACCGACGTAGAAGTTGTAGGGCCAGTGTTTGGCCACTATCAGGGGTGGACTGGCCATCTGGCATACCGGGCATCGTCCCGGTGGGCCGTTGACACAGCGGGCCGGTCGGCGAAGTCACTAGCCCCCCCCCCGTTGACAATTTACTAGCGTACCGAGGTGGGCCGGTCGAGAGTCCCGGGCTACAGTCCCGGGCTACAGTCCACCCCTGGCCACTATGAGAACTTTACTTCAACACCCGGCACTCTTCATGGGTGCTTAAGAGTTATCAGTTCTTAGCTCACACTAAACTGGCATGTCACTCTGCCTGCCATGCTTAAATTACGAAAATCATACATACATTTAAAGAGCGTTTTATCTCACAAAAGATATAGAAAAACTCTAACCATCATTTTCAGTGACAGGGATTTGTCTCGGACATTAGGCCACAGGTAACCACCACATGTGTTTTCCTATTGTGTGGCAGAAACTAATGAGCCTCATGAAAAAGTCCCTTTATTTCCAGGAAAGCTGTGTGCACCTGTAGCCCACAGGGTGTATTAAGTTGTCATCCGCTGTGGAAATATGTTTAATTTTCTACTCATTGTTTCTGCCCCCGAGCAAGAGCTTTCACAGTCTGATTGCTTTTACATGAGGCTAATGAAATATGATTGCATTATGAAGCAATCCAATAAATACATTAACCTTTACAAATCAAAACACGTCAACCCTTCTTAGCTGTTGCTGTTTGCCTAAAATTGGCTACATTAAACAAAAACACAATTATCCTCTTTCATTTTTGATGTTTGTTGAGTAAATGGACCTGTTACTCCTCCTCTTAGTATCTCCTGTTTATTTCCCCATTATCAGAAAAAAGGGATGTTTTTATTAGTTAAAATGCCAGAGACCTTTATGAGCAGCACAAACACTGAAAAATACATCCTAGACAAGGGACGTTCTCTTTATAGCTGGAATCGCTGTGAATTGATGAATTTTGCATGTACATGACCTTCTCCACACTCATTATTTCTGGATGCAGTTCATGTCAATATCTTCAAGGCAGATGGAGACAGGCCTGACAGGAAAGCGGGGGGTGTGGCTAATATGTAGTAAGAGCAAGGTGAATGATGGTAAGATGATCACAGTGAACGAGGTGAAGACAGCGGGAAGAAGATGGGGGCAGCGTGAGCGGAGGGGGGAGCGGTCTGATTGACAATTTGCATCCTCTTCAGAGGGTATCAGGGGACATGATTGAATCCAGTCAGGCTGAACCCATTAGGGGAGCTCTGCTGTCGGAGGCCGAGCAGAAAGCCATTCACCGGCACCCGGTCCCTGCTCTTCACCGGTCTCCATTTATATTCATGCCAAAGAGTTATTGAGGAAGAGGAGTGAGAGAGAGAGAAAAAGAGGGACTCAAGCGGGCCACGTCCAGCCATCCGTTTGCTATTTGTGAGCCGTAAAGTTCTTACCCACTGCCAAGATCGCTCACTTAACCTCGGCGCGACTGATCCCATTTGCATGTGATTTTCATGGGTCAATATGTCTATAAATTGGATGCAAATTGTAGACATGTAACATCTCAAACCACTTCGCAAAAATATATTTAAAAGCTCTTGGGAAAATGAAAATGTCATTTGCATTTGAATCTGTTCAATGTGTCTCCTTTCATTAGCCTGCCTTTACAATGTTGCTTTAACTGAAGATGCGTTTTCTTAGGAGACAGCCATGTGAAACATATTGGTTGAACTGAGGCAATTGCACCAGGTTTTCTTGGTTCTTCTAAGTAATTCCCAGGTGTGATGGGAGCAGCAGAGATGTACTACACATGATGTGAGAAGCCGCAGTGGCTCAAGGCTGCTGGGAACATTTTCCCTGACATCCGTCCCACCCCTCATGTTTTCATTCACTTCAGCCAGACAGCTGATCCAGAACAGCGCCTGAGAGTTTGACTAGGTGACAAAGGGGGTGGAGGGTTCTGGAGACTCTTCCACACATCCTCATTTATCTTAGAAACACAGCATGTACGCCCAAAGCTAGAGTGCTGCAGAAGTCTTGGTTTGTACCAGCCAGCTGTCAAAATGGAGGTGGTGGAACCACGCTGGCAGACTTCTTCCACTCAAGAGTAAAACCAGGAGTTCTTAGAAATCAAATCCTTTCTTCATGAATACTTGGATTGGGTCTGTTGTTATCTGCAGCGTGACTCAGAAGTAAGCAAAAAAGAAGGAACACTGGCATTTGAAAAGAGTAATATTCACATTTGAGACTGTACCTTAGAAGTGCACTCAGTTGGACGCCAAATTGCCTATTAGGCTGTTTTCAGTAGAAGCTGCCATGGCGCCACTAATCCAGTTTTGCTTCTTGCTTTGATGTAATTATAAAAAACACAAATTCAATTCGGAGCATTTTAGAAATCCAACTACAGCTCAAATAATGTTGAAACTCATAAATATAAGGGTCATTTGAAGGAGAGGTAATTCGATGGACACTCATTCTCTTGGGACTAGTCCCTTTACTGTAAACGTAGCATCTGCTCCTAATTTGCCTTTCTGCATTTCTCTTTCTTCAACTGTACCCTTCCCCATCTCCAGCCTCTTCCTCTGGGATTCTGAGGTATAAAAAAGTCACAGAGGGATCATGTTCCAGTTATAAATGTCCCAATTAGCAGGGAGTGGATGGAGAGGGTCTTGAAAGAGGTACTTAAATGACTGGCGCAAAAACATTGCCAGGCCATAGTTTTTATTTAGGGAGGCTTAATGCAGGCTATTGACTTCACAATGAGGACCAGGATTAGGTCAAATATACTTCAGTCACTAATGCATGCCTAATGGTTCTGCTATAGATTAGCCATAAAAGTGGATGATCATAAATATTGCTGGATTTTAAAACATTTATGAGTGAAATCCAATGCCGTGCTTCCAAAATTGCGAGTCACTAAGCGGCGTTGGATCCAGATATATGCTTTGTGTTAGAAAATAAGTGGGGAGTGTTTGGACTCAGCACAAATACATCGATTCCAGCATCATTCAGTTCTACTCTACGAGATGTGTTACTGTTTTGAAGTCTACTCCGTGGCTCTTTCTCCAGCTGGCATATCCACAGCAGAATAATGATGGAGGAGGAAATGTGAGTTTTCAGGCTTTTGGAGCTGTGTGTTCGTGCTGCATTGCCATGGTTACTTCTGTTTCCTTGGCACAGCTGCCCACAAGTGCCTGCTTCAGCTGTCACTAGCTCATCTGTCAACGTTGACCCCTGCATTTTAGGTTTTCTGTTGCCTGTAGTGTGTTATAGTGTATATACGTTTGTGTGCATGTAAATGATCTTCAAAGCTACACACTCCCCACTGCCTGAAATGCATCCATTGGACTCCTTTGTTTACTTCCGTAACATAGTGACAACACTATGTAACACTCACGCTTCTATTGGCTAGCACTCCATCACATTATAAGTGATAAGGGGCGGGACATCTCTAAGAGGTTCAGCAATCACAACAGAGCTGGCCAGCTAACCAATCAGAGCAGACTGTGCTCTGGTTTCAGACAGAGGGTGAAAAGAGGTGCTGCAACAGAGACTGAATGAGAAAAATAACAAACAAAATAAAGTCTTATTAGAAGACTATAAAAGCCACGGGGAAAAAAATTATAAACTGCCCACTCAGATGTAAATAATAGGCTGCTCAGTCATTAACCTCATGTACAGTGCTCGTACAAGACAGTCCTGTACTGAACTGAATGTTACAGCAACGAGCAAGAAAATGAAATGAGCTGAAGTCACTCCTCAGCCTTATACAGATTGAATGGGTTATGCAGCCTCTTAAATTGGGAAAAAACCTACAGTCACTGACTAAAATCTTTCCCCTTCAACATCAGAAACGCGTTTTTTCTCATTTCCATTTGGTTGGCTAAAAAACGTCTGTTAAACTCTGGTGAAAACTACAGCTGAATTGAACCAATTTCAACCTGAATCTGGTGCAGATTCCTTCCTTCTCGTTTGTTTCTTGAAAGAAAGCATATCATTTTATTATTGTACATTTGTTAATCCAGCATTAACTCAAAATTAATGTGAGTTAATGGTCTCTGTATAGCAATGTGAAGCATATTTAAATGGGGTCATTTTGTAACCATGGCAACACATATGTAGCAATTAAATTAATTGTGTGGAACTGACTCCTAGATATCTTTCAGCAGTTACCCAATCAAATGTGAGTAAAACAAGTGATACGTAGCAACCACACCATCCCCCTGTAATATTACTGGACAAAAGCCTATTTTAGTTTGTTTGTCATTTCTTATAATATACTGTTGCAGTTCAAGTCTTGGCAAATAATTTGCATAATTAGTCACTTTTGTGGGGCTATATACTTATAAGGTACAGTAATGTGCTGCATGATTTCCTTTTTTTATTTTATTTTGATTTCCCCACTTGGGTCCAAGCAACACTGATGTACGATCACAGTCAACAAAACTGTCCAATCATGAGTTGCCTGAGAGTCCAAATGACTTTATGTTTGCTCATCTATGTTTGTTTGTTAACTCCTTTCAGGGCTGATAGTCTAGGTAACTTTTTCGAAAAGTAAGATGCAATTATTTTTCCATTTTATCTGCATGTCCATGCCTCGTGTGCAACATCTGATGAGATAAGAAGCTGTAGCTGTCCATGCATCATTCCAGAATTAGACTCTCATTAGACATTCATTGCATACTTTCTCCTTTTATAGTGCTATGAATCACTTGCTGACTTACATTAAGCATTCTGCTATCAACATCAATCCTGCCTCTTACTTTTCTGCAGCCAATCTCATCTTCCTGTTCATTATCTCAGCAGCAGATACAAACATATATGTCTTTCTCTCCATCGCTGTTCCACACCAACAAACAAGTAACTGCACACATACTACGGAAAAAATCAAACAATTAGTTTAAACAATCCCCGCTCTTTTGTGTCCTGCGGTGAGCGGGGTCAGGAAGAGGCTGGCAGCAGATAGTGTGTCCAATGGATCGCTGCTCAGGAGTCAATTAACCGCGGCCTGTGCAAATGAACAGAACAAGGGCGCAATCAGCTCCAATCTCCCGCTAAGTCCGACTCATCTATTAAAGCATGCTGGTAAATTGACTGCTCTGGACTTTAATAAGATGAAACCTAAGTGGTGGAGGTTGAGGAGATTGTTAAGAAACATGGTCTTGCATTTTCAGTAGAGGCAGATAATAACAAATGTGGAGAAAAGATGCAGGCATTGATAATGCGGGCCCTAATGAAATGAGTTTCTGAGCACGGCCTGCTCAGATAACCTCCCTCACTACATCAGCCCTGGCATTATCAGCCGGGGCAGGGTGCGTTACAAACATTTTTTATTAATTACCTTCCCGTAGCCACGAACGCAGCTCCAGTCACTCCGCACCGCTGCCCCTAAACACTAATCCAGGAAATCCATGTTGACAATCCTCTCAAGGCTGTCCTCTTCCCTTAACATTCATTTCCCCCTGCCCATTTTACGAAGGAGAAAAATCCACTGGTGACATTTTAGGTCAAAGATGATTTCCCCTGTGTGATTTAGCTGCCCCTCCTCTAGTACTGAGCAGATCGATGAGTTCACGAAAACGCCGCCATAAGAGGCGATGAGATGTGTTTACCGCTCACTACCTGCAGTTTACCGACCAACTCCCATACATTTATGCAATACTGACTTACTGCACTGTGTATATATAATGTAAAGCCCCCTGGGCAAGGCTGGATCGTGTGCTGCTCACAATAATTTCTCCATATTCAAGCAATTTGAGGTATAAATAATTATATTTTATACACAATGTAGCATGCGATCAGAGGTAGCTTTTAAACAATTTTCATCCACTTCCATTACCTTAAGTAAAGTAAGTTAATGCATCATGACTCTGGGTTATTGGCATCTTGTCTGATATTAATATATGTATGGCGTTACTCTATTTCCTGCTGAGGTTTTATCCAATTAATCCGGGGAAGGGAGACGGATGAGACAAGGGCATAATGTGGGGAAATTATCAAAACTCCTTTTTCCTTTAACATACTATATCTATCGATATTTTAAAACGGCTGTCCATTTCCACTGTGACAATTGTAAAATAATCTGTAACAGCCATAGCAAAATGGAGCTTAAAAGCTAAAACAATGAAAGCCTGACCCCACACTGTGTACCAGCTGTGACATTCGAAGTGAGTAAAAGTTTAAAGTAAAATATGTCTGCCTTGTTCCTCCTATATTTCATTTTGGTGGTGTTCTGTTCAGTGAGCAGGGCAATAAAAGTTTGAATCATTTTTAAAGGCCTGTAAATCGAATCTGTGGATTGGACACAATGGGGAAAAGGGGAAGAAAGGGCACAGTCATCAGCAGCCCGCCAGATATTAGACGTTCCTCATAGAGGAAGGCTCGGGGCTTCCGTCAATGTCAGCCGGCACAATGGAGCCGGAGCCGGACTGTAGAACTCGCCCATTATTTCTTTGTTATTTGGTTCAGCCTATGTTCTGATCTGTTTTCCCCCAAGAAATGGAATGTATCACGAGCATTTCTGTTGTGTGGTGACCTCCTAAGAAATACAGGATGTGCCTATATAGGTGTGTTTACACTTCTGCTTTTTTTTAAAGAACTTTGCAGAACGCTCAGACTCCCAGGTAGTGTTGTAGTCAAGACCTCCTTAACCCGAGACCAAGTTATGACCAAGACCGAAGTGTACCAAGAGACAAAGACGAGAAACAGACTTTACGAGGTCAAGACCAAGACCAAGGCAGGGCGAGACCGAATCAATCAGCGCTAAGATTCTGAGGCTTGTGAGTGCTTACTAGCAGGGGCGGCGCCAGGGGGGAGCTGAAGCACCCCCCAGGATTGCCAAAGCACCCCCTAAGCACCCCCAATAAATATATGTGTTTTATTTTATTTGTTCGTTTTTTTTCGAAAATTATTATTATTATTTTTATTAAATTAAATTAGAACAATTATTGATTACATCAATGCAAATGTGAAACAAACAAATGTTTGACCAAAAACATAAAGCCAACACAGGTGATATGATTTGGCCAATGGCCCGCACCCATTTGGTTTTTGACCCACCCATAGGCTAAATTACTTTGTGACACTTGAGTGACTTCCTGTTAGCTAGAGCTGAAAAATGAGCAAAGTGAAAAATGGATAGTTTTTTAGTCCTTAAACGTCCACGTGTGGATACTCAATCAAAACCACCTGAAAGCGAGAGGGATTCTGCACATAATAGGCCTAGTGAGTACAAGTAGCTTACTTCTGGGTCTCTGTGTTTCATTCAAGCTCTGCTCTGTGTGTGTGTGTGGCACGAGCCATTTTGTGTGCGTGCGCGAGCGGGCAAGAGAGAGAGCTCGCGCACCGGTGGGTATCTACTATCTACCGGAGATCGTTGTGGTTAGCATCTGGTGCTAATTAGCCAAGCTAACGGATATAAGAAGCTTTTTCAAGAACAAGGACAGGTGGAGGGAGAACTCTCTCCTGTCAGACTGAGAGTCTCAGATAACCTCAGCTCAGGTGAAGTAAAGGACTCTCTCAGTGTTCATTTTAGTCTAGTTATCTCAGTGGGTCTCAAACGGTTTGTTTTAAAAGGGGAGTGATTTGTAAAATATCTATAAAGAAATAGAAAAGCTGTTTACAGGTCTGTTTCATATGGGTGTTGAGAGATGTATCCATAGATCTCTTCATGTTGCTCTCAAAGTGCACCAGATTTATGCTTTTAACTTCAATATTTTAAAAAAATCATCCCGGGGGAGCATGCCCCCGGACCCCAATAAAGGAGGTGAGGACCCTCCTATAGGAGGTGAGGTCCACTCCCCACTTGTAAAAATAGCACTTTACCCCTGCTTACACCTATATGCCGTGAGCTGATTATCGAGCCTTGATTGTAAGAGTCGCGGGTGCACTGTGTGTGTGTGTGGGGAGTGTTGCAGTAGAAAATTCAACTGTAGCGCTGGTGCATTAATGGGAAACCCTTAATGTTGAGCACCCTCTATGAAACGTCAAGCTACCCCACAGCACCCCCTAGAGAAAATCTCTGGCGCCGCCACTGCTTACAAGTAAGTCAGTGAAGTTGCGTTATTGGTTGCATTTGAAACAGGGTGTTTAATCAAATCCCCAGCCACAGCCGTGGTCTTGACCGGTCTTGACATACAACCTCGAGTCCTACAGATAAGAGACCGAGACAAGACCGAGTACAAATGCAGTCGATTCCGAGACAAGACCAAGACATTTAAAAAGTGGTCTTGAGACCGGTCTGCAACACTACTCCCAGGCCTCTGGTAGTAGAGGACCCGGGCCTGAAGGAAGAACGAATAACAGTCAGGATTGGACGATGGGCGAGTGGGGTCATTGTATGTTTATGAATAATCTATACAATTGTGTGAACTCTGACATTTTGAAACCTCACTACTGATACATTTCATTAAGCTGACAGATCACAAAGGCGTAATGTCTTCATGCTAATGCTATTTGTTACTCTTTCTCTCTGTCTGTTCCCACCTCCAATTCGATTTCTGGATTGAGGGCGTTCACTCCTTCAATGATTAAACCAACCGGATTGAGCAATGACTTCTGTGAGCCAATCATCTCGCTACTGTCTAAGTCAGATACTGTTGCTTCCTCTGCTGCTGTAAGTCATCATTTCAGTGTTAAGGTCAATGCAACCCTCCTCTCCTTGGTTTCCATACCAACTAGTCTTCCCAGTTGGTTCTTCCAATGAGCTCTTCAGAAGTCCCGCCCCACATCTCATCCATCAGCTACCTCCAGCAGTGTCTAGTCTCTATTGGAGATCTTTACAATTGGGTTTTTATACAAGGTCGTTTTTACAGTCAGTGCGTTACATACTGTCGATGGCGGTTGGCACGACCCCAGTTGGCAGAATATCGACACAGGATCAAAGAAATATACTGCTGTGTGCAGAGGCAGCATCAAAATCTATTTTGGCCACCGAAAAATAAAAATCTATATTAGTTCACTTGTATGCCATATTTAAAACATTTTTACTGCTCTACCCTGCCTTCAGACAGCCCTTTTTGGCAGGGAACTGAAGCCACTGTATCGACTTTCAGTATGCTCTGGCCAAACCACCAGTCTCCATTAAAATAGTACTTTTACTTAGCAGAACAGAAGAGTGTTGGTGTACCATTGAGGCAACACTTTGGTGAATCCGACTAACCAAAGTCACACAATTTAACAAATAATCGAACCGATTCAGGCAGTAGACCAGCGTCTTTTGGGTTCTGTGGGGTACAATTACTGTTTTTGTCAGTGGAGTCTGGTAGCTTTGATAATGGCTTCAGTTTACATTGGAAAGGGCTGTCGGAGAGCAGGGTAAAGCGGTAAAAAAATGTCTAATTACAGTTTACACTAAACTGATATCGATTTTTTTAGCTTACCCTGTCCATATCAGCATTGCTTTGCCATAACTCCTGTACTTCTCCAGACTGGAGGCTACCAACCACCATGTACTGAAGTTAATACATTGATTACTAATAACTATCTCACACAATCACACCTCAGGCAATCCTGAATATCACTCTGGAGTCTAATTACAGAGGACTCATCATTTATCTTCCGACATCCTATTGCACACTTTGTCAATATATTAAATGATACTCTCTTTAACCTCTTTCAATTAAGCCTCTTCTGATTAAATCACAGACATTGTAAACAACGGTATAACGGATGCCAACTTAGTTGAGTCATTTTTTAAATCTTGTTTGAATTTTAAAACGTGCTTTTTAACATTGGCTATCATGCTTGATAGATATCTTGCTAAAGTTAATTACACTGCTCATGCTACTGTTTGTTAGAAAGAGCAATGTTATCGTCAATTACTGTGATGAAAGATGTTTATGGCCGACGATATTAGCAAGAGCTACAGAGCAACAACCACAGACTGTTAGCAGAGAGCTGAGATGAACTTTCTTTTTGTTAGGAGATGTCGAAACTAACTCTATTATGCTCTTACATTAACTGGATTCTTTGTGTAAAGGTGATATTATAAACTGCTGGTGAGTACTGAGCTGATGCTAAGGGCACATTTGGGAAGAGATACAGAGAGCAGAGAGACAACAGCAAACAGAAAGATAATGTGAGAAAAAACACACATATATATCGTTTTTTAATAGTAAAACTTCACTTATACATTCAGTTAAAGGAGGGGTAGGTAAGTTTGAGAAACCGTCTCGAGATACGCTTTTTGTTATATTCCATGGAATGCTCTTAATATCCTGATAGCAATGCATATTCTAAGTGCTTTGAAAAAAAATCCATAAATAAATGTCATCTGTGGAAGCCGTAATACTGTAAAAACTACGACCAATTATTTTAGCCGGGCCGGCTAAAATAACTGGTTGGCCGACCTGTCTGTCAGCCTTCAATCTCAAGCACACACACTCAGTCATGCGCGTGCCGTCATTGGGCGTGTTTCCCCATGGTGAACGTGTCCTCCTGCAGCGGAGCTGAGCTCAGTGAGCTCAGTGAGCTCAGCTCCGCTGCAGGAGGACACGTTCACCATGGCAGAGTTTGCTTCAACATCGTCCACTGGTCGCAAAAGAAAAACTGTAATGGAGCAAATTATGAAGAAAAAGAAAGTGGAAACTAGGAGAAGTCAAACCAGAGTCAATATCGGAGTTGCTTTTCAACTATGGCGACTATTTACGGAGCACACCGAGCTGATATGTAACGTTACCGGTGCAGCCTGGTCAGCTAGACGTAACATTTGTAATACATTTTCACAAAACAAACATGCTAGCTTCAAAAATATAAGCACTGACAATAACTGTGTTATACATTTGTTTTACATTCATTATCATGATCTTGTGCGCGTTCATGTGTGTTGGAGGCATAGGTTGGAGGAGGTGCTCTGTATGAAGTCTGAAGGAAGGGGCGGATTCTTTTCGGTTGTGTACTTTGGAATTGTTGTGCACTCGAGGCTGTTTCTCAAATTGACCTACTGCTCCTTTAAGATTAGTCAGTTATTCAAATAATCTTTGTCGAATTCAAAACATTCAACAACAGCTACATTTCTGCCTGTTCCAACTTCTTGTTTTATAATATCATTCAGAAATCATTACATTGAGCTGTGTACTAAAACAAAGTAAGATTATATCAATTATTTTCAAGAAAAACCCTTAATTATTTGTGCCTCCTTGCCTCCCTTATACTGTAGTATTGAGTGAAAATTAGCCCTCAGCATTAGTCGATTCAATTCAAGTTTATTTATGCAGCCCCAAACACCTGCTCTAACTGATAAACAAAAAATGATTAAATAAATTGCTATTTGGAGTTCCTTCAAGGATCCTGTTATACCGAAAGATAAAAGATAGATTTCTGTGTCAGCTTTGCTCGCTGAGAATGCAGAAAAACGTTAAAATTCCCAAAAATATTTACAAGTAACACGTTGTAATCTCACACTTTGAAATATTTGCCAGGAGGGTCGGAAGTTTAGAGTGAGTTTGTGCTGAAAAGGCTCGTTACACAACAAGTGAAGCAACGCTGCAGAAACATCCAGAACTATTGAGCTCGTCTGTGCCGCACTCTTGTTCAGCAGCCCCCCAGGATCCATCTCTCCGTTCCTCCCGCTCCCCGATGAGCTGTGCATCTCCGACCCAATAAAAAAGTCAGGCTGCTCCGCTGACAGCTCTGTGCAGCAGAGGGCTCTGATCAAAAAGAGCTACAGCCATTCTAATAGCCACATCTCATTGCATTATATTTCACACAGTAAATATGGCATCAACCTGTCAGGGCCCCAGTGAAATTTAGGACGCTGAGCGAGTAGCCCATTTTTACACCTAGCCCGAGTTTCTCCGTGTACAAAGACACAGTGATGGATTCAGGCTGTAGAGAATATTTCAGGCGAGTTCATGGGATTGATCTTCTTCATTGACCTGCTGTGTTAGGTCTTTAAATGTAAACATGCCATAGACATATAAAAGCCATAAAATCCTCTTGTCTACAATTTTACAGGATTTATTTCTGCCTCTGGGTGTAACACCAGATGATTTTGAAGGAATTCATCTTTATGTGCCCTGAAGCTCCCTCTCTTTAGCCTTTGCCTCAGTGGCATCCCAGAGATCTTTCTTCTGTATTTTTCTGTGATATCATCAGCTCTGACTTTTTTTCACTGTTCCTTTTTCGGCTGCAGAGTCAGTCACGGCAGATATCAAGGGCATAAACAGATAACCAGATAATCCCACTTCAAGCTTCATTCCGGTGAGGTAGCACACAAAGGGTTCAATTGTCTTCAAGAGATTCAGCTGAGAAGGAATCCAGCTGCTCCTCTGACAGCTGGGCTGACACACAGGATGGTGTTGTTAGGGTTCATTTATTGGTCGGGACTTTATACACAAAGTCAACGCTCCTTACGAGGGCTTTAAGAAGTCCTGGGATCCCATTTTATACAGCAGCACACTTTTCCAACTTTTAGGCAATTTAGAACTGTATAATAATTTTCTTCGGGCAATATTAAAAACCTGGCAGTGAGGATCTAATGATTTCTAAATCGAGCTAAAATCGGCAAAGTTATGCTTTCAAAGAAGCTGTGAGGAAAAGTATTTCTCTAATGAGGCATTTACTTAAGTGGATGATGGAAAGCGCATTCAGGTGTGAGACAGACACATTTCTTTAATGGAATCACTGCATTCATTAAGAAAATATATCCCATTGAATTACAGTCTCTCTACCATTGCAGTGAAGCTTATTCAAAGACAGCTATGACAATCTAAATTTCGACTTTTTTGACCTACCTGCAGCACGTTTTTCCACCTATTTATTTCACTAAAACAGTGAAACTAAACCTCGGACAGTGCTGAGCTGGGAGTGAAGGAGCCAAACGGATTTCATTACTCGCAGAGAGGGTATGACAGGCCGAGGAACTGCCACTTTAGGATTCCCCCGGGGACCCCGTGTCCAGCTGCCATGCACCCTGCACACTTAATGGAATCTGGGCACTTCTGGTTTCCATATCTGTGAAGCTGAAATGTCAGAGGAGTAATATGGACATCCCCTCCTTACACTGCACACTTAATTAAAGATGCTGGACACAGCTCTGAGATACAAAGAGAAAACAAAAAACAAAAGGCTGATGGGGATGTTTAGGTTTCTTTGAAGGCAGCATGTTATGGTAAAGGTAACATTGACATTAATAATAATCTACTGCAGTGTCACTTATAATGTTAGAGACACACAATTCTCTATGAGTCTTAAACGTATCACTCCAAAATGGCGGATCAATCTCCCAGTTGATTTAAGGACTGCTGAAAGTCTACACCAGTTTCATTGCAGGGTTTTAAAAAAGCCTGTTTTGACTGCATCTAAAGATTGTAGTACCTTCCAGGTTTAGCTTGTTGGGCTATCGGATAGCTCAGTGGTTTGAGCTGGCAGCCCTGTACACAGTTTTGAATCCAACCCACCAAACTTTCAGACAATGTCCTTGCGTCTGTTTCACAACTGTACTCTATCTCACAATAAAACAACACAGTCTCACAGCAATTCGTGTTATTGTCACAAAATTAATCTATTGATTCGTGTTCACCAACACTATTTTTGCATTTTTTTCGTGTCACACAGAATGATTTTAAAAGCATTGTAAATGATAACAAATTTGAAGGAAAAAATACAGATAGGTAAATCAGGGATCACACATGCTATGGAGAAAATCAAACAATTAGTTTAAACAATCCCCGCTCTTTTGTGATCCCAACTGTATCGCTTTTAATTGTCTCTGAGGGTTTTTCCCTGTTTGATTAATTGGAGTTTGAGTCAAAGGGCACATTTTGATAGAACAGTTAACTTTAGGCTGAATAGACGGCCGCGGTCACATCAACATTTTATACGTTTATGTCAAACTATTTTCTGGTCACGAAAAGTATCCTACTGGAGTTACTGCTGGTTGCTGGGCAACTGGTTGTGGGCCGATTTTGTAACCATTGTGTCCAGGCTGTCTTTCTGTTTCCAGTTTTTGTCCTGGGCTAAATGAGCTGACTGCAGGCGGTGGCTTCCGACTTTGTTTCATTTAACTCTCAGCAAGAAAGGGAATAAGCGTATTTCCAAACATATTCAAACTTTTCCTTTTCTTTCATACAATACTTCTTATACTGTGATTGCTTTTCAGCCCTCAGACATAACTCTGTAGAAAACCACAATGTATTCATGAGTTGTACCTCCACAGATGCAACATGTACATGAACATAAAAATGCATGAGCCATCTGTTGCTCATCTTGCGGCCCTTGGATTGAGAATTTAAAGTAGAGACTGAACCAGTTTATCCAATCTGCTTTTGTGTGTGTGTTTAAAAGCCGAGGGCTAGGAGAGATAGAGCAGCAGCGGTTTTAGGTTAATGTCAGATTTAAACATGAATCGAGTCAAGAGATAGAACATCGCTTTTAGATTTCTGAGATTTTAGGACATGTTTCTGATACTTTTCCCCTTTATGTATTGACTTGAGATACGCTCGGACTCAGCGGGCACCTTGTAGTTTAATAGCACTTTCAAAGATATTCATGCTGAGAACATCCCTCTTTTTTGGTGGGATTGGCTTTTGAGGCAGGCCCAGTGTTATAGATCTGGATGGCTGACCAGCTGCTGGACACTGCCAACGTTTGAATACCCATAGTGCCAACTGATGAGCATCCTGCCATGCTGATGTTTTCCTCTCACTACTAGAGCACCTTTTAGCAGTCGGGTGGGAGACCAGAAAACAATTCTGTCCTAGTTGAAGCTTCTGCACTTCCCATCAAACTTCTATCTCCCTCCAGATTCTGTGTATTGGTTACAAGAACAAAATATGTCCACTGACTTTACTGTTATTGTATTTGGTCCTCTTTAATAACTGGCTGCAGTTTAATATAAAATAAATATAGCTGATCGAATATTTTAAGCCATTGCACTGCTGTCAAATACTGGTTTCTTGCAATGGTTTCTTGAGTAAGTCATTCAATTGTTAATTTATTACAGGGTTTGACAACAATTGTCCAAAATGTGCTAATTGAAATGTGTCTTTATATCAAAGGTGTGCCAAAACCCCCCCCCCCGTGAACTCCAATATGACTGAGGCCAACACACCTAATACTGTTTTTCATTACTTTCTGATGTGGATCGAAATATCCCCATGCAGTTCTGACTATTGATTGACAAGCCGTGGTTCCTAAGAGCTTTGACAAACAGATATAAGTGGAAATAATCCATGCTGGCCACATTGAGGGGTTTGTCCATTTATATACATGAAGGTCAGCCAATCGATAGTTGGTATTAAAACAAGAAACACAAGGTGATGCTTTGTCGGATCAATGTGGGGGCAATCTATCGCTGTTACTCCACAAAGTTCTGACCTTTTCAGTTAAATTCTCCATCACTCAGTGCCTTTTTGTCCTATTCTGAGCTTTGAACAAGCTCTCTGCAAGCATCAATTTAAAAATTAAACTAAACACATAAAATATTTGCCAGAAGCATATTCAACTTGCTTAAACATTCACATTGAAACTCCAGGATAACAAACGAGATGAACTTATGTTACTACAAAGGAGTTGTATTATTCATAAATCCTCCATAGCTGTTAGAGCCTTTTAATGAATATGCTTTCAACTAAAGTTCATGTTCGATGTCACGGATTGTGTCGTCTGTGTTTTTGCTGCCAATGAGATGGTTTCCATGCATGATAGTTCAGCGCCAACTCTCACTGCTCACTCTGTGTGATAGAAGACAGTGTTGCTCTTTCCATTACATCTCACAACAACACTCTCTGTCTTTTACAAATTGATTTTAAGATTTTGCTGATGGGTTTAAAGGCTTGAATGACCCGGGCTCTGGCTTATTTCTATGATCCGCTAACTCTCTATCAGACTTATTGCTGCTTTTGTTAACGGCTCCCAAAATCTCAACGTGGCCTTTGTTAAATTTAGAACTGCGCTCTGAATCCATAAAACTCACATTTACAGTATATTGTGGCTTTTTCATAACCCTTTATAGTTTTTATGTTTTAATTGCGAGCTTAGTCAGTGTCTAGTGTTATACATCACACGATTCAGGGAAATGTACCCTTTATTTATAATGAACCATCATTGTTCCATCATCTGCAACCTTTGAAGTACCTTCCTGTGAAAATATCATACTTGATATTTTAACATTATCAGTAATAAAACGTGTATCTTGCTGAACACCCCATAGTCAAACAGGGACATTTCGGTTTTTTCAAATGTGAGAAGTTGTACTGGTATTTATTGGAGGACCATTTGAAATGGTGGTTTACTGGCAGCCAATGGTTTGATATTGTACCTGACATGCTTTAGAATAATTAGGAATTACAAAGAAATGTCAATGTCAATGGTCAATATCAATTTTGATATATCATTGAAAACTACCAAACTGTAATTGTTTGACATACAGATGATTGTATTGGATTTCCAAAACCATCCTTTTTCTGCTATTCAATGTTTTATTTTAAATGATTTTTATCTGTTTCGAGTTTTATTTGATTTAACTTTATTTTTACCGGCAAGCAACTTTGTCTTGAAAGGTCCTATATAAATAAGTCAAAGTCAAAGTAAACTTTAATGTCAATTTTCTGTGGGTTTGTACAGACAGAGAGATTGAAATAAAAATGTCCAACAATCCCGAATACATTACATTACATTTAACTTGTTAGACGCTTTTATCCAAAGCGACTAACATACATTCAGTACTGTGGGCAATCCCCACAGGAGCAATATGGGGTGAAGAGTCTCAGGGACACAACGACATGCTGACTGCAGTGGGACTCGAACTTGCTACCCCCTGATTCGAAGCTCAGCACACCATCCACTGAACCACAGCCTCCCATACATAATACAAATATGTATACAAATATGTATAAAATATGTATATCCTATATATATGCAATCAACATATATATGCACACATTAAGATACAACACAACAATCAATAAATACAAAATAACAAAATAACAATACAAGTTATTAGTATGATTATTACTATTATTATTTTTGTTTTGTTTTATATTGTTGTCATGCATCGTCTGCTGAAATATTCAGGAGCATTCAAAAAGCATGAAAAATATAGCTTTCCTTGTGTATGCTTGCTGCATGTGCATGTCTCCTTCACGGCCTTACAACTCTGTCTGGTTCTGATTCACCGTCTCCCCTCGTAGACACCATGAGTCACTCACAGCCCTCTGCAGGTGTCCTCATCCTGGGTAGCTCATGCTCTTTAGTGAATTCTTCATACACGTGGCAATGTGCAGCTCTCTGTACCTGTGGTGCATAGCAATGCATCAAATGAACCCCTTTGTAAAGCAGAAAAGGCTTCGGCTTCTTAAGAGCTGCCACATACTATTCCAGATAAATATTTAAATTCCCAGGTGGAGCTCTCCATCAAATGCTAATGAAGTTGTTCTTAAGGCGTGTAGTTGAGAGAAGTCTTGTGTTGTTGGATGCCTCGTGTAAATGGCCAGTAAGTAACCTGGAAAGGTGAAAGGAGGCCTTGAAGTCGATGTAGACCCCAGGTGTAATGCCTGCTGCAGAGATAAGGTCCTGTTTGTTTTCCCCCCCCCACTGCAGTAAGCTACAAATTGACTGGCACTATCTGAGCCTCTGGCGATTATCTGACGTGCCAGAGGGTTCACGCTGCAAAGACTAATTAGTTTCATTAACTTGCACTCAAGATAAAAAACAATTGCTTTCATGTAATTGAAATGCTGATTTTCCTATCCCTCAGCTCTGCCCTCACCGCTCGTCTCTTCTCTGCTGGATGCTTTATCTGCACCACACACACCCCCCCCCCAGCCTCTGTTCTTCAGGTTCATCTCACCATCACCCCTCTCTGAGCCTCTTCTGCTAATTATTATTGTTGTACACTGACACTTAATCAGCAGTGTTAGCCCTTATGAAAATTACCCAGTGTTTGAGTACTTTATTTGAGGGTATCATATTCCTTTTGATGATTTTGGCAGCTTCAACACGAACACTGTGTGCGAGTGATTCCTAAACGGCAACGATTAATTGATTAATTGATTAATTGCCAGCTTTTGAATTGATCGCAAACCCTTTGGATTAACCATTAATTGTATTGAGTCTTTCAGAAAAATAAATGCTTCATAAAATGTGACTAAATGTGGTTTCTTTCATCACAGTAAACTAAATATCTTCTTATTTAACTTGTGGACAAAATGTGCTTTTGAGGATTTTAGTTTTTACCATTTTCTGCCATTTGATGGATCAAATAACACATTTTAATGGTCCGAATAGTCAACAGTGTATATGCCAATGAACACTATCATTAGTTGCAATGTGTGCTAATAAACTCACAGTAAGGTACACATTTGGGAAATCAATCAATCAATCAATCAATGTTTATTTATATAGCCCAATATCACAAATGTTACATTTGTCTCAGTGGTCTTCACAGTTTGTACAGAATATCAGTATGACAATACGACACCCTCTGTCCTTAGACCCTCTGTCCTTAGACCCTCTGTCCTTAGACCCTCTGTCCTTAGACCCTCACATCGTACAAGGAAAAACTTCCAGAGAAAACCCACAGTTTAAAGGGGAACATGGGAGAAACCTCAGGGAGAGCAACAGAGGAGGGATCCCTCTCCCAGGACGGACAGACGTGCAATAGATGTCGTGTGTAAATCGAAAAGATAATACATTTACAACATAGGTAGTCCAAATGTTTGGAAACGGCCCTTAACGGCTAGTACACTTAATAAAACAACTTGTGTTGCACCCTGCCGCTGACAGAAAATAAATATAAGTTGGTCGTCTGACTTTCCTTTTACTATATTAAATTAAAATGTTAATGTTGTGTCTTTGCTTAGCTCTCTAGAGAGCCTCCTATCACTCAACCAGCTTTAGTGTGGATGGAGTGTTTAATGTTCGATCATCATTTGTGTTTATTAATCAACAACAGATCAACAAGACATTTACCGGTATGAAAATGTCAGATTGTTTGTCTTCCTATTAGATCATGTACGATCAAGTGTCACTGATACCCCAATCATCAGTATCTAGCTAGCAACTCCATCGCTAACAAAGCATCATTGTCATTATCATCTCCATAACTGACAGCTGTAAAAGTGTCAGCATGCACAGAGGCAACAGGATGCTTACGTTTAACAGCTGCTTTCTTTATAATGAAACTTTTCGTTCAAGAGGAAATCCAGACAGTCTAAAAGGGCCAATGTGAAAGCACGAGTTGAGTGCTTGGGACTTTAAAACACACGCCTGAAAAAGTGCTAATTGACTGAGTTAATATATAGAGCTGTATTCAAGGCCACTGAAAACAACCCCCTGCTCTTTTTCAAGTTGAAAAAGAGTTTCACTGACTTCACATTAAAGCGTATTCATTGATACAAAGCACATTCTTTATTCTCCTCTCATATCTGCTTTTTTAGAGTTCCTCCTCTATGTTTGTTCACTCTTTCCAAAAATCTGTTGCTTCTTCTCTACATTTAACCCAGCAGCATAGTTTGGGGAAGATTTAGCTGCAGTAGATGTATAATGGGTCGAAAAGCTTTGTGTTGCAGGTGTAACCTTTGAATTATAATATGAATCTACCAGAAGTAGATTTTTCTATTTTATCATGTTTTATCAAACTACTGTAAAGCGTCTTTGAGCACCTGAAAAAGCGCTTTGAAATTAAATGTATTATTATTATTATTATAGAAGTTGCAATTTGATTATTAACTTTTTCTAAGATATGTTTTCTATCCATATTTACACATTTACACCCACATTAACCACAGCTATACTTTGGGTTTTGAGCAAATTAGCAGATGTTGGCATGCCGATGAACAGAGTAAACATGTTATTCTGCTTAGCAAGCATGTGAGCATTGCCGTTCTTAATTAATTTAATTAAAACAAATTGACATTTTAAATAGTTTTATAATTGCTTGCCTGTCATTTGTACATTGTAAAGCTCTGCATTGCCGTTCTTAATTAAAACAGATTGACATTTTAAATAGTTTTATAATTGCTTGCCTGTCATTTGTACATTGTAAAGCTCTGTTATTTTGTTTTGAAAATGGCTCTATAAATAAAATGTATTACTGTCAGGATGTTCAGCAACAAAGAGCCCATGTCATGGCTGTAACCTCTAAATTAACAAAACTGCTCTCCGTGTATAACGTGAACCCTGGCCTCCTCACTTCATCTCCTCTCTTTGTCCACAGCCTCGCTGCAAACAGGGATAGATATTCTTCACTATGGAAACAAGGTTGCAGCCTACTGAACCCAACGCTCTGTACTCACTTTGCATATAATCCTTCTACCATTGTGCAGGGATACTGATCTTTCATTACATGATAGATGGGGAATGACGTGTGTGGTTTTGTTTGGTATTGTTCGGAGAGACACACACCGGGGTTGGACAGAGAGGCGCAGCGGGGACCGGCTCCGGCCTGTTTGCCCGATAAAGAGGTATCGGCTTTTTGATTATAGGGGTCCGTGGCCGTCATCATTGACCTTTCCAAACACACAGACTGAATACATTGCATTACAGCTGCACTGTCAAATCTCATGCTTGCCTAGGGCTGCTTTGTTCCTCTAAAGTGTTAGCGCTGCATAAATCAAATATTTAAAGATCTTCTTTTCTAAAACAGAAATGAGACAAGCTGCTGTTCTGTTTGTTATATTTAACAAGTGTAATATGCCAGCAGCAATAAACAGACATAACGATAATTATATAAACAGATTGTTCTTGAGTAGCTTGTCAAGTGAGCCCTTATTTATTTGTAGCTTCATTCCATTTACAAAATATTTACAAGTTTATAGACTTCAATAAATGACTTAATAGCTGTTGTAAAGATTAAAAGGTTTCTTATGAGGCCAATAGACGATCATATGCACTTTGGATCAACAGGGAACTCTACTGAACTCTTCAATGAAACAGATTTTTTACATTTATGTTGGCAGTCACAACAGAGCCGGCCAGCTGACCAATCAGAGCAGACTGGGCTCTGTTTTCAGACAGAGGGTGAAAAGAGGTGCAGCACAGGCAGTGAGAAGTACTTTCAGAATGAGAATCAGAAACGGGTTTATTGCCAGGTAGGTTCACACATACGAGGAATTTGACTTGATGTCGTGGTGCATACATAAAATATAAAACAAAACATCTCCATATAAAACAAAATATCTTTAAGGACACAGCTATAAAATATAGTTAAATAGCAATAAAAGAAAGCAGTAATTTGCAGCGAAATAGAATGCAGTGAATTATAGAATATAAAATAAGAAATTTGAACATTGTGTGCATTAATGTAATGCATATAGGGTCTATGTTGAGGCTGAGGTAAGTGTCAGTGGGGGGGCCGGGCCTTGTTTAAGAGGCCGGTAGCGGAGGGGAAGAAACTGTTCAGGTGGCGAGAGGTTTTGGACCTGACGGAGCGCAGCCTCCTGCGAGAGGGGAGGGGGGTGAACAGTTTGTGTCAAGGGTGGGAGGGGTCTGCCACTATCTTCCCTGCCCACCTCAGGGTCCTGGAGGCGTGCAGGTCGTGGAGGGATGGCAGATTGCAGCCGATCACCCTCTCTGCAGAGCGGATGACCCGCTGCAGCCTGCCCTTATCCTTGGCTGTGGTTGCAGCGCACCAGATGGTGATGGAGGAGGTCAGGATGGACTCGATGATGGAGGTGTAGAAGTTCACCATCATTGTCTTTGGCAGGTTGAATTTCTTCACCTGCCTTTTTGATCATTAAAGCATGTACAAAACACGTCACAATGTTTCTGCTTATGTTAAATACAGTTATGAAACCTGAGAATGAGCATAATATGGTCCCTTTAAAACAATACAAAAGTGTCAGTCCTTCAAAGTCTCCATTTGATTAGAAAAAACTAAATCTATGGACAATTTTCCTAAACTTTAAAACTTTGGAGGCTGGACATACTGTAAGTGATTATGTGCCATGAATGATTATGGGTTAATGTGAACAGAGAGTGACAGTAATAAAGCACCGCAGGATGAACAGACAGACTGACTGGCATGGGGAGCGAGACACTTCCTCCCTCTGAAGCATTACTTCCCGAATTTCCATTTCAATCACCAGGAAGCCTCCTGGGAGGCGGTGGGCCCCGGAGCCTGCATGGGTGGGAGGAGTCGAGCCCCCTCATTGCCAAGTGTGGTTAGCATCGAGCTGTGCAGCCTGACGTCTCGGCGCAGCGCTCCTTCTGCTGTGAGAAACTGTTTGCATGCTTCACCATCTCCCTCCTCCCAATCCTCCATCGCTCCGGTGCGCCCGCCTCTCTTTCTTTGCAAACACCTCACTATCTTTAAGCTCACTGTGATAACAACACACTTTTAAAACAGGCTATAGAAGTTAGAAGACTTTGCTTTAGTCATCACTTTACTAAGTAGAACATCATTAAAACTATAAGGACTGTTCAGTAGATTCTTGTCTGCCTCTGAGGCTCTTTTCCTCCTCACTTAGTCACGGTTATTTGAGTTGGTTATTAAACATTAGCGCCTTCCGGGCCTCGGAAGTCCACATCCTGTTTAGGGGTGTTAGCCACTTCATCTGGGTTAAAAGGTGACTCCCTAAACAATAAGACTGTCTCCATGTGTGTGACACAAACTGTATGCCCCGCTGTACTGAAGAGTGGAAGCAGTGCTCTGTGTCTGTAAGTGGGATGCACTGATGCTCACTGACATAAATAGGTCCTGCATATTTGGTAACACATCGCCTAGATATATTTGGATGCGTTGCAGTAAAAACGGTCTCTCCTTCTCTCTGTGTGTTATATATACAAATGTTTTATCTCTGTGCAAATGAATTGTACCACCTCTTGATATTTCCATCACTCGTGCAGGACTTCTTATGTAATGTCCTCTTGATGTGCCTGAAGACAATGTGGATGGACTGATCAGGAACAAATTAGCCCAGAGTAAGCGGTCTTCTGTCTCTCTGTTCTGTGTCTCATCCTCTCTCCTTATGAGCTGTCGATACTGTAAGTAAGATGAAAGGGCGGTTTAGGTGAAATACAATAAAGACATTTCTGCCTCCGGGCCCAACGGCTCAGGATCGATGGCCGCCATGTTTTCCATTAACTAACATACATGAATAACATTAAAAGATGGATCCGTACCGTCACATAGATTTTTCTCCCATGATTCGAGTCAAGCCATGCATGAGGAGAACTTCATCTCACTTTATTGTGCTGCTTACGGTTAAGACTGGAGATTAAGGGCATCTGCTAAATGTCAGAGAAATTATTCTTTACATCGAGACGCGCATTAGAGTGGATTGTTTTTCTTTGCAATAGGAGCCAATGGAATGATATACACAGCTTAGTTTCATAAAAAATTATATTGATCCATATATAACAAATTGAATAAAAGCTCACCCACACACACCCACCCACCCACACACACACACACACACACACACACACACACACACACACACACAC
>CALSBZ010046870.1:722210-792912 GCA_943591055.1 Gobionotothen gibberifrons | reverse complement strand
TGCTTCTGCAGTGACTTCTAGGTCATGATCCCTCAATGACTTCCCTCCAACAGATTGGGTGTATTGTGCCAACCCATAAGCACTGCTGCCTAGGGCTGACCCTCAGGTTTCTCTGATGATAGATGAGTGCTTTCTTCCCCCGCGCCATCCAAGCTCTCTGATCAATGTGCTTTCTTACTGCCTATAGTAACTGTACCCTTAGTTCATGCTGAAATGCTGGGAAGATGTACTTTGACATATCCAAGCTCTTTTGTACCTGTACAGTGGATAAAAGGGTCTAGCTCTGAAGAAGACCCATTATGTGTGTCTCAAGGTGCATCTTTCACAAATGTACTTTTCAGGACCGAATGTTCTCTTCTGCCCTTCTATTTTTGTGTGTGCACCATCTTGTTTTAACTTCAGGGGCTGCGTGTTCGTGTGGCTATAGGTTGAACATGTACAGTATAGTAAAACCCTATAAATATTCTCATATAGGTTCATTCTTAGGCCAGAGTCCATCAATAAAAAAGCCAGCTCCCTGCACACATAAGGTGCAATTAACCTACGGTTCATTAGCTGAGAGCAGGAATGGTGCTTCTGTAATGCCTAAAATCAATTCAAAATATTGTTTATTGCTTAGGAGCATTAGAGTCTGCTTTTAAAAAAAAAATATTCCTCATATCTTTTTATTGTTGCCACAGGTTCATAGAAATATGATGCTGCTGTACTCTTCATAGCACTTCCATGCTGCTCGTATTCATTTGAACTTGACACAGCAATGGGTTAAATCAGATCAACCCTGCCCTCACCTCAGAGAACAGCTCTTGTTAATGTTCTTGTAAGTGTCTTTCAACTCTCCAGAAGCCCGATCATCTTTCATGTTTTTATTGAAAAGAGTGCACATTTGAGTTCATAATCACCTTTGCATTACGCCAGGGGCTCATTCCTCTCTCGCCTCCCTGATTTATGTTTCACTTATCTCTGCTTGTGGGCTTGTATGGAGTTTGGATGTAGCTAGTGGCTGACCTGGATATCTGAGAGCATTATAAAGCACTACAGGGAGTCCATGCCTTTGAGAAATCGTGTGGCCGGGGCAGTGCTGTGAGTATACGAGTATACTGCCTTTATCTATTAGATCCCATGTATTGTAAGTGAAAAACCACAGGATGTTACCTTTAATTATCGATCTGCTCCATACAGGCTTGGGGAGTAACGGATAACATGTACTGTAAGAGGATTACGGAAACAGGTTACAAGAAAATGTATTCCCTTCGAGTTACATCAAAAAAGAAGATCATTTCAGTTTGAATCTATACGCCTTCTGCCTGAATTTGCGACTTTCTTTTGTTTGTTAGTTCTTTTTTTTTTAAGTTCAGTAGCTGAACCCATATGTTCATGAAATAGTGTGGGTGATCTGAACTGTATGTATTTAACTCAAATGGAGCTTTTTCTGTTAGCTCTGATTTATTTGAGCTTGCTTTAAACTGTAGTATGGGCTCATTTGTTTTTAATGTTGATCTATTGACTACTGCTTGAATATGATTAATGAAATGGTAAATGGACTGCACTTATATAGCGCTTTATGCAGTCTTTAAGACCCCTCAAAGCACTTTACATACTACATGTCGTTCACCCATTCATACAGAGCAGTGTACCTTACTCTAGGACCTAACATTCACACACACTCACAGAAAATGAACCACATACAAAACATTAAATGATGTTATTTTTTTCTTAAAGAACAAACATCACTCATCCATCAGTCAGCAAAAACCATCAGTTTTATACATGTGTATTAAGTTGTGAATTAGAAAAACACTACTTGTTTAGGTATGGGGATAAAGATTGAGGTTGAGGTTAAATTAACATGCACAGACTTAACACACACACACCGTTGGCCATGCCATCGGGAGCAACTCAGGGTATCTTGCCCAAGGACACATCGACATGTTGACTGCATGGGCTGGGATCGAACCCACAACCTTCTGGTTGAAAGACGACCGCACTCCCTCACAGCCACAGTCGCCCATAATAAATAAAAGGCAGGTTCTATTTTATTTTTAAATGCTGAGCAGAGGACACAGTTTAATTTTGATACTTTCTAAAGTGTACATTCTTCTGTTAGATAGACAGATAGATAGATAGATAGATACACCTAAATATGGATATTTATTTTCTCTTGTATTTATTTGCATTGCATTTAATATTGATTAATTTCATTTTTTGAAGTTAGGGTAACTTCAAAAAATGAAATGAATCAACCCTGGCTGCATTCTACATACATATAGGAGGGAGAGTTTAATCAATGTTTCCAATGGAGTGATTGTAATGCTGTTTTAGACAATGAACCACATCTAACCTCACATGGCATGCCTCATTGCATTTACCAACCATGTGATTTTAAAGTTTTATTTGATCTAGGTGGTGACCCTGCCCGGGGTCCATACAGTCTGGCTTTGAGGTTGTGTTTTTGCAGACTAACTCTGTTGTTGTTTTCCTGAGCGTAATTTGCACATCAGGGAGAGCCTTCCAGCTGTGATGAAAGGAAACTGATTCATAATTCATGGTGCTGTAAATGTGGGTGCAACAGGCTAATGGGCGATGTGCTGTTATGTAATAAACCACGGCGTAATGAAATTTACAGAATATTTTATGATCCCATGTAATAGAAACCAGGTTTTCCTAATTAATTTCAGATTTCTGGCAATATATCTCAAGGTAATTTTATTTAATACAAGGTTACCCATTTTCAGTTTGAGCCTATGCGAATGTATTTACAGCTGGCCGCTAGAAAGGAAATAAGTGGCTTTACTGTATAAACAGCCACACTCAAATATCCTTATACAATATTTTCTTATCACTGTCAACGTCTAAAATGGAAATAATCCACATGAATAACTCTTTTGAAGTGACACTTTAGACTATGTTCGAGCACGGGTCAGACATTCTTGCAAAGTAAATGATAAAGCTGAGAGATAAAAGCAAGGTAGGAGAACAGCTTGGAGAGATAGAGGAGGATAAACAGAGAAGGAGCGGGAGATAGGGACAGCAGTAGCATGCTAAGGAACTACAATGCCTTTGTTCTTATGCCACACACAGGAAAAGGCCACATCAATGATAGCAAATAGCATAAAAGGGAGATGGAGAGAGCTGGGAGAGACGAGGGAGAGACTGAGCGTAATCCATTTGAGATTCTGGAAGGGACTCAGTCCTCGCTGTCACTCGTCCATCCTTTCCCAGGAAACACAAAGAGCATTATGCATGAAGCCCAGAAGGTCTCTGAGCGCACTCCATGCTGTCGCCCGGCTCCAGCGTACAAAGTCACTCCGACACCAAGGCTCTCAGAATTCACAATGCTGCATGACACAATAAAAAAAACGTCCAAATCAATGAGGGGTTAGGAGGTGATAATTCGTACACTTTTTGCCTTGACCACCTCCTCTGTTCTGCTATTGAAGTCTAACTAACATCCCGTCATCTTTCAGATAAGACATCTCTTTTCCTCGTGGGTGGAGGTTGAATATAAAATACCCAGGGAGAGTTTTAAAAGATATTCAAAATGCCTTGTGTCCTTTTCTTTTGAAGTCTCAAAGTGCTGTCTTGGATTTGTTTGATATCTGTGGATTTTCTCTTGGGTAGAACTGCAAAACTTTCTTCTTCTGCTGTAAAGTTTAGGAAAGGAAAGCAAGTTAGGGATGTGGCAACCACCCAAACAATTGGCAGGTGTGTTCTGCAGATAAAGTCAGAGAAAAACACACTGTAGGGAGGGGAAATAAAGGAAACAGATAAAGGCTGAATCAGATCATGCACAGAACAAGCTATATAATGGCATGATAAAAGGCAGGTGAGAAAGAGCCACATTCACTTTTGCATGCAATTTTTATAACACTACTGCGGGCACAAATCCCAGCATGTCAAGCAGACGGAGATAAAAAACAGTCAAAGATCTTAACTTCTACTGCTCGCAGGAATACGTGTTTATGTTGACAGTTTTAAAATCTGCGAGGAATATATGTTGTCTCTTTTTCCTGCATTCATCTAAGCGAGTATACATAACAAAATGTTTTTTAAATTGTATTCACTTCATGACAAATACTTTAATGTTTTTCATTCATTAAATGATTCAGGAAAGATATACTCAGTAATTATAAAGAAAAAAGGATGATTAACTTAGAAAAGTTGGTAAAATGTTCATCTGACCATCTGATCAAAGATATTCCGTTAAATATGACATTAAACAGGAAATATTCATTTTTGGGAGGCTGGAAACTGCATTTTCTTTCTTTTTGAATGAAAAGTTACTTCGACAATTAGTTGATGATCAAAGATTTTGAACACTGGTATTTGTTGTTGATCAACTTATTATCTTTCTAAATGCTTAACTTTGTAACTAAGAAAGGGGGAGAACCTAATTGTATATAATATAAACTACAAAGTTACCACTCGAGTACATGATCATTTGCCAAAGTTCAAATTCTCCCCCCAAATATTTCTACGTGGTCCTTGTGGAGTTAAATATATACCATGCTTCAAATGAACAGCAGATGGGCTTCAGATTGAACATAGACCCTGGCCGTTTCTCAATCTCGAGGATACTGGCTTCCAAGCCAATATTTCAAGGATACTACGTCATCGAGTGCCGCCGAAGGACTGTTCCAATCTCCAGCATACTTGGAATTCCACCGAGGCCGCGTCCTTGGTTTGGGGGAAATGTCGAGGCTGCACATGGGTAGACTTCGCGTCCTTAAAATCCCCACAATGCTTTGCGCACGGACCAATTTAAAAAACCCTTGCGGAGAATGGCTGAACCGACGCAGCACACATTAGAATGTAAGTATGTAGTGGCGTAGAACATGTGTTGGTAAATATGTTGCTTTGTTACATTTGTTTGTTATCACCAAAAATGTGTTCCGTGAAAGTAAAGCAAGTTCATAATTAGATAGACATCGTGAGGTATTTATTTTCGGTACAGTTTATGTTGAAACCGTTAGAGAGAGTGGCACACTTGTTAGCCTGTTCCATTCTTCTTCGTTTTCCGAAGCCGTGGCTTGGAAGCATACTGGCTTCGTTTCTGAAGGAAGTTACTTGGAAGTACGCGACTACCAAGCCAGCATCCTCGCGATTGAGAAACGGCCCAGGACTCAGGGCTTCATAGGACACTGTTCCCCAATCACAATAATATGATTGTCATGTTCCCAATAAACCCTACTTAAGAAATACATAACAGCAAACTGGAATATGTGCAAGTAAAAGATGCAGTCATTAAATATGGATAAGAAACCCTGTGTCCTATCGTGCTTGGTACCATGTCCACTCATTGCAGTGTGATTTCCAGGTTGTGAGGATGTGTTGTGTCTGTGTTCACACTGTTTCCCTCCTACAGTGCAGACATGCAGGTCAGGAGAATTAATGAATCTAAATTGCCTGAAGGTGGGGATGTTTTTTCCCCCCTCGGTGTTGGTTTGTAATCGATGAAGGATGTTCTCTGCTTCTCTCTGTGAGTGCTAAAGTGAACTCTGCACCTGTGGTTTGGTTCATGAAACGTGCACCACATTGCTGTCATACATTTGACCCCAAAGGAGCCTCTTCACGCTAAAAGAACGATGTTACAGAATGAATAATTATGCCATAAAAATTCATGTTCTATTTCAGCCCGGTGTCCTATAAAATAGATATTGTTTTTGATGGGGAAGCATATTTCTTCCCATATTACATTAGATTTTTGATGTACTTTAACAAATATGTTTCTAGTTCAAGTCAGAAGAAGTCTGCGTTTCGAGGAGGTTGGCATGTATCCAGTTTAAAACCTGAAACTCAACATTAACTTTTCTTAATTCATGTTTATTACTGGAATAACGTAGTAAACATACTTATTTTAAGACAAGATTTGATCTGTTATGAAACCAAATCAAACAACTTTGAGATTTCACTCTAAACTAATAAAAAGTGCATTCAAGCTGTATACAAGTGCAATTATGGATGCTACAGGGTTGTCCATTTACAGATGTTCATGTGAACACCATACCTTTTCATGCCAGAGATGAAAAGGAAAAGACTGTGTGAGGGCGCGAGGCTGAAACACACGTGGAACTTTGAATTCAGCTGTGTCACAGCCCGGACCAAGCCTGTGCAGACTAATATTGGTTTTGTGTCAAAAAGCTACTTGAAAGGTAGATGTGTTAATCTTCCTGCTAATGGCCTGGCAAAGGCCTCCTTATTATTCTGGCCCCAGCCTCCCTCTACTGAGGGTGTCTCCACAAGGTTAATTAGTGGAGGGTCCCCTGAGGTCCCCCACGCGATGTGGGCTTAGTATAGTGGAGGTGCCTCTACACAAACAAGGTTAATGGAGCCTCAGATAACTCCCTCCTTCTCTGTGCCTCGTCCATATGCATCCACACACAGAGTGTTACTGTGCCTTAGTTATTCATCAGACTTTAAGGTAGGGGGGCTGGCTGCCTTGGGAGTTTGAACTGTAGGTATTAGCCATTGAGATGACATTCACATCTGCTCGCGGTCATTGTATTATTTAAGTAATGCTCCAGTTGGCAATGGGAAATGGCAGTATGGTAAACAACCAATTGCTATTTCCAGCTATATTACGGGAGGAAAACCAAGAACTTTGATCATCATGTGTCAGTGTGCAGAAACAGCAACAACAGAAAAACATTTTCGCTACAAAAAAAGCCATTTGGATATCATTTTGCCCGGAAAACCATTTTAGGAACTATCATCCATCAATGATCTTGCTGTGCAGCAGCTTTTCTGATGTAGGCAATAATGTCCCATTGAGCTAATCCCGAGCTCATGGGTGAATCTGTCATCATTTCCCCAGAGAGAGAGGCAGTAACACAAGGTTTAAATCAAAGAAATAACTCACAGCGAGAGCGGGAGCCCTGCAAAGGTCACTGTGTCACAAATGACTTTGCATCAAGAGTCACACTCTGAATCGCACCTCTGAATAAAGTGTGTCTTCGAGCCGCTCCCTGGGGCATATGGTTGAGCACACTTCACTTTGCCAAGCGCAACCCTCTTCCCACCCTGCTGCCCCACCCTCCCCCTCTTTCCACCTCCGCGACCTCCGTCAGCAACAAGATGATTTATCACACCAACATCCCCTTCGGCACCACCATGATTGCTTTGATTTTCTCTATTGACATTTCCGACCATTCTCACCTGCATGCATTTTTCATGCTCCAACTGGAACGCCTCCCATGCATCCACAGATGATAGTCTTGAAAAACGATCAAATAAAGACACCTTATCTCCCCGAGCCTGCCTGGAGATTTACGTGGCACAATCATGTTTGCTTTATGTTCCATGAGTTCTGTCTCTCTCTATACATCTTCTTGTCCATGTGAAGATATCACCTTCACAGGGAAGAAGATGAGAGGCAACCTGCTGCGTCTTCGGGGGTCACGGTGCTGATACACGTTGGAGGTTTGTGAGGGGAATGGAAAGCAGGAGAGGAGCAGCTAAAAGTTTTTAAAGCATGACCCAGTCCCTCTTTGGTGACGAAGGTGGTGACAGCGTGTGCGGAGAGGCTTCTGAAGGAATATGGCTCCTCTTATTCTCTCATATGCACATCTAAGCACTGGCTGGCCTTGATACCCACTGTATGTGTGTGAGGGGGATGCGCATGTCCGTGAGTGTCCGTGCATGTTTGTGTGTTTATCAGATGCAGTGTGTTGGGGTTTGTTTATGATTTCCATTCTCCCCAGTGCAATGTTCCATGCTGCGAGTGATTCTGGAGCCGAGGATAAAACAGGGCAATCTTTTGAAGTCAGTATTTTAGCTGTTGAATTTGAGAGTTTGTCAGCATTCGTTTTCCATTTCGGGAATAAAAGAAAGTCCCCAAAACCCGCCTACCTCTTGGTGCGCAGCCAAACCCTTTTAATGAATAGTATCTACCTGGTATCTATGAGTAAATGTTCTGAGAAGCCCAACAATGTTCTTCAATGCATCGGCTCATATGCACACATGATTAACAAATCTCCATTAGGGTATCTCTCTGTCATATTATGATATGGTGTCTCCCCTGCTTTGATCCAGGCTGGTTATTTCCATCGAGGGATCTGCTGAAAAGAAACCTGCAGGAACATCACACAGCCATAGACCCAACACTTCACAAGCTCTGTTTGATGCATCTGTCTCCAAGCATGGGGACCCACCGACTATGTTATTGCACAGCACATTAATGGAGGGCCTCCAGCTGAGTGTGGCTGACAGACATCCGAAGCGGAGGCTAGGTAAGATGTGGCAGCTCCTGTCACTGTATTGATTCACTGACATTCAGAGCAGATGCAAGTGAAGCGCCGACAATCTTATGTTCTCGGGCATTTTATGGAGGAAAAAGTGAAAGTTATCTTGGGAGATGCTGAGCTAAGGTAGTCCACAAACTGGGAGAAATGCTGCTTTTCTTCTTCTGGAGAAGAAAGTGTTTACTAGGTCATAATCCGTCCAAAAAAAATAGAAGGATGAAAGAAAAGGCTCAGGCTCATACATATGCATAGCTGTGACATTGTGAACTCCAAGGGTTAGCGGAGAAAATGATGACTAATTATGTTTGCCGTCTGTCATATCAAAAGATGTGCTGAGCGCAGGGGGCAATGACCGTCCCCTTCCCTGCTCATCTCTTTCACTTTCTCTCTTCGTCCGATCTCAGGTCTCCACAGCGTCTTTTCTTGCCTATTTTAATTTCCCTGTCCGCAGTCTGCTCACTGTCTTTGTGACTAAGCCGCTAGATTCCTTGCCTGTTGACTCAGCAGTTAAGTGCATTAATTCCCCATCTCTCTCTCACTCATTTGTTATTCTGTCGGATGGAAAACAAAACTGTTCCCTGGCTAGCTAATGCCACACAAATCTATATGTAAACATGTCACAAAACAGAGTTTAAACCTCTAGCTTTAACAGAATAACAGCACTGTTGCAAAGCTGAATAGCTACTTTCAGAACTTGTATGCACTGATGTGAACTTATTCTTGTATGCACTGCTTGTACTTTTGGACTCAGTGCATTATATACATATATTCACAGAGGTCAGACCGAGCAAGTTGGTGCTTGGCCATGTCCGCTTTCCTTAACGGCTGAGAGACAGAGTGTGAGTGCACGTTGAATAAAATGAATTGGAGCTATCAGCATTCAGTCAGAGAAAGGGTCATTAAATTGTCCAGACTCTGCATGTGAAACCGACTGACAGATGGAGAAGAAAAACCTTTTCAGATGCTTGTGGATTCTTATTTCTCTCTCTGGTGATCTGCTGTCTGGCCAGTCTCCTTAATGAGATGGGCAGAGCCTTGCTGTCATTGTCTCATTGACTTTTGAAGAAGGCCCTGCAGTCAGGAGGAGGAGGACGGTGCAGAATTTGCTTTTGAACCCTGCATCTGGGAACTCTGGTTAACAGGCAGGTCAGGGAGAGGAAGACACACGGAGAGGAAGAGGCAGGGAGAGCAGAAACAGAGGGGAAACAGAGAAAGAGAGAGAGGCTTGAGGCAGAAAGGAAAAAGAGAGGGAGGGTGTAGGCAGACAAACAGAGATCGACAGAGGCGTGTGGTCCAGACTCTGGGCTATCTTAGGGTGTCAGCTTAGCTGTGAGGCCTGTGGGTTGTTAGCCAAGCATTAAGGCTTTTTAAGTGTGAGGGAGGGGTCAGAGCTGACCACAAGGCTCTTCCTGTTGGGATCTGTGGCTCGCCGCTTCTGGTTTTCTGACAGCTTGCAGCAGACAATAGATTATTGGGAGAAACCTCAAATTAGTTGCTCTTCCTGCACATTCGCTCAATTTCCTCAGGGCAGACAGGCAGACGGAAGAACAAATGTGACATGCCACATTATAATTTGCCACACGGTCACTAATAACCTTTTCCACCTGAATTAGCAGGTTTTCTTTTTACTCTGCTTAGGAAATAGACTCCTTCCACATTGCTGGTAGACGAGTATGCTTTTTGATTATTTTCTGCTGGTCATGGTCACGTCACAAACGTAATATTTTATTTTATAATAGTTCATAAAAAGATATTTCCTTCAATGCACGTCACCTAGCATTTTCTCGTCATTCTGTCCTTCAGCTTCCATCGCTGCCGATTGTAGTTGGAGTACAAGTGACTTATCAAATGTGTTGGTGGCTGAAAATAAACATCCTGTTATTTTCCACACCATCCACACATGCCGCAGTATTCTTTCAATGTTAGTCTCTTGTTATACAATGTATAGTTATAAACATCTTAAAGGTCACATGTCATGGCCATTTCCACTGATCATAATTCCATTGTTGAGGTATACTAAAATAGAAAAATACTGTGCAATTTTCCAAACTCACATTGGTTTCTCATACAGCATCTCTGTAAAGTATGTGTATTCAGCAGTATTCACTCTCTCCACTAAACGGCTCGTTGCAGCTCCCCCCCCCCTCCCTGTGAGCCCAGTGTGCTCCGATTGGTCGGGACGTTGTGAACCGCGCTGAGCTCCGTGGAGGTGTGATTTCCTTGTTTAGCGACAGCCAAACACAGCCAAACTCAACCTGAACACACACAAAGTCACAGCCGAAATAAAAACAATACGTGTGGCTTGATATTGAGTAAGAAAAAGGTTTATAGGTTGATAAACGCTGTGAGAATGGGTCTGCAGAGAGAATTTCGCGCGATCCCAACTGTCTGTTATCAGCCTGCAGCAGCCAGGGAGCTGCCTGCACTGTGTGTGTGTGTGAGGAAGTCCGTGGATTGGTCAATTTGGACCAATCAGCGGGGGCTTAACGTAACGGCTCCGCGGACGTAACGTAACGGCTCCACGGATTGGCCCATTTAGTTCCGGGTACGTACTTACGAAAGCACGTACCTGGAACTAAATGGACCCGTACCCGGAAGAATAAAATGGATGATGACGTTTCACCAACGTGGCGTTTTGGGGAGGTATTTTCTGTTTTAGAGTTTTACTCGCTACAGGGTGTACTTTGAGGGTTTTGACTCTGCACACCGTTTACATGCAGAAAAACCTTCATAACACACAAGGGGACGGGTAATAACCGGAAAAGCATGACATGTCACCTTTAAAAATCACACTGTATACTGTATTTGTATTTCATGCATTTAAAAAAAACATTTTTTTAACCAAATTCAGTATTGCATGATAGTTATAACAAAAGGCTTGGTTGGTGAATGATTGGTTTTTAAGGAAATGGTTCTTTGAATAATGCATTTTCAGTGTTGTAAAAATGCAGGTTACACATCAACTTAAAGGTGGGGTAGGCAATTTTGGAGAAACCAGCTCGAGTGTGCTAGAATTTGAAAATACACAGCTGGAAGAAATCTGCTACTTCCTTACAGAGCCCCTCCTCCAACACACACGAACGCGCACATGACCAATGAGGGCACGAGATACGTTTGTGCACAGATGGAAGGCTGACAGGCAGGTAGGCCATCCAGTTATTTTAGCCGGGCCGGCTAAAATGATTGGTCGTGCTTTTTACAGCGCTACGGCTTCCACAGATGAAATTTTTTTATGGATTTTTTGTCAAAGCACTTAAAATATTCATTGCTATCGGGATCTTAAGAGCATTCCATGGAATATAACAAAAAGTGTATCTCGAGCCGGTTTCTCAAACTTACCTACCCCACCTTTAACTCATTTATATGATATTATAATATCACAGCTATTGTTTGGCAATGGCTTGATATTTTAGCCAACATCCTTATTATGTTGTTGTTCAATCAATGTTTATTTATATAGCCTTTTATTTATATTGTTCTATCTGTAAGCTTTGAATTTCATCTGATTTTTGTGCTAATTCAACCTTTAAAGGCAGCCCACAAGCAGTGGCATGTTTTGCTAAGTGATACGGTCTTGATAATGTCTTTTTTTCCCACAACTTGCATATTCTGAAAATGTGCAAATGAGAGAAAAATGTGCTGTTTTCAAGTGCCCATTGAAATTCAAATTGTGTCTTAAATTTAAGACGGTTTGTAAACAAGAAAAAAGCAGCACTATAGTTGCTTTGTATTCTAGGAGGACAATGAGACAATTTCCATCTCGGCGGACAAAAGCAGTTTTTGTTCTGCGAGACAGGACAACATCTAAAATGAGAAAAGTTGAATTGCATTAGTAAGGGTCATTGATATTCTGACGGCCCTGTCTGAATACCAATTCTCTTGAGAGGAGAAAACGTCCCTGCATGGTGAGACAAAGTATAAAGAAACATAAGCCTGGAAATGTTCACGTGAATCATCTTTTAGTCATTCTGCTTCTCTTTGATTCAAAGTCAAGCCTTAGACTTAAGTTGAGCGCCACTCTTCACTGACACAAAGGGACGCATTTTTACACATTCAGAATAATTTGTTGACACACCAGAAACATTATGCCAGTGCAGCACTTTTCACCTCATTTGTGCTCTTAGCCATCAAAGAACATTTCCCTGTGAGCAATATGGATCACTGACTATCAAAAGCCCTCACCCAAAAGAAGGGCTAAGAGCCAAAATATCAAATAAACATGAGAGATTCCTTCCCAGTTGTCGTTAAAGTGGTTTACATTTACACATTTTAAAAGTTTGTCAAGGTTTTACAATGTAGATTTAGTTTGTTGGACTATAAGCGCACTTAAAAAAAAAAAAAGAGAACTCTTGGATGTAGCAGTTCATCATCGTCTCCTCTCTGTCTTGTCCTCCCTAGCCTGCTGACACTCATGGTTTCTAAGTGAGTATCTCATCCCTCTCTCTCCCCCCCTGTCATAATCACTGCTCTTTATGATCGGTTTGCCCTCTCTGCCCTTTCAAGATGCGGCATGTAATGAGGGCTCTGGAGGCTTGTGTGAGTGGGCTATTTAGCTATTCAGACAAGATCAGCTCACACATCCCACGCTCTCTAACTCCACTCCCGACCAATAGCTCTCAGCTGAGCACAGTGATTGTTTTTGTCCCGCTCTCAAGGTCACACCATGGATGAAGCGGTGCAGACATTTAAAATCAATGCTGCGCCTTTTAGTGTAAACTCATCTGCATTATACTGTGTTATTAAAATGAGGAGTTTGATTATTCAAGTGGTGAAAAAAAAAACTTTTTATTTAAAGTGTTAGAACTAATACTATAAAAACACTGCTAGTAAAAGTCAACAAAACAATCAGCAAATAGTACAAAAAACATACAAAAATCAAATGATATTAATTAGACATACATATAAGAGTTTTCTTTTGTTGTACATTTTCAGTGTGGAGCAAAGTAAGTATACTTTTTGTACTGGGAAGATTAGTAGTTAGTTACAGTAATAAGTATCCGTTTTCCTAAATTACAATACATCACAATGAAAAACAAACATATGCTTTCAATCAGAAACAATGTGCAGACTTCACTGTCAAATTAATGAATAAGTCATTAATGACCTTTCTGTTTCATGTCAGAAATCAGAATCGGAATCAGAAATCCTTCATTCGTTTATAAATGTACATTTACACATTTGTATGTATTGCTGTAGTGTTTCAGCAAAGGGTACAGGGCAGATAAAAGACAAAACAAAAGAGTACACTAATATATTGAATAAAAAGGCAAGCACAGCTTATTACAATTCTAATCAAATCAGTGCACATCCAAGATTGAAAAGACAAGTAAAAGCATTATAAATGTAAGTGAATGTATTAAAGTGATGAAGTAGCAGACAGTTATAGCAGTTGTGTTTGGTATATACATTTTGACTAGGTTAGTCACAATAAACTGATAACACGACATCACATAATTCATGCCCTCTCAGTGCAGCCTTCATTTTAGATTTATAAATACATTTTTATTTCCATTAGTTTGTAAACCACAACAGCATACTGCCCTAAATATGAACAAATAAATAGTGTGTGTGCGTGAAGCTTGATGCACACATAATGTTCTCCATCACTTATGGGATTTGTTACGACTCGAAAAGCACAATGAGGGGCAAAAACGCATTGAGACACTTTAATCAGCAAATCACCAAAAATGATTCTCTACCCGTTGACAATTTACAGCAAAATATCTTATAAATAAATACATATTGGCCTCATGAATGTTTAAACATATGCACATTTTCTATTTATATAATATCCCATTAGATTTCCAACATTGGTATTTGAATAAATACACACACATCCTGACATGAATCCACAACAAAGCAAACCGGAACATACAAAAAGCAAAGCTCACTGGGTAATCTCAGATATATAAGCATCACTTGTGTCACACAAAATAATGTTCTAACATATTTAAATACAAGTTGTTTATTTGTCCTAATTTAGTTTATCCTTCGGATTCCAAGCTTCAAAGCAGTTACTGTAGTCTAAAAATATATATTATAATCCTGTCTCTCCAGTAGATTATTTCTCGAAGAATACACTTGTGCTTGGTTGTCAAATGTAAGTACACTGTCAACTTTTTTTCATATATATTGTCATTTTTTAATTTTAATTATCAGCTTTGGACCATGGAGTTTATTTGCTTATATTCTAAATATTATTGGAGAAAAAACATTCAAATATATAAACGTCGCAGACAGGTGCTATACATAATGGAGAAACAAGAATACACCTTAATTTAAATAAAAAAGATACTATTACTACTACTGTCAGGGAATAATTCTGTATACATGTTTACCTTTTGCCCTCTGACGCAGATGCCCAACCTTGGGCAGCATGCTATCTCCCTTAAGGAGGGGTTGCCCAAGCATTTTGTTGTTGTTACCAGTTTATGACCGGGCAAATTCGGTCAGAGATAGTTATTGTTGTGGGACACCTGGAACACATCCTTCTCGGGGTGTAGATGACCCCGAGCCATAAGCGACAACAAATGTGATTCAGTGTCCTCAGCTAGTCTATCTATTGAAGAATGTTGATTATTACACTCTGAACTAGTTCAAACCTGTAACTAAAGGAGGGTTCTTCAGCAGGGGCGGTTCTAGTTTTAATCATAAAGCTGCTACTGCTAATAATAATAATAATAATAATAATAATAATAATAAATGGAATTTATAAAGCGCCTTTCAAGGGACCCAAGGTCGCTGTACAGGGTGGACAGACAACACAAAACAGACAGTGAGGAGCGAACAAACAAGAAAACAAATAAGGAAGCCAGGGGACCAGGAAAGGACTAGGGTCCGAAGGCCAAGGTGAACAGGTGGGTTTTGAGAGACGATTTGAAGATGGCCAGTGAGGCAGCATTCCGGATCTCAGAGGGAAGTGCATTCCAGAGGGTAGGGGCAGCAACACTGAACGCCCTGTCACTACTACTACTACTACTACTACTACTACTACTAATACTAATAATAATCATCATAAGAGTAAGAACGATAATAACACATAATTCAAAGTCAAATAAACTATTTATTCTAAAAATAAAAACGTATGCAATATAGAATAGGCTACGAGTAATTATTCTTCCTAAGAAGTTTACTTTTTTGTGTTTATTAATTTGAGTCATATTATTATCTTAAATTCATATACAAATCTGCAGCCTGGATTTCAGATATATTAATTTATGATTGTATTACGTACGTTTGTCCTCTCCTTAGTTTGAGTACATCGTGCAAATGGAACATTGGGACATGTCAGAGAGATATAATAGATTTCTCTCTCGGGCTCTGGGACATGTGTGTGCCTCCTCTTAAGCCCCGCCCCTGTCTGCCAGTTGACCTATGAACGGCTCTGATAAACTCGCACATGCTCACAACGTCATCACTTTTCCTCTGGTCTTCCGTGTCAACATGGCGGCTTCCATGGCATCCCAGGCTGCATCAAGAGGACTGAGGACAACTACCTCAAAGCACATTCTTCTGAACAAAGTCAAGGTACTCTCACAGCTTACATGACTGACAATGTGTTTTTCACCTCGCACGGGTTTGTTTTGCAGTCATTTTGTCGGTTGTCATCGTCTCAGGGAGGCTGTTAGTGGAGCTACGTGGCTAGCAGGTTAGCATGTGTGAGCACAGAGAGGTCTAACAGATCAAAGTTTAACTGACAGTCAGCTGGTGATGTAACCACGCTCTCCTCAATGCAACCTATAATAGCGCTAAAGTAGTTGTAGAAATGCTGGACATGTAATGCATTTGCAGTGGGTGAAATAGAATAAAGTTTTCACAAATCTGTAACTCTGTTTTAAATAGTATCTGTCTTGTCTGGGATAGTCTAGTCCAGATTTGGCAAGAGTAAATGTCCTTATATAGTGTTTTTTCATTCTCAAACTGGCCCAATATGGTGTAGATGTGAAGAAGATGGTGCAATCTGTCCTTGCAGATTCTCAAAGTTTTTACACTATTTAAAGTAGGGTTCAGACAGTGCTAAAGTAATATATTTACCTTTATTTCCCCCTAACAGCATTTATCCGTTACCCTTGAAATGAGTCTCCGCATGTATATCCCTGTGTAATTGTGGGTGTTTATATGCAATTTCAATTGAATAAGCACATTTATTTTGAAGGTCTGATTTTCGTGACATAATATTTTTTTGTTTAGTATAGTTTCAGTGAGCTTTGGTTCATTAACAAGCACACACTGTTCACAGTTTAGTATTGAAGCAAACTTAGAGACATAGCTAACCTGAGCCCTATCTCAGATAAGCCCACAGTGAAAAGGTCAACTTGTGTACTTTGATCCTCCAGTGTCTTTTTCCGAGCTTTGAACAGCTTGCAGGACTGATTATGTTTGTCTACTTTCACAATGGCAAATTATTACAGTGACATCGTTATCTGTTTTGCAAACAAATTAGACCGTATGATTACAAGCAGAATATTTCAAAAGGCTGCCAAAGCCCCAAGAAAGGTTTAGAAATACAACCCCCTGTCTGACTTGTATTGACTAACAAACAAATGCACACTTTCTGAGAATGTAGATTTTTTGTAAAGCATTACATTTTTTAGGAGAACAGGATAGATATATTAGTTTGCTCTGCATCAAGTCCAATGCAATTTGATTTTTTTCAGTCGGCATCAGGGATCTGTCTTATAGAATTGTGTCCATGTAGTGCAAATGTCCTGCCTGAAAGTTGAGAGCAGTAAGTGGGAGGTGTGTGGCACAGTGGACTAGTGCGTTGGTGTTGGGATCAGGGGGAGCGCAGGTTCAAACCCCACTGCAGTCAGCATGTCGTTGTGTCCCTGGACAAGACACTTCACCCCAAATTGCTCCTGTGGGGATTGCCCACAGTATTGAGTATGTAAGTCGCTTTGGATAAACACGTCTAACAAGTAACATGTAATGTAACAAGTTGATAGTGTAAACACTGGTCCAGTCCTGTAGGCACACTGTGTTTGACAAAGGATGTGTAATGCTTTGATGACTTTCAGCTCCGCGATGCAACCATATGGCAGCCATCTTACCTGGGACTAGTGTTAAACTTGCTGTTATTTAAAACATATGGTGAAGGAGGCTTATGTTGTCTTTATAATCCATTGCTCTAGCGAAACACTAATACTGTTTTTATTTAAAGTAATTAGCCTAAGATGCCTGTGAAGACTGTGGGGGAAACTTCTGAAGCAATTGGAAACAGGACTCAGAGAGACACGAGGAGAGCTGGAGCTTTGATGGCAAACACTGGCGGTTTATTTGGAGTTACAGCCGGAGAAAGACATGTGGTGTGTCACGAGTTCACACAGCGGTTGCCAAACCAATTCTGAAGAACTCTTTCTGCAGCTCAAGGTTTTAACTAGTTCGCAGTGTAATAATCAACATTCTTTATCAGCGAGACTAAACAATGATGGACCCTGAATCTAACTAGAGCTCTCGTCCATAGAAAAGAATGCGCGCCAAGGAACCTTCGTCCTTGAACAGTAAACTACCTCATGGCGGCTTGTGCTCTGTCATAGACTGGCAACAACAATGCGCCCAAGCTGCCTCTCCTTAAGAGAGATAGCAGCAATACCCAAGGCCGTAGACCTGTGCCATGGGAAAAGAGACAGTGAGAGGAGAAAATGATGAACTGTGTCCAAGTTTGAGTACCTAAGCAAATTATTCCCTAACAAAGACAATATCCTAAGGATGCATGCAAAGACCACCATTACTTTTTCTTCATAATTAAGTTTGTTTGAAATATGTAGAAACTGTCTTTGCTTATCGAATGGGTAAACGACAAAAATGTCCGACTCCCTGTTGGTTTTAAGACTTTTTTTGTGCATCTCACCTTGTTACATATACCTACCACATTTTTTGGTGAAACCTGAGCAAGGGGCTGCCTTTTGGCAACTTTGTAGGGGGCGCTATAGCACTTTTTGCTTTATTTGCAATATTCCCTTAAGAATTACACAATACTAAATCCCCAACTTAATTGATCAAAATATGTATAACAGCGAAAGCTTGTCTGAAGGCAACGGGTGACCCAATTTGATGGCCGAGGTATTTTTTGGTATTTAGGTATGTGACTAATACAATTATATTATATATTTGCTATTATTCAAATGAACAGTTTTCTGCAGATGTTACATAGTGTCAACAGGTTAGGGGTTATGTTGAAGTAAAGACTGGAATAAAACAAATAATAAAGATAATTATATGAACATAGGAAATAGCGTAACAATGTCAGATTAAACATAAAATAAAATAGTTAAATAACCCAATGTTTAGTTTTATATATAACATTGATATAAAGGTACAGTAACGTATTTAAAAATGTCCACATTGCACTACAATAAACAACATGTATATCACAAAATAATATACAATGTTATGTATATAATAAATATAACCGAAATAAATGAAAATACTTCATATTGACTATAATATTGTTACTCTTCGTCTACAATGTTTTTTCTGGCTTTTCTCACCTACTCTGTACTGTGTTTGTAAATGCAATCTGCAACACTCTGTGAGGCTGCCAGTATTCCCAACAAATATTGTTTTACTCAGCGGTGTATGAAGTGTCATGTCCTCAGAGAGTACATTTCTGTTGCAACAATTCTGATCTCACCTCTTTTGGCCGTTGAACCCGCTTCTCTTCCACTGCCTCCACATGTCTCTCTCTCTCCTCTTTATTCCCCTCTCTCTGTGTCTCTCTATCGGCCCAGGTGATAAGAGTAATAATCAGGGATTCTCTCTGGTCTGTAGCACAGTATCACAGCCTGCACTGATTGACAGTCAGGTATCTCTACAATAGAATCAAATCAGCTTTGGCAGTACGTCAGCTAAGCCCAGGAATTCAATTTGCGATCATTCGTCAACATCAATCCAAAGGAAGCGTCACAATATTCAGATGGTTAGGCCCCAGGATGCTCTTAAAGGGGGGGAGTGGGATGTTTCCCTCTCCTGCTCCTTCTCTCTCTCCCCGTCTTTGTCTCATAAATCAAATCTCCTGAATTCTTGTCTGTACAGCGAGATAATCCTCTGGCTGTTTTTCACTGTCGCTGCACAGTGGTGAATTTGTAAACGTTAGCTAAAGTTTTTTATTTTTTGCAAGGTGTTCCTGCTTAGCAATAACCCAACAGTGTCGAAGCCCAGCATGGTTTGAAGGGAGCACTGGGAAGCGAGGTGGCTCAATGAGACTCGGTCCTGAATATTTTACAGAGGGGGGTGGAGAGCCCTCTGCTTGCAACGACTTCTTTCGCTGGAACTTCAAACGACGGGCGGCTTCCCCATCTGTCTCAGCAAGAACACATTTACATTTCCTCCCCGCAAGGAATACCGGAGGACGAAGCTAGCTCTAACTGGATTTGAATATCGCTTCACCAAGGTTAATAGCCATTTCTGTAGCTGGTGAGGTGCTTAGGCTTTTTCAATAATTTAGAAGGGCTGCAGTCATTAGGAAATGTTGGCAGCCACGGAAATGGGGAATGCAATGAGGGAATGCACTCCTATTAGCTAAACTTCTGCTGTTTTTCCAGTGTAGATAACGAGGGAGAAGTGGGAGTGATGTTGAGAAAACAATGTAAGTGATTGCCGACAGCTGTAATTCATTAAAAGTGCAGTATGTTGAAGATAACGTTCAGTCGCCAAAGCTCATCCATCATCTCTGAAATTAGGCCTTCAAACATATTGTAAGTATGATTTGGATTTCATAATTCATTTTGCCTGGGGCCACTCCATACGAATATTTTTTTCAAGACATGGAAACCTGAGTTGCCTTCATCAGTGTAAAGACATTTCAACCATGTCAATCCGACTGCATAATTGTGTTGTGTTTACAGATCAACAAGACTCTGTAAACACAACAATATTGCCAATATACCACAACCAATAGAGAAGCTTCCAAAGTGATAAATTGTTTCCAAACCACTGGCAATCATATTCTGCTGACACAGCCTCAGACACTTTGGTTTAAAATCAAAATTCGCAAAGCTTGTTCATCATAGATACAATTTTCATGACAACTGTGTAAAAGTTGGATAAACACAGTTTATTAACTTCATTGCTGTTAAAATGTTGACTTGTTTGTATGTTTGTATGTTGGCAATGAACTTTGACACAGTTGCACATCCTTGTATTGCTTTCTCCTCATTACAGCGTTATCTTCCCTTCAACTCAACACCCTTGAATATGACTCCGACTTACATCCTCTTATTAATGATGCTAATTACTTAAATCCCTATCTGTCGAGACACAACAGTCAGGTTTTCCTTTCTTAAGCCTGTCTGTGAAAGATTAGACCCTACCCTGTCTAAAGACCTGTCAATGATGGAAATCTCCCTGATCTAAATCCTGGAGCCACGCTCTACTGCTCCCGCCGCTGTCTCTGCTTCACAGTCCTGCTCTCTAACAGACAGATGTCATTTTTCTCTCCATACTCTGATGGTCTGAGCTAGGGCTGAACGATATACCGTGTCATGGCGATAACCGCGATATGCGCACGCGCGATATTCACACCGCAGGGACGTGCTTCTTTTTTTTTTTTTTTAGGGCGTTCGATATTAAGTAGGTAAATTAACTCAAACACGTCCATGTTACAATTATTTTGCTGCTTGCTACAAAAGGAAAACCTGCGCGGCTCTCATGTCAGGGGTCCTTGAGTGGAGTGACATGCAGGCTCTGCATGCACAGCAAACAACTATTTCAGATGCCTTTGCCGGTGTTACACCATATGAGAAAGGTTCAAAACGGCATAAAGGAGCTGGTGTATAGCTGTTCTTAATTTTATTTTTATAATGTTGTTTAAAAGATGTCCACTACTTTGCTGCTATTTGCACAAAAAAGGTTTTAATTGTGGAATAAAAAGTTAAATGACCTATTTTGTCACGTATGTTAATTCCCTAATGTGATAATGAAGCTTCCTATAGTTGAATGTAATTCGTTTAATCTCTTGGATCCCTTCTAGACACCACTCTTCTTCATTCACAGATGAACCCCCTTATTTGAGGGGAAGCAACCTGCATTAGCATGACATGTTAGATCATGACTTAAGGTATGATGAGTCAACCAGTTAAGATCCAGACGTCCGTGACTAAAATCCTTCATCCGGTTAAATATAGTTAAAAAAAACGCAATATATACCGCAGGGGGAAAAAAATCGCAATGTCAGTTTTTTTCTAAATCGTGCAGCCCTAGTCTGAGCACAACCTTAGCTCTAAAGAGGCAAGGACATGGAAAGCTACAAGTTCTGTGATGGCAGAAAGTGGCCTTCCTCTTTTGTGCCGTACATGCGACCTTACATCATCAAAAGAACAAGCTATGGTTCATAACACTTCAAGAGCGGCTTGACGGAAAAGTAAAGGCTAATTATTGTAAATGCCGAGATGGAGGGTGTAAATGCTGCTGATGAATATGTTTGAGGATGAGTCATTGGGCTTTTGTTAAGCCACATCTCAGTGGCCCTAAGTTTTTACAAGCATAACATCCCTGTTATCTTTGCCATTACTCCTCTTTCAAATCTATGGAGGAGGAACGCAAGCTGAGGACAAGGAGAGGAACTTCTGCCACGAGTACTTTAGTAATTTAAAGAGACCAGGCTAGATGGCTTTCTGAATTAGCCCACTAATGCTTCATGAGGCATGCTCTTGTTACATGGCTGGCTCTAAGTGGAAATCTGCCTGTGATTCACACTGGCCTGTTTATGCAGAAAATCCACATCAGCTCTGCTTCTTTGCCTCCTCTATTTCCTTTCCTGCGTGTTGCCTCTCCCATGGCTTTCTACATAGTGCTTGTCTAATTGCAAGACAGCCTGTATTTATGAGTTGCAGCTAAGTAGCAAACTGCCACCTCATTAGCGGAAAAACATTCCACCGCCATCAGTACGGCAATGATTTTGATCGTCGCTCCGAGTACAGAACTGCTCTCTCTGATTCAGCCTGTGCTCATTGAGGTGGACACTATAAAGTTCCCCTTTTTAAAAATATTCCCGGATGGTTAGCTAAATGGATGGGGAAAAGAGACGAGTTCATAACCTGAATGGGAACAAATCAATTGCATAGAATTGGTGAACTGGCAATTAGTTAATTTCTTAAACATTTGATAATGCCCCTTGAGGATTCTGGTTAATTAACTCTGCAGTCATTTGTCGTCACTAATAAGGCAGTGTCATTTGAAAGGGGTTATGGCCTGGCCATGACAAGTAATGAGGATTTTAACCTCAGCAGACATCCGGGGATACTACTGTATAATATGAAATGTTCAGTGCCTTTTTAAAAGCTCCAGTGGTCCACTTGCTGTGGTTAGCAGTTAAACACAAAATGCTGTTTTGTGCCTTATCTACTCATTACTAGTGCTTCCATTATTGCTTCTTTTTCACAAATGAACCACAGGTTATACTTTTTAAGAGTTTAATGTGTGCTGATGAAGCAATACGTTACTGCAACACAACAGTGCACAACAAACCCAACAAAAGAAAACAAACACACTATAGGAGAAAATGCTCCAATGCTGTTGAAGCTATTAAGCCTGTAGGAATGCTAACAGTTGGTAATTATCACATTATCACAACACAAAGAAAAGTTGAGGCTATGATGCAGCCATAATGTCATAAACCAAAGTATTGGATCGATAAAAAAAACTACCTGTTGATGGCAAAGTCAGAAGGTCAATAAGTATTAAGATTAATCCTCAGGAGTACATGATCATTTGCACCAAAATTCGTCACTCGGCAACCACACATGGTGGATGAAAAAGTCACCAAATGAAATAATTCAATGCTTTGGAAACCTGAATGTTTGTACCAACATTTACTTAAGAGCATGGCAATCCATCCAATAATTGAGACATTTCACCTACTGTAAGAGTCTTTACGGCCCCTACACACGGCGGAGGGTGTTGACGCTTGCTGGCGGGCATGTCTGAAGCTCGACCAACAACCAATCACATGAATCTCCCACCCCAGACACACAAGCACGTGGTTTGATTGGCTAGAGCTTGTACTGGCATATGATTCGATTGGCTGACGCCTCCGTCGAGGTGTCAAAAGTAGAACATTGCTCTACTTTTGAAGCGAGCAACGCGAGAGAAGCTACGCTTTGCTCCCACAATGCAGTTCGGCGAATCGTGACGTCACCCCATTCAAAGTGAATGGGCAGAAGCGTTGAAGCGTCAACGCCCGCCGCCGTGTGTAGGGGCCGAAAATCTAATCTAAGGTTTTGATTGGAGAGGATAACCCTGTGGTAATTCTAAGGACAATCACTAGGAGTATGTTGAATCCTTGAATGATCTCAAAGGCCCCTTTGAACCCCTTGAGGATTTGAGTCTGTAAGCTTCTCTTCCTGATCTTAAAGTGGAGTCATGTGGGGCCATATCAATACAGATTTGCAATTGCCTCATGAATATGCCTGATTAAAATGATGCCTTAGCCTCAGTAGCTATTAAAGCAATGGTCTTTTTTTATGTTTTGCATGTAGTCTCTGAGGAATCGATCGTGGATTGACATATTGAGAGTTTCCCCTAATGGAGCTGCACTTTGTCCGGCCATCGAGACTTGTTAATGATGATAGCCTCTGTGTGAGTGGCTCATGGCCTATTCTGAGTCCCTACTTGTCTTTACTGCCTTAATGCGGCTCTTCATACTGCTTAATCTATATTCATAATTTATAAACTTGGGGAAAAAACTCCATGAAGCAATTTGTTACTTTTGTATTGACTTCTGAGGGCTGGTGAGTGATGAAGGCTCCTTTTCAGGTGTCCTATAAGATATTGATTGGCTCATGCAGCAGCAACCACTTTGCATGTGTCCTCCACATCATCAATCAGAACTTTTCTTCAATATGTCCGCTGATGTTCTTCATGGCAGAGCACCGGGTGCCGGAGGTTTTCATACTGCTTTGAACAAAGAAAACACGGACTGAAAAATCTAAGTAGGACACGCATTCTCCAACAAAAACATAATGTCATGAACATATTTAAAGGTCCCATGTTATGGCCATTTCTACTGATCATAATTCCATTGTTGAGCTCTACTAGAATAGATTTACATTGTTCAATGTTCCAAAATCACATTGGTTTCTCATACAGCATCTCTGTGTATAGTATGTGTTAGAGCTCCTACAACAAACGTTTTGCTATTTATTATAATTAATACAAACGTTTTGGTTTGCATACATGTTGGTTGAGCTGCAACAAATTATTATTTTCAATAATTATGAACAACTTGTTATATCCTAATAATGTGTATATATATATATACATAAAGTGAGAAAAAAAGTAAAATAAATGTCTAGAGCGCATGGTGATATCAAATGTTTGATAGTGTAATCAGACCAACATTCAAAAACCAACAAATATTACATACACTATCATAAAGGAAAAATATATGTTTCAATATATATACTTTTGTGCATATACAAAATGAGAGAAAATAGTGAAAAATGCCAAGAGCCCATGCTGACTATTCAAATTGTGATATTGTTTTATCAGACCCGCAGTCCAAGCCATGACAATATTCTGTTCACTTCGTAGAAGGAAATAAAAAGTGCAAAATAATATTTTTCATTTTAGCATTTTGTAGGATTTTGTGATAGTGTGTCTAACCTCTGTTTTCACACTACCTCAAGGCTATTTCCATGTCAATGTATGTACATCACACCTTGTACACCTTCCATATGCATAACCACATGCTGAGTAATCTAATGAATCATTGCAATTAGCATCAGCATGTATGAATTTATGGCATCACTAAAAGATAGCATGGGCTGCCGTGTTGAAACCACATTGCCGACACCCGTAGATAAATAGCTTGTGTTCAGAGATAATGTTCCCTTAGTGTTACCACCTGCCACAGCGAAATCACATCTTCACTCTCTATATCCTGTCTCTCTTCTCATCCATTCAAGAAACAAATGCGTTTTTTGACCTGCCGTGTCAACCCTTTGAATGTTTGAGTGACAGATTAACGAGCGGCGCAGCATTGACTGGCTGCTGTTTATGGGCCTGATCAAAGGTGATCGCCTGCTTTGTAACCTTCCCCTGTAAATTAGGGCTTATGGCTGTAATAAATGTCCATGGGAGCCAGAACTAGTCTGTCAGATGGCGACTTTTTGACATTGTCCCTCTCTCTCATAGTGATAAAGACAACTGCTTTAAATGAGCCCTAGGATATTGACTCCTTCCGTGTTACAGAAGGGCAAACGACAGAGTAGTGGCATGTCTTGAAATGACTTTGGAAAGTGCCACGATTAGACATCCCCTCTCTGCGATGACACTTCTCACCACAAGTGCGATTTGACTTTGTGCATGCTGCTCTCCAGCAAACATGAGACTGCACAATTCTGGGCCTCTCCGGAGAAGTCCTGATGTTGCGTGATGCTGTGCTGATTACCACACAGGCCAGCTAAGTAAGTGTTTTTGGAGGAGTGGCGATGACTAAACTATGATTTTGTCCTTCAAAGCCACTGGTGGATCAGTACAGCTGCGACGAGGACTCTGCAATCTGATGCAGCTGCTGCACAGACGTCCTCTCTGACTTTGTGAGGGCACAGCCCACTCAGTGCTCTGTGAGAGAGCTGCCGTATGGTGACATGGTTTATTCAGCACATTTCAATGTTCAAGAGTCCTTTTGTTTTTACTTTTTTAACTTATGTCAACACAATTTAGTTTTAGGATTTGTCTTTGCGAGTTGTTGTCTCAAGGTTGTTTTTGCTTTTTTCTTTCTACATGTTTTTTGCCAGCACAGTTGGTATTTAAATTGTGTTTACTTCACTGCTTCATTTTAATTGTTGAATTATGGTTGGTAAAAAAACAAAACTGCTGCACAAAGAAACCCAAATGTTTGTCCTTTTTTTCCCAGAATATTATTGTATCAAGGATCAACTCAACACATTTTTTAATATTTCCTCAACAATTGGCCAACACATATTTTGTATTTAAATGTGTTTACTCACTCTGCATCGTTTTAAATATTGAAACATGTTAAACCTTTTCTTCAGAAGGATCCGGCACAAGGGGCCCAATTATTTTGTTTTTTCTAAAATATTATTTTAAATCTAAATGTTAATTGTTGTTTCATTGTATCAAGGATCATATCACCACATCTTTTAATTACATTTATTTATCCTACTGTTTTTAATTATCATACCAGAGGCTTAAAATAATTGTATTACCAAATGGGAGACATAACCACAAGAGGTATACATATTTAATCAGACAACAAATTCCTTATGACTTATTTCTTCACATTTTCAAGCAAACCACCTCTGCTATGATTATCTTCTCAAACTCGACTTTTATTTTACGTGAATGCAGTAGTTAAGATTTATTTGTGCAATTTCTCTCCCCCTAAGCAAACTGCAAAACTCACGAATTGCATACATCTTAAAGGGGACCTCCTATCATGCAAAATGCATGTTTTGATGTCTTTTCCCCGGTGTGTCAGGGAACTCACGCAGCGTCAGAAAATAAAACCCTCTCTCTTTTCCTCCGTACCCACATCTCTAAAAACGGGGCTACAACGGAGCTGATCCAGATTTGCGTCCGATATGACGTAATATCGGAAATGTAGGCTGGCTTTACACCCACGGCCCTGTCGGAAACGTTTCTATCAGAAACAATGCCCGACTGTTTTGGACGTAATATGGTCATTGCATGTTTACATTAGCATTGCTAACACTCAGAGCTAACCTGTACTGGAGAGCATGTGTGTGAAGAAGCAGGAAATAAAAAGGAGCTCACCTTGTGGTATAACCGGCAAGAGAGAAAGCCTTTGAGCTCCATACTGTTTCAGAAATAATCCTTGATAATCCATGATATGGCGTTTCATCACGGCAGTATTTAGTTTAGACAGTAGCTGCCGGGTCCCGCATGAGCTCAGCCCCCTTCCTTTACATATTTTTTAAAGCTTTATCAGCACTTTTGAAACAGGAAGTGAAATAGAGGGATATGAGGCATGGCTAGAATGGGTGATCTGTTTGGTATTTTGAGCAAAACACTTCATAGACATGTTTTTTATATATTTGTATATATCTGAGACCTATGCTATTGCCTAAAAATAGCATGATAGGTGCACTTCAATTTGCAATACATTTTATTTAATTTTTGTATAATATTTAATATATGTTTAATCATTTTTAAGCTAAAATATCATTTTAAAAGTACCATTTAAGATCTGACCAAAAGGATTACTTTTTTAGGCTTGGAAAGAAAATCTTTTTAAAGAGTGAAACAAAAGGTTAGCGTCCACCTCATCTACGGTGTGTGACATTTTGAAATCACTCGCTGAATGTCAAGACTCTTGCTGCAAGCCCGCTGACAGCAACATTCTTTCAAGGAAGAAGTGTTTCCTTGATGTAACCTCAGCTTCCTCCTCATCTACTTAATTGCACTTTATATCGCTTTTAATCTAACTCGAAATGCAGTTTCAAGGGAGTAAAACATAATGGAGATGATCACGGACTGTTATTAGAGTGGTGTCACATTATATTTCTTCAGTGATGGCATGTTTGAACCTACTTAAAGTGCATGTGTTCCCGAGCTAAAAGGAAAGTCAGGTACGTGTTTTGTGGACCTTTCTGGAACCTGCCTCTGGTGTTTTGACGCTTTGTCAGAAAGACTGATTTGAACAAAAGCTCGAAAGCGAAAGGAGCTTTGCTTATTGATTCATTAATAATGTGAATGCTTTCATTTCCATGTTCCAGCTCGCTGTTATTTTTTTCTATTTGTTTTTTTATGCCATTAGTGCTCCAGAGAGATCCTGTCAATTTTGATTTGCACAATAAATTACACCTGTTCCTTAAAAGTCTTTGTTTCCCTTGCTTTCATCATCTCCGAACAATAATGCAGCTGTTTATCATTGCCCTGGCTCCAACCCTCTCTTGCTACTATGCCCCAATTCTCGTCACTTGGATGAACTCAGGAGAAAGTTCTTGAGTGCTTTTGTGTGTAGGGGAGCTTGCTTAGAATATTTATGCCATCCAGGGCCCATGTCAGAGCTTACGAATGTGTTTGTGCCATAATGTGCACAGTACATCCCGTGTGTGTTTATTGTTGTCTTTGTGCGTTTGTGTAGGTGAATTAAAGGTCCCATGTCATGCTTTTCCGGTTGTTACCCGTCCCCTTGTGTGTTATGTAGCTTTTTATGCATGTAAACGGTCTGCAGTCACAAACCCTCAAAGTACACCCTGTAGCGAGTAAATCTCTAACACAGAAAAGACCTGTCTGTGCTGCCCCAGAACGCCTCGTTGGAGACCCTAATGGATCCATCAGTGGAGCTCCTCTCACACACACACTCTTTTAGCGGCAAAAATGTGACTCACTGGGGGGGGGGGGGGGGGTGATAGTGGAGCCTCTCAGCGCGGCGAAACTGTGGCGCGCCTACCCCTCGATTCCACCTCGTCCGTCTGGTCGCGTCACGGCTGTGCCGCGGTTTTGGTCCGGCCTCCTCCGGCGTCATACCCTACCGGGCGCGTTTCAGAAGCATTTCAGAAGCATTTCAGAAGCGGAGCGTCTTGCCACCGGCTCGCAGTTTTTGTTGATTGGTGCATATTTCCTGGACAGGCTACTTTGTACAGACAAAGTTAATAATACTTGTAATATTCCAGTTATAAACGACATGAATCAAAGATGTTTTGCTGTATTTTAGTGGTAAAAAAATGCATTCATCATCATAATTATTCTCTATAATTTACACAGTGCCAACCGGAGGAGAACGCTGGCATTTCGCTGGAATTATGATCAGTAGAAATGGCCATGTCATGGGACCTTTAAATTCCAACAGTGTATATACTGTAGGTGGAAGGACAGGGTAGATTGTCTCTAGAGTGCTGCTGATGATAATTACTGTAGAGAGAGGGTCTCAGGGGACGGAAGGCAGCTGCCTGCCTCGATGCAATGCTGCCATTCACCGCTAACTCAACTGCTTTCTTCCACGGCAACACTCCCCTATTATTATACCTTTCCTGTTGAGACCTCAGCAGTTTAATATCTGCTAACACTAAGCATTGCTGCGAGCGGAGGACATCATTTTGGTTACGATTAGTCTTTATGGAATCAGGAAAAGGTGAATTCTATGGGGAGTAAGGAGATCTATTGAAGATTTATCAATTTTCAAGGAGGAAAAATGTTCTGTTTTAGAACTCTGTGTATCTCCTAATATTTTTATGAACACGCCCGCGGGAAGTTTTCCTTTTTTTGTAAACATTTGGGGGATTTTCAAGCTTTTATTTGAAAGTGGGCAAAGATATGATTGGGAAAAAAGGCAAAATAGGGTTGAAGAAAGGCTTTTTCAACATTATCACGATTTTAAGGGAATTAGCAGGAACTCATTTAAATTAAATGGAAAGATCTGATCATCTCCTAGGGCTGCATTTACCATACACCATATGCAGATAAAACCTAACTTAATATGTACATAATACATTATTTTGCCCAAAAAAAGTCCACTATTTTGTCGGAATACATACAATGTGAAATGTGATGAGCTAACTTACCGATCCAGCAAGTTAACTAATGATGAAAGGTGCTTTTATTTTTTGAAAATAAAAATAATGAAAACTGCTCAATTAGCTGCACCCCGCACTGTACCAGCTAGCTAGCAATTACAAGCAGAAGGTGTTAACAAGTTAGACGTTTACACTTTGCTTAAGGCCGCCTTCTGCTAGTGAACTGAAATATCCTAAAAAAAGTGAAGTAGTGACTCTAGTAATAAAGTCAAATGGGGGTGGGGGGTGCACTTTGCATTAGGGCTGCTCAATTAATCGTATTTTAATCGCAATTACGATTTTGGCTTGCAACAATTATGAAAACAACATAATTAAAAAATATATATATATATTTTTTTTTATTGGTTTTTTAATTGAATTATACTTAAAGTTCAGGGTAATCAAATACTACACCTTTTTTTTTTTCAATAAATTGATGTTGTCAAAGTAAATGGATAATCGTTTTTAATAATCGTAATATCAATTATTGACCCAAATTATCGAGATTATGATTTTTTTCCATATTCGAGCAGCCCTACTTTGTGATGCTTTTACTAACACCTATTTAATGGGTGGCTTACGAATGATCTTTACATGTGATTAAAGAGTAAGATGCTGTCTTTCACTGGACGCTTAAATATCTCCTCACACCTTATTATAAAACATTCTGTTCTTTCAATTATATTTGAAGTAATTTGATTCTAAGATATAAGCATTGTTTTACTGTAAGGATCTATTTTTTATAAATAATGAGAATGTCTCCTAAAGAACGTGTTGGCAACAGATTGCCTGCTGTTTTCTCACCTATAGTTTACCTGCGAATGGTGTCGGGCCAGATGTACTACACTACTGCTTGACTTTGTAATGACAGATTCCACAAACAGCTGCGGTAATACCAAGCCTCACTCCATCTTTTTAATTATGACTTCAAGTAAGAATACCTGCACAATGTCAAAAAGTCAAAGCACGAGGAGAAGTACACAATAGAGAGAAGGACTTACTGTTGCAATTCACTGCTCAGTAATAACTGTGGTTTGGCATCTTGCCACAATCGGAGCATAATCGAATACAAAAAACGGCATGTGATTTCTACGCAGGTGAAGTCGGAAATGTTCAATAACAAACTAATGCATTTCTGTCATCTGTCAGATCATTACTAATGGCAGAACAATTAAAATAGTCAAAATCATTTTCAATCTCTAATATCAACACTTACACACTATTTCATTCATATTATCACTTCTTATGTTCATTCTTGCTCCTCATGTTCTGATATGACCGGCACCCTCACTTTTCTTATTGCTATTTAATGCACTTTGAACATAGTTAAAAAAACAACAATTACATGCCTGAAAAATGCTGACAAAAACATTTAGATTCAGGAGTCATCATGGCGCATCATCAAGTAAAAGATTGCAATTTGTTTCCGATTAGATTTTTGGGCTGAATCCCCAATGCATTCTCATGGCAGCTGCTAGCCTAGGTTGGCAAATTAGCTTTGGTTTGTTAGTTTGAGAGCTCAGTTCTCCACACTGTGGAACACTTTCTTTGGGTTCATTACTCACAATAAACATTTCAAACAAGACAATTGGAAATATAATATATGTCAGAACATGCATGGAACGTGCTTGTATACAGACTTTTAGGGGACAAATCTAAGTGAACAGTTCACTTATAGAAGATTACAGTTACACTTTATTTCTTTGCCATTAATATAAGACTACAAGTTGACTTTGGCACACAGTCAGCTACTTGCTCAGCTGCTTTGTTACTTATCCATACATCTGTATTTGTCTACCAATGTTAAACTTGAAGTGGTAGATGGGAGATGAAGGCAACAAAATAAACAAAAGCAGTGTTATAGTAACTAAATAACCCGGTTACAAAGACTACATCAGCTGAAAAATAGGTTACATAAAGCCAGAGTTCTTCATGTTAGCTCTTTGTAGCAACCTTGACAGTTTCTCTCTAACTTTCTTTTAGTGTAAAGCAGTTACTGTATTTAAAAAAGAGCTATCAAAACGTATGATTATCAATATATTATCATGATTTTTTTTACAGCACCATTATAGGTCACGAGCAGACAGCTGTAAAGTAAAAATAGCTCACAGGATGGCTGGTTACGTGCAGGCTGCATATGTTGTTGTTAGAGAGCCATCTTTGAAACAAATTGTCTATGGTGCATACTAAAACGTGCCCTAGGTTCCTTTCCATTTGCTGGTGTTTGGCCCTAGGTAGCTGTCAGGGCCTGAAGGGACACCCCAAGCCCCACTTGACTTCTCCAGCAAGCAGCAGCTGCTATTTTAGGAATTCTGCATAGCTCTTTTCGTCCTCAACCTCCCTTTTTTTTCATTTTTCTGTTAGACAGGGGAGCCATTTTAACTGATGTGTATTGGTTTGTCCTAGTTGACAGGTTTGGGAATTAGTTTTCTGTATCTTTATCTACAATGTGTGCTAATCTAAGCAGGAATTGGGATTTAAAAAAAAAAAAAAAGAGAAGAAGATTTTTTTTGACCTATTTCGACTATGGCAGTGGCTTTCAGGTCACATGTTGTCACCCACCAGTGTATACTGCTGTTTATAACACATCGACCCCTTTATCTGAGAGGCAGGTCATGTTTTCTGTATTCTTGTTTAACTATTACTTTTTCTGTATTGACTCGCATGGTTTCACTTCTTCTTGCTTCTGTTAGCAGTTGAGCTTTTACGATTATCTAATGAGTCTCTTTTACCTTTCAGTTTTGAATTGTAAATAGGTTGGCCTGCCAATTTCATACCGCCTGTATATATTTCTTACACTTCTCTACGTGTTTACTTCAGTTCACTGCACCCTCTCTCCTGCTCTTCAGAGGGGAGTGTCCTCAGTGCGAGGGGTATACAGGGTCTCTTTAACCATGCTATATATGGGTAGGGATGCATACCGGTATCCGGTATTACCGAAATACCGGTTACTGGTGGCTACGGTATACCGTACCGAAATCAGATCCGGTTTCGATACTTTAATTTTTTTTACATTTTTTACATTTTATTTTAAAAGTGAGTACGTGGCCCGTGATGGCGGGTGTTATAAATTAGATTGCATAATCATTTTTCTTCATATTTTATGTATTTTTCATTGTTTGTTCAATACTAGAAAGGTAAAATGAACTGTGATGGGATTTGTTTTCTCTCACCAGTGAAGGCAAATGTTGATTTTAAAGATGAGATTTGTTTGTTTGTGCAATGCTGAGATCTCATGACCTTTATTCTATTATGTATTTGTTGTCTAGTCGAATCTCAGGTTTAACATTAATCATAACGGTGCTATAACGGTCTGTTTGCATTGACAAGATGTGCTATTCACGCGGCACACCTGATGGCGGGTGTTATAAAAGATATTCCATCATCGGTTTTCTTCATATTTTGTATTTTGTTTGTTCAGTACTAAAAGGTCCAAGAAGTCCCACAATTGAATTTAATATTCATTTGACATTAACTATATCGTAAAGCGCTTCATGGGAGTAATCGTGGGATGATACATTTTCAAAGTATCACGATATGTATCGGTTGAGTATCGGTATCGTTCAGTGGTATCGGTATCGTAAAAAAGTCAACGATATGCATCCCTATATATGGGTGTGACTTTTTTCTGTCAACACCACTCATATCTATACAAAGAGTTAGTTCATTATTACATTGTTTCCTTGAGCTTATAGTGGTTCATCTACCCTCCTAATGTTGCCCAATGATGCATTTAACTACACAATGAACAAAGCATCGGGTAGTGATGGCAAAATGAAGCTTTGAATGAAGCATCGAACCACGTGGACAATTGTGTCGGAAATAGGTTCATTTCTCGAAGCTTCAGTTACAGCGACCTCTCCTGGCGAAGTGCAAGGCTGCAGTGTGTTTAACGTATCTTTGCCTTGAAAAATATTCGAAGCACACACACACTAAGACTGAATAAGATGTTCTATTTGCAATTAAAGATTGATAATTGTGTGTTTTGGGTTATTGAGAAGAGACTATAGAGTGCTGGAAATTTTTTTGGGCGGAGAGGGCCTTTTATCAGTTATTAAAGTATTAAAGTTGAAAAGCAATGATTACAAGTTAAACTATTCCGGGCTTTGAACCAGCTGCGCGGAGGATATCGCTGCATACTGGCGGCCGGCTCTATCCACTGGGCTATCTATTCCTTACACTTCTGAAGTGTTTTTATATTACTAATTGTCTTTTTGTTCACAACTTCTCCACATTTCGAAGTGTTTCACGAGCCAGAACGACCTATCTTTCTTCCTGGCTTGCTCTATAATAATGATCCAATGCAATACCAACAACAACTCAACAGCAACAAACTACGACAACAACCCACACATTGCGCATTGTTTAGAGCGGTTATTAAGTGTTGAAGCGCTCAAATATGAAACTGTTTCAACCTGTCACCTGTCAGAATCGAGACGAGGCAGTGCATTGAATCACCTGATTGGACGGCGAACCAGTGAGTTGATTCATTCAGGAAATGAAGCAGTTGCTGCTTCGGACGTCACATGTCACGTGATTTGAAGCAGTTGCTGCTTCGGACGTCATATGTCACGTGATTTGAAGCAAGCTTCGAAGCACTGCTTCTATGGAATAGGAAGTCCAGGGTTGAAGCTCCGTTCGAAGCTTCAGTGTCAAACTGCCATCACTAGCATCGGGACAATTACACGTTTATTTTCTTCCTGCACATTACATGGCAACACGTTTTCTCAATAATATCATAATATTATATAAGCAACAATTGGATAATGTTAGCATAGTAGATTATGTAATATTGTACACATAGAAAATATAATCCTAATAGTTAGCCGTGTCAGTTAATACGTCTTCGTATGTTCTAATGATACTTCCTGTTGAAAGACGGTGTTACCTGGTTCTGTGTCAGGCTGTCAGCTGCCATGTTCTTTAGTCAAATACAGACCAAAGGTTTCACTGACAGTGGGAGCAGGCAGCCAGGCAGCAGAGCTGATCCTCCCTAGGCTAACAGGTTGAATGGCAAGGGAAGTGGGTGTTTGGAGAGGGAAGGCCCTGCAGGTACCTGACAGCAGTCAAATGAGAGAAAAGTTGTTTGGCAGCTTCGCTTGTTAAGGCTGTGGAATATGTTCTGCTAAAGTGGACATAGAGGTAGGAGCAATTGGTTTGAAGTCTCTCTCAAAAACACACACACACACACACACACACACACACACACACACACACACACACACACACACTGGAACAACAGGAAGCCAGGCCGATACAGATCCACTATGTCCAAATCTGTTTTGGTTTTCCCAAATTCAGTTTACATTTTCTTCGTATTGTGTTGTATTCCCCTATTCTTCTTATCGCCATGCATGCAGCCCTTAATGCAATCCCTTTTGCCCTGCCTGTGAACCCCTCGAGACTCCGGCAAGAGTCACATCATCAGTATCAGCTGCTATAGAGAGCTACGAGTAATAAACTTTAAAGCATAGTCTCCCCTGCATACATATAAACTGCTATAACTGAAACGTATGAATAGTACGCAGACGAGACTGCAGAGGTGACCCGCAGATGCCCCTCATTACTGTATTCAGTTATGCGAGAGGAGAGGCCAATATGGATCAACATGCACTGTTCTTCTAGAAAACAACCCATTTTCAGTCTAATGAAGTCTACTGACGGCCCCCCCCCACCCCCGAGAGCTGAAATAGAGAAAGCATGCTAATACAGTGTGCTGCTGTGGCACTGAGCGCGTTGGTTCTGCCATGAATTGTGTATACCTGTAATGCGGTTTGGTTTACCGTGGAGCCTCGTTGATCATCGTGCTTAGTTCTTTATTGGTAAAGGGTTTGGCGGTGGCCATGTCAAACTCATTAGCCTTTAATCACTTATAACCATTAAGGCAGGGGTTCTCAAAGTGCGGCCCGCGGGCCAATGGCGGCCCTCGGAAATGTTTCTGGCGGCCCACGATAGTTAATGTGACAAAAATAAAAAAATAAATAAAAAAAGTCGAAAGTTGTTTTGGATGAGTCACTAGTTGACTGGTAAGAAATTATATGAGAAGCCGCTGTGGTGCATCGGATTAAAATGCCAGAGAAGATGTATACCAGGTGAAGAAAGGATTTGTTTTGGAATTATTTTGTGTTGCGTTTTTTCTTGGGCGGCCCTCAATCCAATAGTGGGTACCTAAATTGGCCCTCACTCATCAAAACTTTGAGAACCCCTGCATTAAGGGTTTGTCAGGGTTACATTTCAATCCCTCCATCTCTAAATGGTTGAGAGATGTTGACAAATACACCCCAGACTCACGTCCATAAAAGCATCTTCTCAGTTTCTTCTTTTCATTCCTGCCGCATGTAGAGACAAACATGTAATTTGTTGATCAGGTCTTCTGTATTTGTTTCTCCAGTCTTGACATCCTTCTTTGTTGTTTCATCGTAAATACAGTGGATTGTATACATGTTCCTAGATGTGTTTGTTATGCACAAATGCAAACACACGCTAGGTAATCTTGGGGTTTGCTCACTGAAATTTGAATACATTAATTTGCATAAGACCTGATTTTCGTTTCTTTCTTTTCACTTGGAAAAATAGAAAACACCAGTAGCCCCGTGTATGCTGCAGGATTTTCTCCCGGTGTAGCAGTTTTTTTTTTAAAGTATCGGTGAATGAATCGTTTCCTTGTTCTTGCCGACTTCTGATCACTTCCCGTGGAGAAATGTTTTCTAACGTCAAAGCCTGGGCTGAAGTGGCGCCGCTGATGCAGTCTGCAGCTGTCAGAGCAAACAATACAAATGAGGCTTTTGTAAAAAATATTTCTAATAATTTGTGCTCATTTAAAGGTGGGGTAGGTAAGAGTGGAGAAACCAGCTCGAGTGCGCTAGAATTTGAAAGTACACAACCAGAAGAAATCTGCCCCTTCCTTCAGACTTCCTGACAGAGCCCCTCCTCCAACACACACGAACGCGCACATGACCAATGAGGGCACGAGATAAGTTTGTGCACAGATGGAAGGCTGACAGGCAGGTAGGCCATCCAGTTATTTTAGCCGGGCCGGCTCAGATGATTGGTCGTGCTTTTTACAGTACCACGGCTTCCACAGATGAAATGTTTTAATGTATTTATTGTCAAAGCATTTAATATATTCATTGCTATCGGGATGTTAAGAGCATTCCATGGAATATAACAAAACGTGTTTCTGAAGTGAATTACCTACCCCACCTTTAAAGTTGGTATGATGAAGATCTGACAGATATTTCATATTGTGAAGTTTTATTTGTTTCCTTTTTCAAAATTGTTGACAATTCAGCTTATAACACAAAGGGCCTGTTTGTCCAACCATTGTCCAATTTCCGACTTTAGAAAGTATTTTGCTTCGGCGTGAAAGTTCCTTAAATATGATTATTTGATCAAACTACTTTCGCAACACCATACTCTTAGAGACTAAATCAAAGGTTATTTCATAATTCACAGTAGCACTATATTAGTTGTAAAATGGATGTATGTTGGTACATATCTTATCTTTGTCTGCTCTTTCAAAAATAATCTCATTCACTGCCATGATTTTCCTGAGTCCATTTCAAAGGAAGCAGAATCAATGTCAAGGTGTGGTGCGCCACTTGATGCTATTGCCATATTTGAGGTTTTCTGTTTGTCTCCACATAAATGTATTTGTCCCACTGTTAAGCACAAAACCCACCTGGGGCAGTTGGCTACTTCTTTTAAAGAATAACTAATGCTTGTTGATAAGAGCAGAATATCGACCGTGAAGACTTAAGCACAGTGTGTGATGGAACATTGGATCTTGCTGTATTGATGTAGCATGGCCAAACAGTGGGTAATAAAACAAAATAACATCATTACAATCATCATTGTCTGTATTATAATGTGCACATGTTCTCCTCATGCCTGTGTCATCAATTAACTAATGTGTAGCTCAAACAGACTTACAGTAGGTCATCTCACATTGACTTAAGCAACATCATGTAGTGCAGCGCTGATGTTATTATCATGTTAGTTTTAATCTGCGCTGGGTACGGAAATGCTCGCGCTGAAGAATCATTTACACGCCGAGCCATTATTTACCTCGCAATCCTTGTTTCCCCTTTACTTTAATGGCCTTTCTCTCCTTAACGACTCCCCGAAGATTTCCCAGTGAAAACATTTGCATGCACGCACACAAGCTCACACGTGCACTCTAATCTCACACTCCTAGACTTGGTGGTGTGTGCTGCTGTGGAAGGATTGCAACTCTAATGCAGCCTGTGTCACATTAAAAAAAGCCAATTTCCTTTTTAATAGCAACAACAGCTGGAGCTGACACGGCCTGTGTCTGCTGATGGGGCGAACAGCTCCAGAGCTGTCCTGTAGCTTAGGCCCGGGTGCTTGCCTTATTACAGGGGAAAGCGAAAGGAGCTGGAAAGAAGGAGAAGGAGAAAGGATGTGCACTCCGAGACATGTGTTGGCGTTGTTGGAGACATGTGGAGCCGAAGGGACATATAGTTAATATTAGAGATGATGGAACACTCGAGATGTGTACCTTTTATAGAACTGTGTTACCTTTCTCTCACTTACAAGTCACACTTCCTCATTCTGCCCCCCCCCCCTCTCCCTCCCCTGCAGTGCACCTGGTTGAGTCCCAGGAGATGGCTGAATCTTCAGGAGTACCAGAGCAAGAAGCTGATGCAAGAGAGTGGCGTGGCAGTCCAGCGCTTCTACGTGGCCGGCACAGCTTCCGAAGCCCTGGAGGCGGCAAAGAGACTCAGTGAGTAGACACACCCTGCGCGCGCACACACTCACTCACTCACTCACTCACTCACTCACTCACTCACTCACTCACTCACTCGCCACCAATTAGGGCTGTGCAATTAATCGCAATTACGATTTTGGCCTGTGTCAATTACGAAAAGAACATAATCGAAAAAAACGATTATTTTGCTTTGCTAGGTTGTGACAGTGCACTGCAACATATTTGAGTCTAATTTATTTTTATTTATCACATTTATATATGTTTAGTTGCTTGTTCAAGTGCGCTCCAAAATATTTGTTGATCTTGTTTATTGGTATTTATTATTTTGATATTATTTATTTAAATGTATCGTTTATTTTAGTATTGGTTTTTCAGTTGAATAATATGTTCAGGGTAATCAACAGTTAAAAAGATGCTGTTCAAATTATTATTTGTATTTTAAAGTTCAATAAATGGATGTTTTCAAAGTCAATGAATAATCGTATTTAATAATCGTGATATCAATTATTGACCAAAATAATCGTGATTATGATTTTTGCCATAATCGAGCAGCCCTGTCACCAATGTCCATCAACCACAGATGGCAGAGCATCCTGCCAGGGTGCTTTCAGGATGCTGTTCCCTTCTCATTAACGTGATATCTCTGAATCGCCTGGAGGCAATTTCTTCTTCGTCTGCTCAAGGATGATCTGATTTGAATTTGGTTGACAAAGGTCAAAAAGTCAGCGTGGACACTCGTAGATGTAAACTGCAACTTGACGAGTCGGCGGAGGCATACAACTGCGAGGCTGTACATCTCGTATGACATCTGAGTTAGGGAACATATACTTTGAGGCATATTCGAGGATATCCTGTTTTCTTTGAATTCTTTTTGTGTAACAGCAGTGTTTGATGTCGACAAGCAGTAAGGAAAATACAAAATACTGTACAACTGCCCAAAAGATGACTCAAAGGAGAAGAAGTGTAGACACATCCTCATTATTTTCTGGTGCTCTTTGCTCCAGCAACACATAACGTTTTTTGAAAAGGAAGTCCTACTTGATTTAGGCCCACAATAACCCTTCCTTGAAGTATTCCAATGTTAGGTATAGATTCTAACACAAGATATTCCTAAAGTGTTGATAATAGGTGCGTTCACACCAAGTACTTTTCCCACAAAGGTTCCTGAGAACTCTTTAGTTCTCAGGAACTAAGTACAGATCGCGTTCACACCGGAAATGAGTTCCTGGGGGTGGATTAGGCAAATGAAGCCGCTGACGTCACTTCTTCTTCTTCTGCTTTGGGTTTACTGGCAGGCCGCAAACCACTTCATGGCGTATACTGCCGCCCAAAATCCCCGGCCGGAAGTCCCCGGAGTTGGGGACTGGCTTCAGTAGAAGCAGCTGGGACTCCCAGCAGCTTCTACTGAAGCCTTCTGAGTAAACGGCCAGAACGCCGACACCTCCTCATCTCCACCCCTCCCATGTTTTCTTTTGTGTTGTCATAAGTTAGTCTCTCTGCGTTTGTGCGCTGGGCTAATGCTAATGCTAATAATGCTAATGCGAGGATAATAAAATGGCGGCTTCACAAATGTTTTTGGGAGTTTGACGGGGCGTGGTTTGCATTCCGCCCAGCCAATCAGACATAGGAACCTTTTTCTCCCACAAAAGTCCCTGCTCTCTAGCAGGGACTGAAAAGGGGGTAAAAAAGGTTCTCTAGAACAGGGGTGCCCAACCAGTCGATCGATCGCGGGGAGATTCCCAGTCGATCGCGAGATGTGTCTAAAAATAGAACAACAATATTCAGTTTTATCGTTAATGTCCTATAACATAATCTTCCTGTGCCAGAATAATGCACTTGAAGGCATCAAAGCTTTGTGATTGGCCGGCGTGACCCCATGTGTCGGGGCGTGGCTGGTGGGCAGTGCACTAGTTCGCTGACGTTGTTGTCCGTGTCAACAGGAGTGACAGTCCGCACACACACAAGACGGCAGTTATGGCAGAAGCAAAAAAGCCCAAAAGATATAATTTTCACTCCGAGTGGGAGGATGATTATTTTTGTATCTATTCCAATTCAAAGTCCATCTGTCTCATCTGCAATGCGAGCGTGGCTTTACCGAAGAAGGGTAATTTAGGAGCGGCATTTCAAAACAGTGCACAAACGCTCCGAGACGGAATTCCCTCCTAATTCTGCCCTACGCTCCCAAAAGGTGAGGGACCTGAAAGTGCAGCTAAATGCACAGCAGTCCATTTTCACCAGGCCCAACAACAAGAGCAAGGCTGCTACCATAGCATATTATCGAGTCAGTCGCGTTCTTGCGAAACACATGAAGTCTTTCAAAGATGGCGAAGTTGTGAAAGAAGCTTTCCTGGAGGCTGCTGATGCGCTTTTGGTGGACAGTAAAAATAACAGTAGCATTTCAACAGGTTTTTGATATAATAAAAACTCAAGTTAGATACCGTTATTAATCAGCTGTACGTTTTAGTTTGTTTGAACTTATTCATTATAATTATTGTACAAAATTGATTATAGTCTATTATCAATTCAGGTTAAGAAACTAGTGTTGCTTGCATCCTATTTTAAAGGCATTTATTTTTATACAAAAAAAGGGTTTGATTCTATTAATTCTGTCTTTTTTATTGCACTTTGGCAGCAGATTCCTGTGTAGCTTCAGATCTGAGTTGTCTTATTAGTAAGCCTAATTTATACTTTTGTAGCAACACTATTTTTATATAATGGCAAAGAAAGGGTTCAGAGTCTTTTCTTTTTTCCCTGTGTCATATGTGGCAGCACTGTTCAATGTTTCTTGAAAACATTCCCCACTGTAGTATGTGACGTGTGAATAAACTCCAACTCTGGATCAACAACATTATTGTGTAACTTCAGTTAAATACTTGTATGTGTGTAGATTAGAAAGAGGTAAGATAAAGGATCTGCGGTATTTTATGAAGTATTAATCGTACAAAGGCCAGTTGTATACAAGTAGAAGTGTGTATTTACCTGGTAGTAGGCTGTCAGTAATGGCTACGCCTCTCTATTTGGACTGGTAGATCTCGGCAGACTGGCAACTTTAAAAGTAGGTCTCGGTTCAAAAAAGGAACTAATTTAGTTCCTGGGACTTTTTGGTGTGAACACAACTAAATCGTAGTTCTCAGGAACCTTTGGGGGAAAAGTACTTGGTGTGAACGCGCCTATTGAGTTAGTTTAAGGGTTACCAAACTGTGGTCTGGTTGGTCTCACTGTGTAATTGTACTGCTGCACACTGGGAAGCCTTAACCGTCCTATTTGTGCTGCTTGGCTCTGCAGACCTGCTACATGAGGTGCAAATGGCCGTGGTTAATCAGGGTTGAAGTTTGATCAAGTTTAATCTCGTCTTAATGCTGTTTGCTTATGTGCGGGAGGCGGTGTCTTCTGAGCTTAGTGGCTTTGCCTGCTCGGCTTTTCATCACACACTCATCCGCGCTAATTTGTATCACAACCTCTCGTGTTCAGTTGCTCACGTTTGGCATTTTCTCTTGTTGTATTTCCTTTTTTTCACGTATTATTTTTAATCCTTAGTTACATTTTGGATTATTGCCCCCACATGCTCACACAAAGCCACGCAGGGAGGTGACTGAAACTCTTAATGTTATTCTTGTAACACAAATCTTCACAAATAAATGATACCCACATGGACAAAGATAGCTTAACACACATTTGTATGCACCCACACATAGCTGTTCTTTTCCTGCTCCTACCTTTCCTGTTCTACTTTCTGCCCACACAAATACAGCCTATATTTTATTTAGCGTCCTCTCCAACTACAGCAGTGGCTTTCTGATGGTGCGCTCAGGTTGGTTGTCAGCCAGCGACGTGCCACTCGCGCTGCCTTTGGGCTCCAGCGCCTGGGGCATTGCTTTCTGTGGCCTTGCTACGATGCAGACAAAGATGAACTGAATAGGAGAAAGAGGACATATATTTTCATGAGAGTGCCTATATTGTAGGGGGGAAATGGAGGAGCAGAAAACTTAAGGTTTGAGAAGAGAACAGATGGCTCAATAAAACTGAAAGGTTTAATAACTTTTAGCTCAGGATTTGTGATGCTCTTTTAAATGCTATGTATGTGAGCTTTTATGCAAAGAGACGTACATACACTTTAATAGCGTAGGCATTCCTAAAAGAGACATTTTGGGTCGAGTGTCTTCCCCAGGACACTTTGAAACAAACACACTCACACTTCGATTGGTAGACGCCCATTTCCCCCCTGAGCCACAGCGTATAGTTACAACATAGTTATGGGCAGGGGTACACATAACTTTCTCAGTGAGGTACTCAGATGAGTACCTGGAGTCAGTGTTTGGTACTCCAACTTCTTGCTCCACTCAAAGTTATTTGATGAAGCCCTCTGTATCGCGAACGTCAACGGGGGGGGGGAAAGTACTCCGTGACCACAGCGCGTGACCGTTGTGATCAGCTGTTTTAGCTCAGTTCTCTCTTCACTGGAGAACTGAGCTAAAACAGCTGATCACAGCTGGGGAGTCTCCCTCCGCAGCCGGTTGGCGTAGTTTTGGCACAATTCCGTTGTACAGACCGACGTTAACAACACTGTCTGTGCATATGGAGACCGACTCTGTCGTCTGGTAATCTAACCGCCTTCTGGAAAAGCTTCACAAGTACGTCGGTACGCAAATGCGCTTTGTGACACAAGAGACGGTACGCATTTCGGATTGTTGCCGCGCATGCGTACCTGCGTACCAGTTATGTGCACCCCTGGTTATGGGGCTGTCTTATCATGACAACTGAAAAGTGGCATCGCAAAAAGAGTTGCATGTGTGGCTTATTGTAAAACATATTTGAGGACATTTCTATATTGAACTGCAAAAAAACCCTGAAAAACACTGTACGTGCAAAGGGAAAGGAACTTTACACAAATGAGGGCAGGAAGTGATTTATCATTGCAGGTCGTCCACTGAGGTAGAGGTAATTGCACGACTGCAGTTCAGAAATGTTTTATTGGTTTCTTCAACCAATATTTCAAGCTCAGTAGCAGAGAACTTCCACTCTCCCTCGCACTGTATTACTTACCAGAAATTGACAAGACATGTGTTAAATAGTCAAACTCAACAGTTGTGCATTCAAATGACTAAATTCCCAGCTGAATTGGAAACATGCGATAACAGAAAATGTTGCAGCTCTGGCTATAATTTTCAGATGGCTTAGTTAATCTATTCCCACTGCGTAACACAGAGCTACTTTATCCTCTCATCGCCATTTGTGCATTGAGCTTTGGTCAGTGTGTGGTTTTCACACTTTGTGTATCCTGTGACTTTTGCTGGCAGACGAATAAAGCGTTCAATAGAGCATCCATTTCATTTATTTTCACACGGTGTCTTTTCCTGCTCTCACATGAATGTGTGTGGGCTGGAGAAAATAAGTAATTGCTATTATATGGCCTGATATTGCAATTGGGATACGATTTGCATACTTGAGGGAATGATAATTTTTAAAACACTATCTACCACGCAACCTTTAAACCTTATATTAAAATGTTCATGGTGTGATTTGTGGAGGATCTGTACCAAACAAGGAATTATATTTTTAAATATTTATTTCAACAACTACCGTACTTTCCGGACTATAAGCCGCTACTTTTTCCCCACGCTTTGAACATCGCGGCTTACACTACAGCTTCAAAAAAAGCTTGGAGCTGGGCGTGTCTGAAGCTTGGGGATTTTATTCGAGCCCCGCAACCAACAACCAATCACATGAATGTCCCGCCCCGTTTACGTAGTGTTAACATAGCTAGCAAGCTATGCTTGGATATACTGGATATAAAATCCCCAAACAGGCGAAAGCCTACCAGTTTCACCCACTGTCTCTGCCACCTCCCCCCATGCCTGGTTCCTCCGGTTGTATCCCGGTAAGTTAATAGGGACTGGTCATACAAAACTGGGTGATTTGCTACGGCGATAATTTGTTTATCCTCCATCTGTTTTTGAAATATAGAAATGAACGGCGGGATATCTCTCCCAGCTTAGACGCGGTTTGATTGGCTAGGACTTGAGCTGTCAGATTTTCAGAAAAGGGATTTGATTGGCTGGCGCTGGCTTCTCCGGCTCAGCCACGCTACCCACAATTGGTGACCGACCAGTGGGTGCGGCTTATATTCAGGTGCGCTTAATAGTCCGGAATTTACGGTAATGCCTTTTATGGTAGAGAGTGGAAACAGGGAGACAGAGGGGGGAACATCTGCAAATGGACCAAGGATTCGTACCCTCCTCCTCCACTATGGGGACCAAGCAAATTCCATTTCGTAAAGTTTGAAGGCCATGTCTTCTCTTCTCTCTCAAATAACCTTTTATGCCTTTACCAAATATACTGTAGCACTTAATACGATTATGATATTACACCCTTCCATTTTAAGCTTTTGATAACATTCCTACCAATCATTCAGTATTTATGTGTAGAACTCGGGCTCTGGGGATATCAATCACTGCTTTAGTTAGGATTTAAAATGCAAACTGAAACCGTGAAGCTCGGACTACAAGGGTGAGGTGAGGGGAGAGGAAGAAAGTGAAGCTAGCCCTGGATGGAGCTCTGTTTCATGGCTTCCTGTTGTGGAGGACACCAAATATGGCAGGGGATATGGACGGTTGGGGTATCTGAGCTGACCAGGAGCGACTCAAATGGATTTCTGTGTGCTGCTCTGATATCCCGCTGTGAGCCCCTGGTTCCCCGCATACACAATAGAATGAGCCAGTGAAGCATGGGAGCACAGACACAGATGAATGACATGCGTAGAGTAAGCTTGCCCACATGAAACCTGCACACACACACATTAACACACACACCAACCAGTATTCTCCTCTCCGCTACACTCACTTAACCATGAAGTGGTTAAGTTGACAGTTCAATTGCAGCTATGCTATAAAGAAACTCTTCTCTCTCCTCTCGTCTACCGTAGAGTGGTCCAACTCTTTCTAAAGTGGACACAGATTGATTTAGTCTATTACCGCTGAGGACAAATAGCTTAAAAATCTTCTTCCCTATCAAAACATAAAAAGAATATCCGACATGGACCATTGATTCCCTTTAACTTGAATGACAACTCAGGGGAGGGTTTACATTGTGGCAGATGGGTGGCTCACAAGCAGCTAATGGCTCATGGAAAGTAGGGCCCCATACTGGGTGAGCCATGCAGGGAGTTATCAGAAAGTCCAAAGTGATTGTAATGTGCGCTCCACTGGGACACTGGAAGAATGGCACTCTAACTTTAGCCGTCTGTCCAAAACCAATGACCCAGATCCATTAGTTTCATAAGTTAAGCTTTGTGTGTGGGTGACAGCTAAAGGGTAAATCTGTAGTTTTGAAAATAAACTTTTGGGCTTAGAAATTACATGATATAACTTCATTAGCTAAATATTTGTTGGAAAATGTTTAATATTCTTGTTCTTATTTGGTAAGTTGTCAATTTTTTGGATATATACCATCTTAACATAATGTATGTGTCAATGTTTTGTCTGGTCTATAGAGGTAAGACAATGTACTTTGCCACTCAGCAGTAAGTGGGGAAAGTACTAGTAACTCTCTCTCTGGCAGTATCAATAATTGATGTTTGTAATGCAATGCTATTATGGCATCACTTCTATTTCCGTGCTTCCTATAATTTCACCTAAAAGAGGTCGGAATAATGAATTTTCAAGTACCTTTTGTTAGCACATTTCACTCAGGGCGTCATCAGGCGCATGAAACAACCAAGGACTTGAGTAACAGAGCACTTCAATTAAAGAAAAGGCCTCAGTTCACACATTAGTAAAAGTACCCATAAGTGGTGAGCAAGAAGGTCATGTGGTGGGAAATGGAGCTGAAACTTTTTCTAAATTACAAGGAATTGACAACAAATTCTAACTTGATGAACTCAAAATGGAAATATTTTTTTAATGAAGTTTATGAGGTAGACAAACAACCCTGACAATTAGAAATAAAGTTCATATTTTTGAGTATAGATGGGAAAATGGGTGAGGTGCAGTGGTTAGAGCGTTGATCAAGGGGCATTGGTCCCATCCAGTTCGAAACCCGCCTCGGCCGCCACTGCGTCAGGCCGTTGTGTCCTTGGGCAAGACACTTTACCCGCATTTGCTCCTGTGGGTAATGTCCACAGTAATGACTCATACATGTCTAATATGTGTAATATGTAATTGTAAAGCGCTTTGAGCACCTGTAAAAGTGCTCTAATAAAAAATGTAATGCATCATCATCAATGTATTTATAAGAAAAAAAAACAATATATCCCTTAACTATTTCCTATAGATTATTGTCAGTTTTTCTCAGTTATAACTGTATTTCCTTTTGTTGCCCTGTAACCATTTCCTTTCTGAAAATGCTAAACTTCAAGTAAATAACCTAAAAGGCACATTATCACTTTCACTAGTAGTTTAAAGAACCCTATTATGGGTATAAGGCAGTGGAGAAGCAGATCCCCTTCTGCATTACTTTAATATGTAATCGATAACGGTATATAGCTTCAGAGAATGCACGACTGAATGACCTTTCTTTCTGAGTACACCCGTTTGACACACAGATACACTACATATACACTATATATAGGTTTTTCACAAGAACCTTGTTGCTATCTAACAGTTTTGACATATCAAAGCAAGTCCGGTAATGAATATAGATCTGTTATTTGCTTTTTTTTAAGCACGTATGCACGGCCATGCACATGCACACAAATAAACACATACCTGTGCCCCTGTACAGCCAAAGAGAATGTGATTATGCAGTCCACTTTGTGTCGCCACCCGGTTGACAGATGCATCTGTTGCGCAAATCTTGATGGATTTTCAGTCTGAATTTTAAATCAAAACCACATCTTCCCTCCCTTTTCCTTGCTGCGAGAGCCCTTCATGTCTATCATGTCTATCATGCCTCCTGCCTCGCCCAGCCATCATTCATTGACAAAGCAGCGATGGAAGAAAACATTGCTTTGGATTCTTATCTTCGCCACATGTTGATCCCGTGTGATGAATGAGAGCAACATATACTCGTGTATGGGTACGCCTCATATCAGATGAGTTTGGAATATGTTGTCTTTTGTTACCTTTTGTCATGCTACTGGCTTTCCTTTGACAAATGATGTTGCTATTACATTTTCTATGTCTTTGTGTTTCTATTCTCTCCATCTAAAATTACCTCAATTTCTCTCACTTTACATTTACCTCTGTCTACCTCGGCTTTTCTTCTCAAATGTGAGCTTAGCAGCACAACATCCCTGCTAGATGACGATCAACAGAGGTGGGAAGAATTTAATTTATTTCACTCTGCTATGAATATTCAGTGTAAACAGACCAGTTTGTATGCATGGCTGTCAAATCTCATGTGTGCTTATTAGAGGGATAGTTATTTTGATATGTTGGCTTACTGAATAACCCTGTGCTAACTTGACTTACACAAACTAATTGATGAGACAGGTGTGTGTATGTGTGTGTTTACAGGCATGGAGATGTGGTTATTATTCTGGTGTTTTTTGAGAGCGAAAGAAAGATCTATAGCATCTACTCATCTGACAAATGTGTCTGCATCAGTTTCAATCTAAAGCGGGCATGCTCAAAAGCCCTCTGAATGTATTTGGCTGGCACTCAAACTGTAGTTGGCCGAGTTACACACTAGTCTCAAAAACATTTTCTTGGCTATGCGATATATGTTAGTTCATGTTTTCCAAAAAGGTAAGAGGCTCTCTCTTCTGGCGGCGGGGGATCTTCTAAAGCCCTTAAAATCAAGTAAATGAGGCTGACACTGTGCTTCATGATGTGTAAATAAAAGGAGCTCAAGGCCAAGGACACTGTTGTTGTGTGTTTCTTAAAGTGATTTCACTCTGCTCATTTAGTTGTCTGCTCTCTGTGGCAGCTCAGACCCCCTCTATGCCTCCGGCCTGTGATCTGCAAATTGAGACGGCTCTCATTGTGAACCCGGAGCTAGCATCTTTTCCACACAATACTGGCTCAAAGTGCATTGTGTGATGTGTAGTGTTAGTGCCAGACCTCTCAGGGAGACCAATGATCGCTGGTTATGTTTCAGAGTCAGGGCATGAATTAAATGTCATTGCCCATTTCGATTATTTTGTTATCAAGATATCTTGTTTATGTCTTTCGATCTGTGGTGGCTTTTAAAGGTGTCCAATGTTGAATTCTGAGTCGGATGTGTGCACAATAATATCAGTAGACATTTGATCTTAAAAAAACAGACATAGGACCCTGGAATATACATAATCCAGTTTGCAGTTTGATGCTGCACTGTGAACCATATCTCCTGAAAGCAAGGCGTGAGGGCATCAAACAGCCCAACCTGAAGCAAAACAAATCAAAACGCTCACCAGTGGTATGGGTGTCCCATTGTGCGGTGTGGTGCAAAGGAGACTCCCGATGCTGGATGGCCTCCCAGAAACGTCCAGTGTGTTCCTGATCACTAACTGTAGAGAGACACGGGATATCCCAGACACAGAGCCAAGGGCATCATGAAGGAGCCAGTGGTGTAGAGGGCCGGGGGCCGCTGTAACCATGGCAGCAACTGGGAGAACAGACAGGAAGTTTCCCTGCCATAAAATCCTAAATGTTTCTGCTTTTGGAGTGTCCGGGGAAGTTATACGATTTCCAGGCGTTTCCTTAAAGGTAGGGTAGGTAAGAATGGAGAAACCAGCTCGAGTGCGCTAGAATTTAAAAGTACACAACCGAAAAAGATCTGTCCCTTCCTTCAGACTTCCTTACAGAGCCCCTCCTCCAAAGGCAGATAATTGGACTTGCTTTTTACAGCGCCACGGCTTCCACAGATGACATTTTTTATGTATTTATTGTCAAAGCATGTATTCATTGCTATCGGGATGTTAAGAGCATTCCATGGAATATAACAAAAAGTGTTTCTGAAGTGAATTACCTACCCTACCTTTATTACAGGGTGGACTAAAAACGTTCATGGGCGGTACATGTGCTTTAGTGCACTGCAGTTGCAGGTCTCTATTAACCACAGATGTATAAAAGATAACCCACTTACAATAATTATATGGTCAAACTTAATCTGTGCAATCATTAAAATGCATTCTTGTACATTACTGCCTTTTCCGCCGTTATGGAAATATATAAGTGGTGAGAAAGGTAGATGGTAAAATTCAAATTGTATGCATTTTGAACTACTTATTCTCTGAAAAAGAGGAAAACCCATTAGGAAATTATAACCCATAAATGATCGCCAAAGTTGCTTGAATTGACGAAACAAAAAAAGTTTTTCCTTCTCCGATACATTAGGTGGCGTTATGCACCGTCGCTATTTGTAATGCAAGTTTTTCAGTGTACATTCTGGAAAGCTGTATGAAATCTGAAGTCAGAAATGTCCTTTTTTTGGTGTTAGCAAATGTGATCAGTTGATCAGCTATGAAATATTAAATCGTCAATGTTTGCCCACTACATCTTCATGTATGAATAAAATAAAAGTTTTTTTTTGATCGTTTTTACATAAAAGTATTGATCTTAAAAAGCAGGTAATTATTGGTTATAGGCAGAAAAAACAACATCATACATCCATAGCTTGCCTTTATTTGTAAAGTTGTAGTCCTCAGTAGTAGTGATGCATTAGAAGGGTTTATTAGTAAGGGTGTTAAATCAATGCTCAAGTTGCATAAGATTCAGCATAACGCCCACGCTCACACTCTCTGTGCCTCCCCATTTGTTTTGCTTGGTGACATGGAGGGTTCTGCTTTCTCTGGCAGGGTGTGGAGAAGCTTTTACGCCTCTGACTGGGTCTGGTGCTGGTTTATGAGATCATCTAGGGAGTACCATATGCTTCTCCACTAACCCAACACAATGTCTAGCCTGTACCATCTGTCACAGAAACACTCCTCCCACTCATGGGCACCACCACACGCCGCTCGCTCTGAGGGCTTCCTTATCCATGCGTGACGATTGCATCTCAACCAAGTCCTCCCTAATAGTTTCCTCTCTTCCAAACTAACTGGCCCATATGCCAGTGGAGATGCTGTGCTATGCCTTATTTATGTATTCATTCACATCTGCTTTGGGTCAATGTTTCCATAAAGAAGGGCTGAAAGGACTTTGACCATCAGTATATATAGACATTGGGAGTTCCCAACTGTCTGTTGGGGTTTTTAATGAACAGAGATGTCCCTTTTCATTTAAAACTGTACTTCCTATTGTGCATTGTAAAAAAAAAAAATGCAACCCTCAAGTGAGGTAGCGAACACATGGAACATCAATTGCATTACTTATTTTAGGCTTGGGACGCATATGCTGTGTTCCATTTAATATTAAAAACAATGCTAGTTTTCATTCATTCATTGTGAAATTGCATAAGTGCTTAGAACATTGTGATGGAAGTATACGATGGGTCAGTCCCATGCTATTCTGTGTCAAATATTACTTAATCAAGTTTTGAATTTACACCATTTGTTGCACAGCTTTGGTGCCAGATAAAAAGAATACATAAATGCCACCAAACTTTGAGGAACTTTGGTTTTCAAAACGTGATATTTGAAGATTTCTTTAACAATTGCCGTTCAATCGGTGGTTGGAAGGCAAGTACTTTTTGTTAAAAAAAATCCCTTTGTTTTATATATACCTTGGAAAGCTCCACATCATCTGAATGCCCTGGGTCAGGAGTTTTGAGCTGTTTCATGAGGCTGTGATTACCTTATCCTAGATATCCAATACAAATAGTTTTACTCACATTGAAATGGCTACTTAGGGGCCTTAAATAGTCACACATTTATGAAATCGTGCTCAATGGACTCACAAGAGTCTCAGCTTTCCGCATTACTCAACATATGCAATTCAAGAACTGGTTAGGGACACAAGAATGCAGAAACATTTCATATGAAATGCTTCTATACATGTGGTTGTTTATCTCTTGGAATAAGATGTGCGTTCTAGAAGGACTTCCCCTATTGTGGGCGTTGAGTAGTGATATGTTACTGTGGCACATTCATGCTTCAGTTCCTCTTTTGTGTAATTTGGTCTCAACACTTGCTCTGTGATGGGGCCATTATCTGGATAATACTGGCCCTAAATTGCATGTTTTATTAAGGCTATTTCATCCTTCATTGAGCAGTGAATTTGTAAGAAGCATTGCAGTGATGTATTTTTTTCCTATTGCTTTCTCTCTCCGTGCCTTTTCTTTTATTCACTCCAGTTCAGTTCCACTTATTAGCTACCTGGATTTGTTTGTACAACTGTGTTGTATAAGACCTAGGTCCTCTGTCATCAAATTCTATTATGCTCAGCTCTCTGTATGCAATACCAATCCAACCAATAACTTCGAATAGGTTTGGACAAACCCATCATTTTAATGATGTGTTGGTGGAAACACAGAAAGTCACAGTTGTACCATACACCCTATGGACACATGCAAACCATTTCCTTTTAAACAAGGGACAAGCTAACATACCCTACTGTCAAACATGGTAAAAACATGGATCATGGTCAGGCCCATCCTCAGTGCACATCTCCTCCCTCTTCTTCCACAGAACCCAATAAAGACGCCTTGTGCACCTCAACACTTCAACCGTCTTTTAAGACCACTTTCATCTTCCCCCTTCGGAAAATGAAGCAGTCTCTGAAAAGCACTGACAGTAGCAGTTAGTGCGGAGTAGATTTGGCTCAACCAAGGCCCTTTCACTTCTGTCTTTGTCTTAAGTAGAGTGGGATAAGACAACCCTCTTATATCTGTGTGTTTGCGTGCGTATGAACACCAGCTGGAACCCATGTCCTCTTGCCGTCGGTCTACTGGACGGAAGCCACTAAGGCAGCTGCTCAATCTATTGATCTTACAATGGGTTCTTGAACTTCAAAAGCATATGCAGCCTCAGTCTTGTGGTGTATTGCACTTGAATTGTTGCCATCTCCATGCCACTTGGCATTTCCGTCAGTGAGAGTATATAATTGCACAATCCGCTGTTCCCAATGCAAACACGGCTGTAGCTCGACAATGACGGCAACGGTGAAAAGGAGAAACATGTCTGTAATGATGTCCTTTTCAAATGGGTGAACTCATGAGCCAGTGTACGAGGGGAAGCAAACTGAGAACACAAGACCCAGTCTATATGTTGTGGAGTTATACAACTATGTAAGTTGCTGTGCACGGGAGGCTGTGGCTCAGTGGTTAGTGTGCTGGACAGGGGATAGCTAGTTCGAGTCCCACTGCCGTCAGCATGTCGTTGTGTCCCTATGCAAGACACTTCACCCCACATTGCTCCTGTGGGGATTTCACACAGTACTGAATGTATGTAAGTCGCTTTGGATAAAAGCGTCTAACAAATGACATGTAATGTAAGACAAGAGGAGTTAGCTATCTCTTCTTATAATGAGGTAACCTGCAACAATGCCAGTCAGAGTAGGATGAAAAAGTACAACTGTATAATAAAAAGGTACTCACAAACTTAGAAGGCTCTCTAGAGATGGAGTGAACATCTTAAGTCAGGAACACTTGTCATACAGTGCATCAGTTGATGCTGCTATAAATCCTCACCAGTAATGTACAGCATGTGTAGCTCATAGCATCGTACATTAAGTGAGTCATGGGTTCCCAGGAGTAATTGATAGGCCTTATCCATTATTACCCAGATAAAAAGTAATCTACCATGGTTAGGGATGCTCCGATCGATCGGTCACCGATCGAGATCGGCCGATACTCACTCTCTACCGATCGATCGGTGCTCTCTAAACATGCCGATTGCGAGAGCCGATCGCATGACGTAAAATACATGACACTTTTCTCTGTGCGCGGCAAAACAAGCTCGCCAAGATGGCTTCACCGGTCTGGCAGTATTTTAAGGTGTCCGAAAAAGACAGTAAAATAGCGGAATGCAACGCGTGTGTGAAGCAGAAATCCTGCAGCTCCGCCCGCTGTGACGGACCGGTGAGCGGAGCGAAACACACAAGAGTACCTAACACACTTAGCTATTTTATCTACCTCTGGAACAAGCTAAACTAGTTATAAATATATTTATTCTTCACTGTCGGGTCACTCATTACTGGATCAGTGAGCTGCATGAGACGATACTGACAGGCTGTCAGGAGGAGAGGGAGAGAGGGGGGAGGGAGAGAGGAAAAGAGAGCGCTTCCGCTCATTTCTCCCGTGTTATTATCCAAAGTGAATGTAAACTTGAATAATGTACATCATTTGAATGTAATAATTAATTGATTGTTTGTGGAAGCTCCAGTGAATGAGCATTAACTGAGTTTTAAACATCACTTTAAATGGAAGATTTAAAGTGATGTTTAAATCTTCCATTTAGGCCCCGCCCACTAGATCGGATCGGCGATCGGTATCGGCCGATACTGATTCCGGCGATCGGCCCCAAAATTGGCGATCGGAGCATCCCTAACCATGGTCCAAATGTGCTGTTCGAGGGATGAGGAAGACCATTTGACCATTTAGAAGTCTTAATTGTACCCTGTGCTCTAATGGTGTCAGCTTCATTGACAATAACACTTTTAATCTATTAGCAAGATGTGTAACAGATGTTTGGTTTTGATTGGTCAATGCCTTTACCTTCTACTCACTGAGTCGTGACATTTGGCCACTTTGTGTTCAACCACTTTGTACAAATGTAAATGCAAATGTGCAGTTGGCAAAGGACCAGAGTAACATAATCATAGAATAATGGATTGTTCAAATGAACTGTCCCTTGTTCATTTGATTGGAGTATTTGGTAAGTGTACCCCTTATATACACTTATGACTCATCTGTTCTGTGCACACTATAATAAAATAAAATCATTTTACAAAAGTGCAACCATTAACCATGCTGCTGCTGTTTACGTGGCCAGTGTTTGAAATAAGTATTATGTTAATAACCTCTACTAAATGTGTTAAGGTCCATTTACATAGCTATTAACTGGTAATGTCAAGTCAAAACAACATTTCTGTTTCTTCTGCATTTCACCCACACATTCTGACCTTTCTCTTTCCCTTTCAGCCCTCTCGTCTCTTATCTGTTTTCCACTCTCCGAATGCACTCGCACATCTTTTGTCTTTCATTTTCCCTTTTACTTCAGTCTGTTGTTCCTCTCTTGTACTTATTTGCTGTTTTGTCTGTCTCTTGTAATTGCCTCACCCCACCGGTGAAATAAAGGTGGTACGACGGCAGTACCTGAGTGTCCTCGTTTGCCACGGCACTTACAGTACATCACATGGTAGAGGAACTCAAATGAGCTGCAGGTTGCTCAGCCTCTCCACCTCACTCCCTGCGGGGTTTCCGCTGATGGACAGAAGAGCTCTCCCCACTTCAGAGGTCTGACCTGTCACACAAAAGGACAGATGTTAGTCTGCAGTTTTCCCATCTCCTTTCCCTGCCAAGATAACTCCCCCCTGATGGAGGGGCTGGGAAGCAGAAGGTTATTAACAGGGGCACAGCGGCCTCCAGACAGACAGTTCACCAGCTTCATTCAGATACTTGGGTCATTTATTTCAAAACACTTGCACGCACATACATTTTGAGTTACTGCACTTAGCACATAGACCAGGGGTGTCAAACTCAATTTCATCACGGGCCACATCAGCATTATGGTTGCACTCAAAGGGCCGGTTGTAACTGTAAGACTATATAAAAATACATATACAAATATTTAATATATATAAAATAATATTTTATATTACATCATTGCCTCTGCATTGGATTATTATCGGATAGGGTAATAACTTCATGATTAACTACGTCTGAAAGCAGAAGTCTGGGGCAAATAATTGCAGGTCTCTTCAGTGAGAATGTCACAAAATGATTTTAAAAGAAAAGCCAAATTCTGGAAAAACAAAAATTGAAATTTGAGGGGGAAAAAGTGACATTTTGAAAAAAAAGTAACATTTAGAAAAAAAAACATTTAAAAAAAGTGAAATTCTGAGAAAAAAAATCTAATTTGAGATGCATTGTGGGACATGTAGTTTATGGGCAACGTGCTTCTGTAAAGTAGCATGTAACCGTATAATAAACATATTATATTCTTTGCAAGCTCTTATGGGGCCACATAAAATGAAGTGGCGGGCCGGATTTGGCCCCCGGGCCTTGAGTTTGACACCCCTGACATAGACAATACTCAAACAGACACACACTTTGCTGGCTCTCCAAGGACCTGTTGCAATCCCACATATTAGCTTTCTCCGAGGTCTCTCGTTCGCTAGGAAAAAAAGCCATGCTTCTGAAATTGTCTTAACAGCTGTAAATAGGCTTTGCTTGGTAAAGCGTGCTGTCTCTCAAAGAGCTGATTTCTGTAAGCAGCTTAGTGTTTCCACCTCCTCATTACACATCCTAACCTATTCATGTTGTGGGTGAGACGTGGAATTATATCTCACACATCCACTCTATCGTATTATAACGATACTTATGTGCCAGAACAAGTAAACATGTATGCTATTGTTTGTTGTCAGGGCACTTTGAATAAATGCAGGCTTTCTTTAGTCATTTTGGTATGAGTAAGAGTTAGGTCCTAAAATGTGGATTCTAGTGGTGTGAAATGCACTTTGGTGGAAACCTTGATCCATTAGACAAGCTGCATTACTTGTCGGTGCAAATGGCATTGCAAGTAGTGCTCTTGCCCACCAGTGCATTAGCAGCAGCAGCTGTTGGCAGCTTTTAGAATACTTTGATCTGCTATTGTTCATGCTGAACTGATGAACACTGTGGCATCAGTAATGAGAAGTGAGCAGACTCTTGGTTACTCACTTACTTTTTGTATGGAGATTTTCCGTTGTCTGCACACCCTGAGCTTTTCTCATGATGCGAGCAAATGAGTTCCAAGAGGCTTCGTTGTCAAACAAAATCATTCTCCCCGGCTGATATCCCCACGGTCATTTAGCACCCATCGTTCCACAACACCATTATCGTTACCGTCACCCCTCAGGTTGCATGGCAGTAAAAAAAAAAAACTCTGAGCCGGGGATTTGAACTGCACCTCTCTGTCGCTGAGAGGAGATCGGGGGGCCATCTCAGGATGTCATTAGAAGTGCTGTCTCTGTCTGAGAGCCAGGTGGACTTGTCCTCTAATGAGGACTCGGCCGCCATGCAAGCGGTGACGGAGGAAGGTGTCACACAGAGGTGCCACTGTCGGTCCGGGACGCTTATATTTTTATTCCACTGAGATGGCATCATTAGAGCCAGAGACGGACACAGGGACGGTGGGCTTAACCAGACAAGGCAGTGAGATGGTAATGATATATTCCGTGGTGGCAAACAAAGAGGTCAAACTATTGTCTTTTTGTGTAAAAATCTAAGTTTTCCTTGTTATACAAGTCCACACGTTACAAACATGCCGGTTGCAAGATGGCTTTGTAGAGCGTGGTTAGGATGTATCAATGTTTGTTGACTTTTCAACCTCAACTGAACAGAGAAAGGTATTTAGCTTGAAAAATCCATGGCCATTATATGTCAAAACAGATGAAAAGTGAAGGCTTCCTTTTGGTTCACCTGCCATCAGTGCATGAATGGAGAGACAATTTCTGTCTGACATTTTCACAGTCTGGCAGAATCGGAAATGTTAAAAGTTTATGAAAAGCTTAACTGGTCGAAGATAACGGCGGTATTACCATTGTGGTTAAAGGAAATCATCACATTAAATATTAAATTAATCTTCCATTTATGGACACTGCCAATGCCAGAGTGTCATTAAATGTCAGCACTGGCCTGGATATAACACTTAACAATATACAGGGAAAAGGGTTGGCCTAATTTGGTCCTTACACTCGCAGTAAGCACATATTTAGTTTTCTATTTCTCCAATTAGTAAAGCTAATTGGATATTTGCCTTATTTTTATATCATTAATATCCTGCATTGCCTTTGGAAATTGTTCCTATAGAAAGTCACGAGTTCATTGTTCCCAATATCAGTGAGCCATGGGTGTGACTAAGAAATAAGCCCTTTGGCGAAGTGAGTCAGAAGCTAGAGCCGCTCCAATAGCTTCTTGCAGCTATCAATATGCAGTTGACAACATAATTGAAGTTATTTAAAGACACGCCATGTGCCACTAGATGGAAGCAAATGGAAGCACAGATTGTTGTTCTTTCTACTTATAGTGCTGGAATACCACTGAATTATGAATTATACTTCAGCTGCTTGAAATACTGGGATAAGAATACTCACATTGTCATTCATTATGTCAATGTTCTTGTAGACTGACATCTCAGACCCTTGTATTGTCTACAGACAGAAACCAACCCTTTCTTTTATCACAACCACGAGGTGTGCTGTCCTGATGCACAGATGCTGAAGGTAGAGATATATTTGATGTTTTTCCCCCTCCATTTTAGAGTTAATGGCATTTATCCATAGCATGCTACAGGCTCTCTGTGTTTGATGTGGCTGCCTGGCTTTTGTTGGTTTTCTCCTCTTTCCCAAGAGTTTGATTAGTCGTCTCCATTTAGCCGCCACATTACTTTCATTACAGCACGTGCACGCTGGGGAGGGCCCTTCTATCTCCATGCAGATGGTAGCCACATCTTACTTTCCCTGGATTGGCTCACAGCCTACATTTGTCCCTTACCAGCCAGCATCCCCCTCATGGCACAGCCCTCGAAGGCTTAATTAAATATCAGACCAAAGCTACCTCTGCCGCTGGCCACCCAGGGCTACGTGGAAAGAGAGGTGGGAAAGAATAGGCCTTTCCAAAGTGCACAGGAAATAAAAGAGGGTGAAAGAGACACTGATTGGGGAAGTAACATTGTCTTTGCCAGCTGCTGTCACTGGCAAGCGGACTGGGAGTTGATTTGCACTCATTACTTGGGAATGAGTAGAGCCGGAGGATGATGACCGCATTACTCTGATCGCGTGCGATGTGATTGGAAATGTTGTGCAATGTTAATCTCCTCCCTCTGTGTCCCCAAGATATAGAAAATAAATGGAGATGAAAATCTTGCTCCGCATCTTCACAGTGGGCTGTGTATGATACAAATGGAAGCGGAGAACTGATTATGCAACCGTGGTCCCCTTCCCCTGAAGATAAGGGATTCTATCCAACCAATAATATAATAACCAAACCCCTTTTTTCAGTGAGAGGTATTTCTAAATACTGTGGCTCAGTCAAATGGATGGAGAGGGAAAATATATCTGTATTTGCCTTTTAGGACCTAATGATTTAAATAAGTCATTTAAGTCTCTGCACTGGGAAGTTGGTTTGCCTCACATGTGATTAAATGCTGCTTTACAGTCATGTCTTTCCCAATGAAAGTCAGTCCTTTTGGGCCCAATGGCATCATGTGACTGACACCAAAGTTGTGGGTTCACCGTTTGGCCACTACTGGAATTCGCTTCTACGCCTGTAGCTCTTCCTAGGGGCTTGGTGCCCATACACTCACAGTAGTGACCTTTTAAGGAAGGACAGAATGTACTGTATTAATAATCAGATTTCATTAGAGACCCCCCAGATTTAATATAGCATTTGTTTTCACTGAATAAACACCTAAAGCTCTGACTCTCAAACTGTGCTTGTCGGTGTCTTTACTGATTAACTTCAGACACGTGTCCTTCGTGCTCATCGCATTGTCTGGGTTGAGTATAAAGGCATGGCTTGTGTCTGACTACTACTCTTTTTCCATCTACTTCCGATTCTGCTTGGCACTCATTAGGGACCAACCTTTGACTGGGTGTTAGGGGCCATCTCATGTCTGCCATATACCAGATAATGGCCGCCATGCTCTTTACCATGCACCCTTTTCACTCTGATCTTTAAGGACATCATTATCCTCTCCATGCGATCCAACAGAGAGTGCTGTTTTAATGTTAACCAGAGATTTTGGAATGACTCTACCGTACATCTCTTTTCTTTTAGAATTTTTGTTTCATCATGCAGCCTTTGAAATACAATGTAAACGCATTCAAACCTAGATATCTTGTGGTGTTCATTTTCTGTCTCTTCTTTTTCAAACATTTCCTCTTATTATCCGCACATTGCTCTTTCAGTGGCCATTCGTAATTGCTGATTTTGCTACAGTATCTTGTGTGCCGCTTAATAAGCAGGTGTGCTATCAATTACTAGTGCAGCAGGAATGAACATCTGCCTTGTTCTCACTCCATTACCTTCCCTGGCACATAACATGCCTTTTTAGTATATTTCATATTGGCTTTAAAACCATATCTAGCTCTTTTTTTTTTTTTTTTTTTAAAGGACCAATCGAGGTGTCACTCCCACCTTTTTCCACACCTCAAACAATGCAATGTCCCTATTGGCCTGCGTCTTTGTTCTTCCACTTGTTCTGTTTTTTTCTTTTTGAAAGCAAAAGCCATTTCCTCTGTGCCGTCCCTCTCCGTCGCACATGCCCACAGGACACACTATTTCATCTTGCTTTGAATTATTTTTAATTTTGCGCAGTAGCAGTTTTTTATTAACATATTTATTCATTTATGACTCCTCTCAGAGCCCTTTGCATATGAGCACACCTATATTCTCTCACCCTCTCTCTCTCTCCCTTTCACCCCTGTCGGCTCTCCACAGAGAACGGGCCTCCCTAATGCAGTGTTAGTTTAATCCCTGCCACCCTGTCGGAGGCTATTTTCTCTGGCTCCTTCTTTACTTACTACCAAGCAGTGAACAGGGCCAAAGTGTCTGTCTCTCTCCTCTCCTCTCCAGACATTCTTAACCCTGCTCACAGAGGGGTTTTTTTTCAAGGGAAAGAAGAGCTTTTCTGCAGTGCTCAAGGTCAAGGTGCCTTTCTAGCCAGTGCACAGCGGATCATCCCCTTCCACTCTCCCTGACACCCATTTCCCACCCTGATGGCAGCCACCTGTCAATGGCTGAACTCCCCCACCTAGATAATAATAACCTAGCCAGAGAGCATCTTTCATCAAGTGTCCTCTCTCCATTTGAATAGAGGGAGATTCTGGGCAGGATTCTGAAGAGACAGCTCCTCCTGATATGGGGTTTCTCGCAAGGTGGCTGTGACAGCAAAGGGGATGCAGGGTGGTTATAATTGGAGCAAGGTCATGTGAAAGTTGCCTAACAGTTGAGCCTTTGCTTATTTCCCTAGCACTGGGATTGAACCTGGAAAGGAAAATAACCAATTCAACAGTTGCAGTGTATATTGTATGTGGATGGTATTCTTAACCATGAAAGTTTACAAGTTCTACAGATGGCAATGTCAGTCTGAGTCCATCCACGGTTTTGTTCTAGACAAAGATATCTCTACAGACAGACATGGATTTTTTAAAGGTCCCCTATTATACTGTTTTTCATCAATATATCATAGGTCTCAGATATATATAAATCAGGTCTCTGAAGTGTTTGGCTCCAAATACAGATCATTGTAGCATCCCATAATCCCCTCTGTTTCAGCCCTGTTTCAAAAGTGCTGATTCTCTGTCTGTTACTTTAGATGAAAATAAGGAGCCCCTCCCCACGCCCCTCTGAGAGATATTTGGTTAAAAAGAACACAATGGTGCTCGAGGAGGAGATTCAGGTGATAAGAAGGGGGGGGGGGGGTTACCTTGGTTGGTAACTCAAGCCGATAAATCGTTATGACATCATAATGTGGCCGAAATCTGATCAGCTCATTTTCAGACAAGTTTTTACAATAGTTTTTTTCCATTATGTTGTTTTCGTAATTGTGGCAGGCCAAAATTGTAATTGCGATTAAAATACGATGAATTGCACAGCCCCTACATAATAGGTGACCTTTAAAAGGATGCATCCTACTGACTGTGGTGTAGCAAGTAAAATATATCTACAAATGACTCGGGTCAGATGTTTCACTTCCATTGAAATATCTCTATATTCACTACAATGACTGGATGGTTCGCTGAAAAAGCATCCTAATGGCTGTTTTTCTCATACAGTATGTCTCCATGACGATCACATTCAGCTTTTTGGGTTAATAATCTGGATCATTTTAAATTGGATTACCATGAAATTTGGTTCAGACATTCATATTGAGATACTCTACTTTCTTTTTGCCTTATTCCATTCTCCCAAAGTTGCCTGCATATATGTGGGCTTTTTTTACATTCATTTTTAATGTCTATTTCGATGACTACAGTAATTCCTCTGCTCGGGTTATTTTCCTTGTGGATTGGTGCTGATCTCTGGAGTGTAATCTTTCTCTCCCTCCCTACCGACATAATCCCTTATTTTTTCACCTACCACACTCACCCCTCTCTTTTGCTCTCCCCCTGCCTCCCTCAATCAGATGGATAGATAAGATGCAGGCTCAAGGGGGCATTACAGGTGCTGAGCCTATTTCTCAAGTGCACTGTCTCTCTCTCTCGCCCTGTCTTTCAGATGCCAAGGAGATCGTTTTGAAAGCTCAGATCCTGGCCGGTGGCAGAGGCAAGGGTGTGTTCGACAGTGGTCTTAAAGGTGGAGTGCACTTAACAAAGGAGTAAGTATGCCCCCATCTACATCACACTGAGTTCCTGAAGGAAGAGGGATTCATATTATTTCTCCCGCGACGGCGTCTTTTAGAGTGAGGAGGCTCAAAGCGCTCTCTGAAGACGCTCCCCAGACACAAAGACACAGTCAGGATTACTTGTGCTCCAAGTAAACAGTTTTTCTTTCTTCCGTAGCCGCGTTTTCGAGCGTCTACCCTCAATTAAATGTTGAGAAGGGGATTTTAAGGTCGACTGAAGCGTTTTGCACCTCATACGGAGTTCTCTTCTCCTGTGTTGATTTGGTTCGGTGCAGCTGCTGAGTTTATTTTGTTTCAGCTTGGAGTTAAAGTACAAAGTGTGATGTGAGTTTATGTATTGGTGTGTATCAGGTGCATTTTTCAAAACTATCGAAACTTTTCTAAACTTTTCAAAACTGTCTACAAAGTACCTTTGTTTGGTCAACATCAAGCTTTTTGTATCCAAAATAGTTCCAGATGGCAGATGTTGCTTTTTTTTCCGAAGTAAATCTTCATTCTCGTCCTCCTGTGCCTCGCTCATTTTTTACAGTTTTTTTGATCGTCTGAAAAAAAATGTTGAAAAAAAAAAAAAATGAAAAGAAAATAATTAATTTTTTTAATTTAAATTTGTTTTTATAAAATCGCACGTCCCTGCGGTGTGAATATCGCGCATGGGCATATCGCGGTTATCGTCCATGACACGATATATCGTTCAGCCCTAGTTTTTCTTTTCTCAGGCACTGCAGTTCTCCTCCTCCAAAGTCCCATGCACTAAAACAGTGCGATCTTTTTTAGTAAAAGTACCTGCCAGCTACTCCCCGCCTCAAAGGCCAAGAAAAAGTGATTTATAACAATCGTCCCAGATATGCATCATCTTCACCCTACTTTAGGGTTCAGAATGGCCGGAATCTTTTTCAAAGTGAGATATGCTGATGTGTATCGTCCCCAGACAGTGATAGGAGTGCGCAGTTCACCTTCCTCTCATCTATCAAAGGATGAGTACAACCCCGGCTTCTTTTTCATTCACGAACAAAAACCAGAGCAGGCTTGAAGAAGCTGCTCCGGCACGCAGGCATGCTTTAAAACAGAGAGTTACAAATTGAGGTTCATTCATAGTGATGTGTAGATGTAGCAAAGTGTATCCAAAAATGTGCTTTGTCAGAATACGTTACATAAAGTGCTGAGGCTCTTCAAATAAACTCCTCAGAGATAAAGAAATACTTATGTGTGTGTCAGTTCACCTGCTTCTCTCACATTTCATCTTGTAAATGTTTTTTCTTTGCAGTGATTCTTAGAATAACAATTAGGGCTCTTTGACTTTAAACCCTTTTTCCCTTTCAGCCCTGCTGTGGTTGGTGAGCTGGCCAATCAGATGCTGGGCTTTAACCTGACTACCAAGCAGACGCCCAAAGATGGAGTGAAAGTGAAAACGGTGAGCCTCGGCCCAGACTGAAGGAATGAAAGATAGACTCTTTTTTTCTCCTGACCTCATTTCAAGGCGTTTTGAGTCCAGTAATGCAGTTCTATAAAATTAATGACTGTGAAGGCAGTCTGGCTCTATGTTTTCATCCCCCGGTTTTTTTAATAGTTGCCCTACGCTGTTGTTTACTGTGGGTTTGCGCTGGCCGGCGTTATGCCTCATTGCATAAATTGAACCGGGCCACTGTGAATTTCAAGTGTTTGGTAAACAACTGTTTCTATGTGCCACTAACAAGCTGGAATATAATTGTCTCTCCACTCGCATGCTGCATTCAGTGCCTCCTCAAAACAGACATGTCCAGGTGATGAAGCCTTCTCAGTCTTTTGTTCGTTTCGTTGTCTCTCCCCATGTCTGATTCTCCCCCCCCGCTTCTCCCCCATTCTGCTCCCACTCCTGCTGCAGAATTCAGGTGGAATCAAATAAGTGTCACTCACAATTGTATAGAAAGCACCTGTGGACTTCACAAAGCTTAGAAATAACTCCATTTGTCAACAAAAAAAAAAAAAGGTCAATTGGAAGTGAGGGAGAGGGGGCGATGACCTCCAAGGGGCCATCTAAATTGTCCTACCGAGAAAATCCTCTTTTGGCTCTGAAATCACATCTGGCAAGAGCAGCAGTTGAGTGACCTGAAGGGTCGAGTACAGTAACAGTCACAACCCGGTCTGCCAGAGCTTAGCCGTCAACCTGCCAATGGAGCTCGCGTCAACCCTTCAACCCGTACCGCTCCACGGAGCCCGAGAGCACCACGGGGAGGGAGGACAGCAACTCAGCATCTACATGGATTTGCTGTCATGGCACTGATAGAGGGATGAGGAGATAAGGGAAGATCAAGCAGAGGTTGTAAGAGATGGATTTGGAAGAAGGCTGAAGGAGGCTAAAACAGGGTTAGAAGAAAGGTGTAAGGGAAACTTCTGCAGCAATGGAGAGTCAGGACTCAGAGAGACACGAGGAGAGTTGGAGCTTTGATGTCAAACACTGATATTTAATACAAGTATCGGCCGGAGAAATTCACATCACAAGTCACACAGTCAAAGGTTCTGACTGCACGGGTGGGTTGCCATGTCAATTCTGATCAGCCTCTCATCTTGGTAGACCATTTAACTAGTTTACAGAGAGTCAAATCAACATATTGGGGGATGGGCATTGATACCTGGAAACTGTCTCTGACCCCTGTGGTGCTTTGAAGCCAGCGTTCTCAGAGTCGTATAACTCCCTACTTCCGCCAGATCAAGTCATAAAACGTATAGTATCAACATACGGCTACATTATCACGTTCCTTACGGAAGATAAGGAGCAGGGCTGATCGTAAATGTCAACACACAGGAAAGGGTTACATTCTTGGAGTGAAGACAGAATTATTCCCTCACAAAAGGTACAAAATGGTGGGAATAGAATACTTTTTTAGTGCGAGTGAGAAATCAGGCTACAAGCAGGCCGACGAGGGAAGAGAGTGTTTGAGTGACTGGAGAAGACGACATTTGGACAAGGAGATAGGGGCGCTGTCTGCCTGCGAGCATGCAGTGCAGAGAAGGCTATCCATCCTCATTTGCTGGGCGATTGGGTGGAAGCAGAACATAAGGGCTGGGCATGTTCAAACAAACACTTCAACCGAAAACCTGCAGCCCATTAACCACCACACAACTCCTTTCCCTTTTTTTCTTCCAAATGAGCCTCCTGCCTTTTTCTGCTTATCTGCCAACTCTCAGCTGCTCTCTCTCCTCTCTATTTGCCGCCCTTTCTCTCATTCACAGCATATGAGATTTTCTTTAGAGCATTGATTCTGCCAATCTGCTTTTTGCCTTGGCCTTTGTGTTCGATGAGGTATTGGATATAGTGAACATTTAAGAATGTACATTTCACCCAAATGCTAAGAAACACCAATATTGTTGCCATTAGGGCGACAGTACATACCTTATTTATTTTTGTATGTCCACAGGGACCGTGCACATTAATAGACATTTCTATGAGTCATCAGGTATTTTCGATATGTAGTCTTTGCACAGATGTTGCTAAATCACCCTAAAAACACATTTGAATATCAACAAATAACATGAAGTCAAGTTTGTACCGTAGCAACATTCCTCATCAGCCACGCTTCCTCCTGCTGTGCCTGTCCAGGTGATGGTCGCTGAGGCTCTGGATATTACCAGGGAGACGTACTTCGCCATCCTGATGGACCGCGCCTGTAACGGCCCTGTCATGGTAGGCAGCCCCCAGGGAGGTATGGATATCGAGGAGGTAGCCGACAAGACCCCAGAACTCATCTTTAAGGTAAATGATTTGTAGCTCACACCCATCACTACAACATCTAATGGGAAAATAAGACAATAAAATGTATCGGCACTAAAAACTAAGTAGGAGCGACTGGTATCGCCCCCTTCCAAAATATGTCTCTTTTAATCAAGGCACTGGTGGCCCCCCAAAAAAAAAAAATTGATCTTGTCAGGCACAGATGAACTCATAAGTAAGGTGCAATCCCCTTGCTATTTTCCCTCTTACTTTTCTTTAATCAATAAAAGTATTTGGCTTGAAAGCGTGCCAATGTAAGATTGACACGCTTATGGAAACTGTGCTCAGTGTATACATGTATAGTCCTGCCTGTGTGTGCACTGCAGCAGCTGAACATGATGCTCACATACAACAAAACACTCAGGCTTAACATGACAGACACACAGCTTTGTTGCTATGCATTAGATACCATTTACTCTAGTCACTTGGGTACTTGGCAACAGGTCCTTTTCATTGTTAACAGATGTACAATTTAAGCATTACAGCTGCCTCGTATTTCTACATTTCCTCCTTGCGTGGGTTTGCAGATGTTTGAGTAGATTGTAAAGATCATGCTGAGATTGATTATTTTCCACTGCAGGTATTGCATGTGCGCGACTCGGCTGTTGAGTTGCTATCTAACACATTTCACGCTTTACACATCTCATTAAAATCTATATGGTCCTGCTTTATACAGCATTTGTTTTTACTAGCAACGACAGTCACACTTTGATTCTATCCCCCTTAAATCCCTCATCCATTTTTATACCTCAGGAGAACCAAATAAGCGAACTTCTGTTTTTCTGAAAGTCAAAGATACGGGAGTCTGATGATCATAAATCCATCGCTTCAGCCCCGAGTCACCTTTTTCTCGGCATCTGACAGCTTGCCACTAGCTGCCTAATTATGATGTCGGCAGTTTAATATGAACATCCGCTTTGTGTCAAATTATAGCCAAACCTCTCTCCCTTTCTTCATTTGTTTCCCTCCCTTTTTCTTTTCTCACTTTCACTGCCAATCTTATAGGAAGTCATTGATATTTTTGAAGGCGTGCGAGACGACCAGGCTCTTCGCATGGCAGCTAATTTGGAATTCAAAGGACCTCTGCAGAGACAGGTAATGGGCGCTCGGAAGGCTTTAAAGACACAATGCAAACAATCTACAATGCACACACAAACATGTGGATGTATCCTCGTTGACAAACGGAACAAACTTGGGCTATTCATAGTTTTCTAGAGGCAAGTTGTGAAGTGTCACTACACTAGGCTCTCTTGCCAGGTGGTCTATTGTCAGATATCCGGCTGTGACGCACACCCCGGCTGAGGGAAACTTCACTAATGGTACCATTATTCCATAGAGCATGCTCCTATTGATTTAGTCAGTGAATCAATCAGTAACGGTACGTCCACACAAGCAGCGTTAAAAAAATCTTCCAACGCTTCTGCCCATTCACTTTGAATGGGGTGACGTCACTTTGCCTCACTTTTCGCCGAACTGCATTGTGGGAAGCAAAGCAGAGATTTCCAGGCATCTCAGGATTCAAAAGTTGAGCAATGTTCAACTTTTGAATCTTCTGAAGCTTTCGGTGGAAGCGTCAGCCAATCAAATCATATGCCAGTACAAGCTCTAGCCAATCAAACCGCTGCTTGTGTGTCAGGGGCGGGAGATTCATGTGATTGGTTGTTGGTCGAGCTTCAGACACGCCCGCCGGCAAGCTTTTTCCAAAGCCGCTGTGTGGACGTTCCGTAAGAGACACTTCGGGCAGCCTATAATTCTAAGGACAGTTAAAGACATTGTTTTTTCTAGTCACCTCAAAATGAAAATGTCTTGCTCAGACAGCATTAGCTAGCAAAATGTGAAATTGTTCATGAGCACGCCAAGTTCAGATCACTTATTTTCTACAGTCACAGTGGCATTATCAATCAATTTAGCTCAGAATCTTAGCAAACAGCATATGTGGAAATCAGCAAAGTATACCTAGAAAACTGAAAGTCAAGGATATCTTGAGTTCTGTTCGCATCAAATTGTATGCAATGCTTTTTTTGCAGGATACTGAATAGGCATTGATTTCAAACAGGCAAGCAGAGAAATAGAAAGTAATTGGTTAAGTTTCTGCATTGTCAGTACGCCTTTCCTCGGTTGCTGTGAGTCGGCTGCCAGACTGTTTAATTCAGAGATAATTGCAGCTCTTCTTATAAAATACCTCTGCTGTCTTGAATGAGCTATGGGGATGACAGGATCTTTGTGTGGATGCAAGTGTGTGTGAAAGAGAAAAAGTAAGTGAGATTGGTGGACTGTGCAATGTCAGGCTGTCGGCATTACTAAAGAACCGTTGCAGCAATAGAGAGATCAATTGAAAGGCTTTTAAATGGGGGTTGACTGAGAAGATTTAAAGAGCCCATGTCATGCTTTTCCGGTTATTACCCGTCCCCTTGTGTGTTATGAAGGTTTTTCTGCATGTAAACGGTGTGCAGAGTCAAAACCCTCAAAGTACACCCTGTAGTGAGTACAACTCTAAAACAGAAAATACCTCCCCAAAACGGCTCGTTGGAAATACGTCATTGTCCATTGTTTACTTCCTGGGTACTGTGTCGTAGGAATACCCAGTAGCCACGCCCAGAACTATGACGCGATACGGTAATGCGCAAATGGACCAATCAGTGGAGCCGTTACGTTACGTCCGCGGAGCCGTTACGTTAAGCCCCCGCTGATTGGTCCAAATTGACCAATCCACGGACTTCCTCACACACACACTCAGTGCAGGCAGCTCTGCTGATTTCTCCTCCCTGGCTGCAGGCTGATAACAGACAGTTGGGATCGCGGCGAAATTCTCTCTGCGGACCCATTCTCACAGCGTTTATCAACCTCTAAACCTTTTTCTTACTCAATATCAAGCCACACTTATTGTTTTTACTTCGGCTGTGACTTTGTATGTGTTCAGGTTGAGTTTGGCTGTGTTTCGTTGTGTATCGCTAAACAAGGAAATCACACCTCCACGGAGCTCAGCGCGATTCACAACGCCCCGACCAATCGGAGCACACTGGGCTCACAGGGAGGGGGGGGGCAAGAGCTGCAACGAGCCGTTTAGTGGAGAAAGTGAATACTGCTGAATACACATACTTTACAGAGATGCTGTATGCGAAACCAATGTGAGTTTGGAAAATTGCACAGTATGAATCTATTTTAGTATACCTCAACAATGGAATTATGATCAGTGGAAATGCCCATATTATGGGAGCTTTAAGTGTTGTGGTATATCCAGAGGTGGAATTTTAATTAATTAAAAGTTCTAATACAGTACTGTTCAAATATTCTGGTACAAGAAAAAGTCCTTCATTGTCAATGTGTTTCGTTAAAGTATTACATGTCAAATTAACAAATGCAAAGATATCTCAAATTAAATTATTCAACATTTAAGAAATTGACTTTATAGATACCAATTAATTATCCCTAAATTGTCCAATTGATTAATCAACTAAGCTGTTCTTGTTTACGTTTTTTAAAGTTTCATTTATAACAAAACATCATATTTAAGAAACGACTGTATTCTTTATGTAAAGATCTTGATTTCTAACGTAAATTAAGATGCATATAGTACATTAGAAAGTAGAATATTTTCCTTTTGGATTGTAGTGGAGTAAAGGTGTAAGTGGCATTAAATAAAACCACCTGACTTTTGCACTGAAGTACGATTCTTTAGTATATATGCTCACTTTTGCCCGGTATGAATCCTGTATGAAAAAAGTCAATTAAAGAGTCAGGGTGAAAATAACACAACAATAAGTGCTTAGTTAGTATCTACTGTAAGTGCGTTTTTTTTTCCATTTTATTGCTCGAAGTGGAGTTGAAAGAGATGAGTTTTCAGTCTGCGCCGGAATATTGCCACTCGAAAATCAGAACATTATATTCTGTATTGTTTGTTGTCCCCACACACACTGAGAAGTGCATTATAATGTTATATATATCTAAGTAGCCATATTAGTATGTGATGCATGTCCTATTTGCCAGTTGTCACATATTTAGACACAAACTCAGAGTGTCATGTTGAAGGTGGATCGTCATGTTTTATGCATCCTGTGCGGGCGGCTGAGCGGCCTTGGTGGGGCCGAACCGTGAGGTAATAATTACTGTATTATATGTCCCTCGCAGGCGGCAGATCAGATTAAGAGGCTCTATGATCTGTTCATGAAAGTCGACGCCACTCAAGTCGAAGTCAATCCTCTCGGAGAAACTCCCCAAGGACAAGGTACCGTGTATTGCATGCAAAGTCCTCTCCCTGCGTGTCTGTATTTGTGTTATGTCATTGCATGTGTCATTAACTGCCACACAATCAGTGTTAAACATCCACACTATTTCACCTCTTTACACACAGAGCCGTTTTGAGCATGCAGCCACCTGTTAACCACTCTGCAGGATACAGGCACACTTATCTCCTCGGGTCTGAATGCGTTTTGCAAAGTGTAATTGCAACACGTTGACGTCAGTTTCGTGTCAGCATGACTTTGTCTGGATCAAAATCCAAATGGCTTCAGGGAGCAGAGATTTCCATATTCATGGGATGTTGATGTTTGTTGATGAGTCCTAGTTGCTGATGATTAACTAAAGGCGTACAGCCTATCATCAACTAGTAATGAGGTATTACAGCAGCCTTCATTTACTCCACAGTCGTCAAACAGCAACCACTCAGGGGAAGCTCTGTAAATATGTAAAAAAAATAAAAGAACATCTGATAAGCTGAATGCTTCAACCAATTTAAATACTGTATACATGCTGTGTATCAGGCCTTAAAATGTCCCAGTAGCAAACCCATTAGAGCTATTTCACCATGGACAAAGGCCTAACCTCAGCAGGGTAATATTAAAACGCGGCCTTTTGCTGCATGTCCTCCCCCCTCTCCCCCCTTTCCTGTCTATCTTTGGCTATAGAGTGGCGAAGTCACGCCCATCTACTTCCGCCCCATGGGACCTTATTTCTGAAATAGTATGCATTGAAGTCAATGGAGAGAGAAAGATTATGTTTCGATCCCGTTTGAATTGAATGTTTGTCGATCTTAAAGAATAATTTCCGTGTCAAAAAAGTCACAGTTTGTCGTAAAACTGTTGAAATATAAGACTATGAAAAATACGCAACTAGAAAGACTACAAATCCCAGAATCCCGGTCCCGCATGCTGGCTCTTA